>OZ012738.1:681204238-681804238 GCA_963859935.3 Lathyrus sativus | reverse complement strand
ATATTGAAAGAGAATGAGTGAAAAGCATGCCTTGGTTTTGCCTTATGTGAAGATTTGCAAGTTGCCTTATTATTCAAGAATGAACCTTACAAAGTAACATCCATTTTAAGACCTCAAATCAAAATTCTACTTGAACCATTGTTTTTAAAATAATGTTTGGAGTCAAAATGACATATTGGATTACCCATTTTGGATTTGTACATCTCCTAAACCAAAATTTCACTTCAACTTTTTTAACTTATAAGCCATTTTTAGGTCATTTTTACCCAATCATGAAAATCCTTGCTACAAGCTTTTTCAAAAACTCATGACCTCTTTTCTATGCTTAAAATCCCATTCTGAACAACTTTTATGTTTTGAGTTTTTTCATTTGAGGCTTGGAAATAGGAGATATGGCCTTTGCTTAAAATGGCCTATAATCACCAAATGACCAAAATACCCCTATCTTGTTCAAACCATAAGTTGAGTTCTACAAATCCTATCAAGGACTTCTAGTACTCTATAGAAAGCTAAGAAGATGACCTTCAACATTCATGTTGACCAAGAGATCATAGGAATCATCCTACTAGGGCAAAAGTTGTCTGCAAGTTGGGTGACTTTCAAGGACCCAGATTCACACACCTTAGCTGACCTGTAATTTGTCAAAACCATAACTTGAGCTCTGCAACTCCTATCTAGGACTTCTACCACTCAAATTAAAGCTAAGAACAAGATCTACTACATTCATGTTGTGGGGAAGATGAGATGACAATCACATCTTGAGTTAAAACTGCCTGGAAGATAGGGATCAAACTAGGGTTTTTTCACTGACAATCCTTAGAAACCCTAATTCAAAACTTCTCAAACTCCTCAATCATGATGAGTTGGTCTAGGAATAATCTTTGTAGTATCTCAATACATCCTTCCATGACCTCATGGCCCTTGTATTAGGTCTCAACCTTCCCCAAATCTTCAGTTATCTCAGGGTTGACCCAGTCAAAACCCTAATTCTACCATTCATGGTTGAATCTTCTGAATTCTTGCATAATGACCTCTCTGGGCTTCATGATGGCTATCAAGACATCTCATAGGCTTTCTCAAAGCTTCAAGTTCATTCTCATAGTCTCAGAATCATCTGAGGAGCACCCACAACTCTCAAGTTATGAGACACACAACCCTGGTTTCAACCAATTTCTCTGAGGAACTCTTGAACTTTCTGATGAAGGTATCAACTTTCAAAGACTTGATAGGTGAATAATTGTTGGTCAAATTTTGGGGTGCAACAGCAGGCCACGGTGGAGAAGCGAAATGTGAAGCCGAGGCTCAGCTGCGAACATCATTGCCCCAAACTCGCAGCCACTATCAAGTAAATGTTTCGAAGCAACATTGAGCGAAAACCCGGATGCCTACGGATCTCAGACTAGCCACGAAGAGGCCGAGTTGAACCTGAGTTCACAAGCTGCATAAAATTGAAAAGATCAATTCAATTCAAGAATAAGTAAATCCATAGGCATCATAGTGAAATTCGGAGAAGAGTCAGGGGCATATCAAGTTAGGATAACATGTCTGCAACAAATCCAGAAATCCAAGTCAATACAGGGTATCCAAATCAAAGCAAATCCAACGAAATCCAACGAAATCCAAATGAAATCAGAGTACAACCGTTTGAAGTCCAAAAGGAGGATATAGGCAAATCAGAAAAGGAAAGAAATCATATCAGAAAAGCAAATCATATCTCAGAATCATATCTCAGTAAAATAACGTAAAAAAATCCAAAACCAACAAAGGCCCAAAAGAGGATTCAGAGAGAATATAAAGAGGAACAACATCACCTCGTGAAAAAAAAAACCTAGAGGGAGAGGGAGTGCAGAAAGCGGCCGCAAACAAAGAGCTGAAACCATCGTCAAAACCCATCCGCGATTATCAACGAGGCAGCATAGACTCAGAGGAAGCGAAACCCTCATCATCGTCGCCGTAATCAACAGAAACACCATGAAGACGAAAAAGAGCCCACCGAAGGAGGTCCGCCGGCGCCGTTTCATTCAACGACGGGCAAACATCCGTTGAGGCTCAATTCATCACATCATCGCCCTTATAATCGTCCCATAAATCGCGAACGACCGAACACCATAAACCTCCGCGAAAATCACCGTCGAAAATGACGTAAGCTCATGATTAATGGTTACTATGTGGTTGTTTTGTTCTTTTCAGGTTCAGAATGAGAGAAATCGGAGAGGACAGGAGCATGAGAGATGAGAGGAAATAAGAAACGAACGGCGCCGCGGGGAGATTAGGGTTTTGAAACCCTAGATCCTTTTTCTTTTTGTGGCATTTACACCAACCAGGTTGGGTCCGGATGTGATTACCGGCCCAACCCCTTTTATTTTTCTATTTTTTTGTTTTTTTATAATTAGTATTGTTTTAAATTTTATTAAAACCTTTTTATATAAAATTAAAATTGTTTTTTTTTAATAAATAAAATTAAAAACCTTTTTTATAATAATAAACAAAAACCTTTTTTTAAATAAGTAACTTAAAATCCTTTTTTAAAAAAATAAAAATTAAAAACTTTTTCTTAATACAAATTGAAACCTTTTTTAAGATTAAAATTAAAGTATTTTTTTAAAAAACTAACATTATTCTCTCTTTTATAAATTAAATTAAAATCTTTTTTTCAAAACAATAAAAAACTCTAAATTTACATCTTTTCTGCATTGTCTCATTATCCACTGTATTTATGCCTAACCCTACTAACATCCTCTTGTTTTGTGTTGTTCAACTGATTGTTTTAAATTCGTTTATCATTGGTTCAAACTTCATTGTCATATTGTAACTGCTCCTCTCATGTAACCTCGCGAATCCTAACAATCGCGCTTTAATTTCTGCCTTTAAATTTCTGCTTGCATGGTTAAATTAGGACATTATCTCTCTGTTTGCATGATTCAATTATCTCACGCCTTTACCGTTATTCTGTCACACTACATACATCCAAAGGTTAGGTCTAACTGTTTGGTCGTCGCGCCAATAGTCCGTAAAACTTCATACATTCAATTTCAAATCCTCAAAATTACAAACTGCAAACCCTAATTTTCACAAATGCCTCGCCGTGGACAAAATTACAAAACTACCCCTAGCACTAGGTCAAAGAGCCGCCGCGTTCATTTTAGGGTTTCCCGCCGCGGAATCCCTAACCTAACCTAACCCTAATTCACTTAACAATTCAACGTAGAGATTTGGAGTTTCTACACTCCGCGTAAGCGTGTCCCTAAGATACGTTTATTCCCCATTGAAACCTTGGCCACAGTCAAGACGTTTCTAACCTCCCTTTTGAGGGGAACTACGATTACTCTGATTCCACTCCCGTAAAGATACGTAGGCACAAGATGCGATGTCTTGCCGAGTAAACTTAGAATTAACCCCTTAGGTCTCTTTTCTCACTTTTAATCCCTTGTACATATACCTTAAGAATAATAAAGCAAATAGTAAACATTTGAGCAAAAGGTTCCCGTAGAGTACTACGGAAGTTTAGGGTGCTAATACCTTCCCTAAATTTAACCAACCCCCGAACCCTAGATCTTTCCCCGCATTGTGTTTACGATGCAAAATAGGTTTTCCCTCTTTTGACCTTTTCCTTCGGATAAATCAAAGAGCGGTTGTGAATCAAGAATTGTGATTCAAACTAATTAATAGTTTGTGATCCTATTTCCACCGCAACAACACCTAACTGCTAGAATGCACACGTTAGCATCGTCCACACCCTTTCATTTTCTCACTCGTAGTCTGGACTACAGACACTCTGATTTCTCATACCTGTTGAAAATACATAGGCATAGGATTGCAAGATCCTATCAAGAAACCTTTTCTTTTTTTAACCGTAGTCTAAACTACGGACGCTCTGACTTTTCATACCTGTTGAGAATACATAGGCACAAGGATCTCTATCTTTGGCGAGCACACTAACAACTAACCAAACCTTTTCTTTTGCCCCAGTGCGATCGAGAAATTTTCTCATCCGTTGTCCGAACTATGGATGCTCTGATTCTTCACTTCCTTTAAGTGAAGATACGTAGGCACTAAGGCCCCATTCCTTGGTGAGCACCCTGTAATACCCCAAATTTTACCCTTATATTTAGTCAGTCATCGCGCATAGCGTCTCATCTGTGCATCCGCTAACCACTAACCAGTCATAAAGGGCGTTTTGTTTTGCAGGAAATACCCCAGGGGCGTTGTGGTCATTTTGAGGCATAATTCGTAATTTTGGGCCTAATGAGATTTTATTCCTAAGGCGTTTATTTACGTGGGTCTGATTATGTTAAGATATCAATTTGGGTTGGAAAGTCTGATCTGTGGAGCAGGGTTTTAACAAGAAGTCATTTTTCTATCTTCCAGTCCATTTTAGAGGGAAAACAGTGAAAACTTCGACTGATTAATGGAACTTATTCATGTTGAAGGTATTAAGCTTATTATGCAAGATTGGATCGAATTAATTCAAGGATATTTAATCGGATGATGAGGTGTTTGCAAATTTAAATCATGGAAAAGAAATTGGGAAACGATTTCAATAGAATATGTGAATTTTTATTCATAATATTTTATTATTATTACAATTTGTGAGGTGAATTTGGATAGAGATTTGAGGCTTATTCATAACATTTTATCATGATCTACAAAGAAGAAAGGATTTGGATAAAAAAGAATGTTATGGAATTTATTCATAATATTTTTGTTACAAGTTACAAAAGAGAAAATAAAAATTGTAAAAGTCCTAAGTCCTAAACATCCCCAAGTGTTCTTCATGATGTCCTGTGAGCTTCTCCGCAAAATCTCTGATCAACCTGCACGTCTAAAAGAAACAAAATAGAATACTGGAATGGGTTAGAAATTGTTTTCGACACTCTCAGAACAATGTCATCATCGAGTGCCGGGAGTGGTACGACTAAAGCCGCATCCTACTCCCGTTACCGATCCACGCCATTGGCGTCAGATCAGGTAATATCTATTCTTATCTAAGGGACAACCGAGAGAGATAAAGAGTAAAAGAAGTGGGGACCGATTTGATTTGCCGTAATTGGATTCGATTCAAAGCCAAACTAGAATACCATTTCATCAAGTAAACAGGTATCACTATCAAGTAAATTTCAAGTGAGTTCCACTGATACAAAACCGAACAACAAAGCCCGTTCGAGTTCAGACCTAGATGCCAATAGGTCTGAACCGTTTTTGAAATTTCCCAATGCCTGAAACACAAAAGTCAAACAACATCAGCAGTCCAAACTAATAGCAAAACTTAAGACTAAAGCAGTTCAACTGCACGAAATTGGAGCAGAAAAATCAATCCTTAAAACAGCTCAGATTCATAAGAAAAGAAGCCAATTCAACTCACATTCATAAAACAGAGAACCCAGTTCAACTGCACTGAAATTGAATTACAAACAGGTCAACTGAGCTTGCCTCGAATAAGATCCCAATGGGCCAAATTCTGAAAAATCAACAAGTGAAATGACATCAGAAAAAGTTTGTCTCAAGCCCTAAACAGAACATTTGAGTTTCAACACCTGCGAGCGAGATTACACCAGAAAGATCATCATGTATCAGTTCAGGGTGAGGCACGGCCAAATGAGCAAAGCATATTGGAAAAGTAAAATACCAAGTGTAAGGGCTCAGTTCACACATCATAGCCCAAAGTCCACAATGAAATCAGTTGAAATCAGAGATTACGAGAGCCAAAGGTTCAGTCCACAAACATCGTATTCATCTTCAGAAGAAATGTCACGAATAACCAAACGCCTGCAAAAACAGGTTCACATTATCAGGTTAGAAGAAAGAAAATAATATACAACTGGTATTGATTGGAAAAGTGCAAAGCCTCATCAGAAAAACCAGAAAGATTTGAGCTTATCAGAGAAAAAAGATATCAGTTCGGAAAAGGAGTTAAAACTCTCAGTTAATAAACCAGTTATTCGCATCCAAATCCAGTTTCAGAAACAAATAAACCAATCTGGCCCAAAATCGAAAGTTCAGCAAACCGTATCAGGAAAAACAAATCCGAGAATGCATAAATCCAATCATATCAGAATCGATCCCTATTAGTGGAATCAGAAAGCAAATCAAAGTAAAAACGAATCACAAATCAGAAACAAATCAAATCCATTTGGAAATAAAAGAAAAAACCAGATGCCCATATCTGTGAAGAAAATCCAAACAAGATCCAATTGAAGTCAAAATACAGCCGTGTGAAATCCAAAAGGGAAAGAATCCCAAATCAATCCAAAACGGATTCAATCAAATAATTTTGAGATGAAATCCAATCAAATCAAAATTATGTTGGTTAATCAAATCAAAGGTAAATCAAATCAGAAATTTATCCAAGCCCACAGATCAAAGAGAATCAGAAAGTATATAAAAGGAACGAACTCACCCTGTTGAAACCCTAACGGGCTAACTGCGAAAACGAAGAAGGGTCACAAGCAGAGAACAACGAGTTAGCGAAAAAGATCCAAAGACGGCCGCAGAAGAGAACCAAGGAGTCCCATCAAAAAACGCGAAATCACTCCAAAGCCTCAGCGATAACCTCATCGGCCAACAACGGATAACGCACAGTCGCTACAAAGACGAACTCCATCGAAGCTTTTTCGTCAGAACATAAACGGACCGATCTAGAAGGGAGGGTTCGCTGGCGCCGCTCACATCAACGGCGAGCAATTCCCTCTCCAGGCTCAGTTCACATCATCGCCTCGTCAATCACCGTCATCGCAACCAAAAACGTAAGCGGGAAAAGCACGATAATTTCACATTTGATGTTGTTGTGTTTTATTTCAGGGTTTTCATCATAGAGAATGGAAGAGATGAAGAGAAAATGGAGGCATGCGAAGCAAGCGAGAGACGAGAGAAACAAGAAGAAGCTCAGCGCCGCGGACAACCACAAAGAGGATTAGGGTTGCCCTAAGTTTTGGTTTTTCTTGAGGGGTTAACGGACCGGGTTGGGTCCGGAAGTGGTACCCGGCCCAACCCACTTTTTTTTTTTTTTGTTTAATATTTATTTTAATTTTTCTGCTTTTAATGATTTTAAAAAAATTAATTTGTTAAGATAATAACTGAAAATCTTTTTTTACTAATAACAAAAATATTTTTTATAATGATAGCTGAAAATATTTTGTTGAATAATAAAAAAAACTCTTTCTAGATAAAGAGAAGAAATTTTTTAAATAACTTGAAACTCTTTTTAATACAAATTGATTTTTTGTAGATTAAACTAAAACAATTTTCAAAAATAAAAATTAAGTTCTTTTTTTTAAAACTAACATTATTTCTTTTTTTTTTCTATATATGAATTAAATCAAGATCTTTTTCAAAATAACAAAATCCCAAAATTTGCATCTTTTTCTTCACTGTCTTCGTAATTCACCCGATGGCCGTCTGACTTTGCCTACTAACGCGTGTGTTCATTTTTGCAGCTTATGTTTACTGTTATTACGTTGTGTTTTTATTTAAGTTTCATTATTATTGTAACTGCTTCACGGTTGTAACCTCGCGAACAAATAATCACATTTACTTTCCGCATTTTACTTCCGCTTGCATGATTTAAATTTCTCACACTTTCATCACTATTATTCTGTCACATTACACACATCCGAAGGTTAGGTCTAGCTTTTGGTCGCCGCGCCAATAGTCCTCAACTTCAAACCCTTTCACCTTACAAACCCTAAATTTTCATACATGCCTCGCCGCATGCAAAATTACAATTTTACCCCTAGCATTAGGTCAAAGAGCCGCCGCGCTCATTTTAGGGTTTCCCGCCGCGGAATCCCTAACCTAACCCTAATTACAACTTAACATTTCAACGTAGAGATTTGGAGTTTCTACACTCCACGTAAGCGTGTCCTTAAGATGCGTTTATTCCCCTTGAGACCTTGACCACAGTCAAGAAGTTTCTAACCTCCCTATTGAGGGGAACTACGATTACTCTGATTCCACTCCCGTAAGGATACGTAGGCACAAGATGCGACGTCTTGCCGAGTAAACTTAGAATTAACCCCTTAGGTCTCTTTTCTCACTTTTAATCCATTGTACATATACCTTAAGCAAATGAATAAAGCAAATAGTAAACATCTGAACAAAAGGTTCCTGTAGAGTACTACAGAAGTTTAGGGTGCTAATACCTTCCCTAAGCTTAATCAACCCCCGAACCCTAGATCTTTCCCCGCATTGTGTTTACGATGCAAAAATAGGTTTTCCCTCTTTTGACCTTTTCCTTCGGATAAATCAAAGAGCGGTTGTGAATTGAATTGCGATTCAAACTCATTAATAGTTTGTGATCCTATTTCCACCGCAACAGAAAATGGCGACTTCACTGGGGAGTCCTAACTTTTGAGGGTTATCCCTAACTTGTTCATATTTATTACTATTTGTGTTATTATTCATTTGCATGTATATATTTGTGCTCTGATTGTGGGACCGTTCCTTGTGCTGTGAGATGAGTCCTACACCCGGATCTAGTGTACCTTAGGTAAATGGCAATAGACCAAGGAAACTGTACGACGTATATCGATACGGTTGATCTGGTGGCCATAGTTAGTGCGACTTCTTGGTTGGTGCTTATGTTCCTTAAGTCCAGTTGAGGATAATATTGAGGCTGCCATATGTTGTCAATGCACTAACTGACTTTTAGAACCCTAGTTAACTCATCTTGGCCTTTAGAAAGTAGTGAGGTAACCGGCTTTGGTGCAGACTGAAGTTGGTTGACACTCGATACTACGCTCATTGAGATCTTAAACTTGGAGGGTTTTGGTTGGCAAGTAAGTTGCCTTCTGAACAACCACCCTTGTGAAGGATCAATGATATTGAGATCCCTTAGAACCTGGTTACTTTTGTAGGACAGGATGAACCATCTAACTTCAGGGGAGGGTACTTGCCTTTGAACCTCATGCAAGCCTTTAACCTAGGACTTTGTGTGTTTTCATGCATTGCATCCATAAAGCATCTCATCGCATTGTATTTCATGGAGTTCAAACATCATTTATGGATATCGCGGGATACCATAAATAAATAAAAAAATATAAAATGAAAAAAACAAGAAAAGATTTCCTTGGTACCCCACGACATTAGTAAATGTTTTGAATTCCATAAAATCTTCATTTACATTCACAGTTTAGCATCATACTTTTGCATTGCATGTGTCTCCCGATTTCTCACACTCGGTTCTCTCACCTTCCAGTTTCGGCACCCTGAGTTCTCGGCACCAATACAACACCAGAGCTCAAACTCGGAAAAGAATGGAGGATCAGGCAAAAGAGATTGATCGCCTTAGCAATGAGCTTGAAGACCTTCGAGGGGGTATGGGGCGTATGATGGAATTGTTACATGTCATGAATGCTAAAATGGATACCCAGCCCACTGTTGTTTCTGAGATTACCGGCGTTACTGTGGACCCTCCACCAAGTGTGACCGTAGCAAGGGACCCACCTTATGGTCTTGCTCCAGGTTTTGTGCCGCCTCAAGCCACTGTTCCGATTAATCAACCTGTTCAGCAGGCCGTGCCCTTGTTTTCTGAAGTTTCTAGGGGGGCTCCTATCTTTGCACCACCTGTTGTACACACTCGTGCGCAACCGTACTTCAATGAGACAGTTTTTGATGATCTTGATGAGAATGTTGAGGGTTATGAGAAACATGATAAGCTTCGTGAGGAAGTAAACACTATCGTCCAGAGATTGAAAAAGGTAGAGGGTGATCAAATTTTTGGGACTGCTGCAAGGGATGTTTATTTGGTCTCGGGTTTGGTTATTCCCCCGAAGTTCAAAACTCCGAACTTCGATCGTTATGAAGGTGCCACCTGTCCTAAGAGTCATTTGATCATGTATTATCGCAAAATGGCTGCCCATGTTGAGAATGATAAGCTGATGATTCATTGCTTCCAAGACAGTTTGAAGGGTGCTTCTTCCAAGTGGTATTTAACTTTGGACCAATCCCGCGTTAAGAGCTTTCAAGATTTATCTGACGCTTTCATCAAACACTACAAGTACAATATGGATCTGGCTCCTGACAGAAGACAGTTGCTGAGTATGTCACAAAAGAATTCTGAGTCATTCAAAGAGTATGCTCAAAGGTGGAGAGAGACTGCTTCGCAGGTAGAACCTCCTTTGACCGAGAAAGAGTTAGCCGATTGGTTTGTCGACACAGTCCGTCCAGAATTTTACGAGAGAATGGTGGGTAGTGTGACTTCAAATTTCTCCGACATCGTTGCTGTGGGTGTCAAGATTGAATTGGGTATGAAGAGTGGTAAAATGACAAACAATCATGGCGCTTCTAAGGATCAGCCGAAGAAACCTCCGTATAGCTCCCAGAAAAAGAAGGAGAGTGAGACTAATGCTATATCCTCTGGTAGACCAAGAGAACGCTTTTATCGGCATCCGCAAGGTTATGCTCAACCTCAAGGGTACCCAGTCCAATATGCTCAACAACCCTATGTGGCAGCTATTACACCTTCTTTCAATCAACAGGTTCCCATGTATCAACCTATGCAACAACCTCCTGTTTATCCGCCTCCTGTCAACTACCTACAGGCGCCCAATACTCCTGCTCCTCAACAGCCAAAGAGTCCGGCTCCTCGCCAGAATATGCCGAACAGAAGAACGTATAAACCTTGTCCGCCAATTCCGATGACTTTCACCGAGTTGTACCCCTCTTTGGTCAAGCAAGGTCTCATCACCACTCGGGCTTTGGGTCCGCCTCCTAATCCTCTACCCGCCAATTACAACGCCGCTGCTCATTGTTTATTTCATGAGGGTGCGCCTGGTCACGATCTGGAAAATTGTTATGCTCTCAAAAATATTGTCAGGGACCTATTGGAAAAGAAAATTTTGTCATTTGAAGATCCTCAACCAAATGTTAAGAAGAACCCTTTTCCTAACCATGAGAGTGTCAATGCCGTTAGTGCTGATTCAGAGGAAGGTTATGCCCTTGATGTTGAACAGATTAAGACTCCTCTTAAGATGTTCCATTCGAAACTGTTTGAAGCCGGTTTGGTAGATACTTCCCACGTTGCATGTGTAAGTTGTGAAGCCAGTACTAAAGGTTGTGTGTTGGTTCAGAATGATGTTCAGAGGCTGATTAATGAGGGTGTTTTACAAGTGACAAGACAATCCAAGAAGGATGTAGTCGCTGTGGTTGAGCCTGTCTTCCATCAGCCTGAATCAAAGGGTAAGGTACCAGCGTTTAATCTATCAGGGGCAGGCTCCGCCAATCTCGTGTTCGATATACCGAGGTCGTATATCCCTAAAGTGAATCAGCCTAAGCCTATAGTTATTCGAAGACCGAGTCCGTTTCCTTTCAGTGATCCTAAAGCCGTGCCTTGGAAATACGACGTGACGATGATTGACAAGGAGTCTGGGAAGGTTATTCCAAAGGAAGAGGGTAAGGATACTGTGACCAATATCGCAGAGGTAAGCAGGATGACCCGCAGTGGCCGTGTGTATACTCCCCATTCCAGTGAGGTCCCACCTAAGGAAACAGCTAGCATCCCAGTGCCTGCCAAAGACAAAGGTAAGGGAGCCGTTACGAATGATGAAGATGCTGAATTTTTAAGGATCATCAAGAAAAGTGACTATAAAGTTATCGACCAACTCCATCAGACTCCTTCCAAGATTTCGATTTTATCTCTGTTGATGAGTTCACCCGCTCATAGGATGGCCTTGCAGAAGGTTTTGACTCAAGCACATGTGGATCAAGATATCAGCACCAGTCGGTTTGATAGTGTGATCGCCAATTTGACCGCCTGTAACACCCTCAGTTTCAACAATGAAGAGTTACCGAAAGAGGGTCCGAACCATAATCGTGCTTTACATATATCGGTGAAATGTCAGGAATACAATTTAGCGAGAGTGCTAATAGACACCGGGTCTTCTCTGAATGTGCTACCCAAGAGGGTCCTCGATAAGTTGGCTTGTAAAGAGACTGTGTTGAAACCTACTCCTTTGGTTGTCAAGGCTTTCGATGGCTCTCGCCGATCGGTAATGGGGGAGGTTGAGCTTCCTATCCTGATTGGTCCGCAAGTTTTTAATATCACGTTTCAAGTCATGGACATTAATCTCAACTACAGTTGTTTACTCGGAAGGCCGTGGATTCATGCCGCTGGGGCAGTGACCTCAACGTTACATCAAAAGATGAAATTCGTGATCGATGGAAAGTTGGTTATTATACACGGTGAGGAGGATCTGATGGTCAGCAACCTGTCCTCTTTCCGTTACATCGAGGCCGATGAGAATGCTTTAGACATTTCCTTTCAAGCACTTGAGATCGCCAATGTTGTTCTGCTGGAGGTCGAAGAGACAGTGGGTCAGGGTAATCCATCTTTTGCATCTCTGAAGAGTACCAAAGCAACAATTGACAGGGGCATTCCTGAAGGCTGGGGAGAGGTAATTGATGTCAAGACCAAGACTGATCGCTCTGGGTTGGGTTACAAACCAACTCAGAATGGAGCTGCCACGACTGTCGAAGGGCGTCCGAAGGTTATCCAAGAGGTATTTGTCAGCGGAGGCTTCCAAGTCAATGCCATCAGTGAATGTGAGAAAAATGAAGAGCTGAGCAACCTGGTGTTTAAGGGTGATGCAGTTTTGAACAACTGGGAGGCCGTAGAGATCCCTGTTATTTTTCCCTTGTCAAAGTAATTGTTTTTTTTTAAGTTTCATTTACAATTTCAAATAAAAATCTGTAGCTCTGCCCAAGGCTATAGGGTCGTTTTGTCGGGCCACCTTTCATTTCTAAAAAGATATTAATAAAAGCATTTTGTTCAATTCCACTTTGGTTCATTTGCGTTTTTCGTTTTCACCTTTAAAAATGAAATTGGCAACCTTTCTTCCAAAAAATAATAATAAAAAAACAGCATTTCATTCTTACATATCTTCGAGCATTTTAATTAAGTAAGCCTTCCATCATGCAGAGACATCATAACCCTTGTTGGATCCGATGACCTTACTGACACTCCTGACTGGGATGCACCCATCAATCAAGCTGAGGACGAGGGTGCAGAAGATTTTGAAGTACCCGCGGAACTGACGAGATTGATTGAGTACGAGTACACAGAGCTTCAACCACATAAAGAGCAGGTGGACTTAATTAATCTCGGTACAGATGAGAGCAAGAAAGAGGTCAAGATTGGTGCAATGCTTGGGACGGAGATTAGGCCGAGGTTGATTGAGTTGTTAAAAGAGTATATTGATGTGTTTGCGTGGTCGTATCAAGATATGCCGGGCCTAGACACGGATATTGTTGTTCACAAGTTGCCACTTAAGCCAGATTGTCCGCCTATCAAACAAAAGCTCCGAAGAACGAGACCCGACATGGCTTTGAAGATTCGAGATAAGGTTAAAAAGCAGTTGGATGCAGGTTTCTTGGCAGTCGCAAAATATCCAGATTGGGTTGCCAACATTGTGCCAGTGCCCAAGAAGGACGGTAAGGTTAGGATGTGTGTGGATTACAGGGACCTGAACAAAGCAAGTCCGAAAGATGACTTCCCTCTGCCACATATCGATACACTTGTAGACAATACAGCCAGTTTTGCGTTGTTTTCATTTATGGATGGTTTCTCTGGCTATAATCAGATCAAGATGGATCCCGACGATCGAGAGAAGACTACTTTCATTACTCCTTGGGGGACCTTCTGCTACAAAGTCATGCCCTTTGGTTTAAAGAACGCAGGGGCAACTTACCAACGTGCTATGACCACTCTTTTTCATGATATGATGCACAAAGAAATTGAGGTGTATGTGGACGATATGATAGCCAAATCCCAGAGTGAAGAGGGGCATTTAGACCATTTGGCGAAGCTGTTTGAACGACTCAGGAAATATCAGTTGAAATTGAATCCTGCAAAATGTACCTTCGGTGTCAGATCCGGAAAATTGCTTGGTTTCATTGTTAGCCAGCGAGGGATTGAGGTGGATCCTGACAAAGTCCGAGCCATTCAAGATATGCCGGCTCCGCGAACCGAGACGCAAGTTAGGGGTTTTCTAGGACGTCTGAATTACATTTCCAGGTTTATCTTTAATATGACCGCTACTTGTGAGCCGATATTCAAGTTGCTTTGCAAGGGGCAGACAGTTGAGTGGAACCCTGATTGTCAGAAAGCGTTCGAGAAGATTAAGGGTTATTTGCAAGATCCCCCTATTCTGATCCCGCCCGTACCTGGAAGACCATTGTTTATGTACCTTACTGTTCTCGAGAAGTCTATGGGTTGTGTGCTTGGACAACATGATGAGACTGGGAAAAAGGAACATGCAATTTATTACCTGAGCAAGAAGTTTACCGATTGCGAAAACAGATACTCACCATTAGAGAAAACTTGTTGTGCATTGGCATGGGCCGCTAGGCGCCTTCGGCAATATATGGTCTGTCATACCACGTTATTGATTTCTAAAATGGATCCGATCAAGTATATTTTTGAAAAACCTGCTCAAACCGGGAGGCTAGCCCGTTGGCACATGTTGTTATCCGAATATGACATCCAGTATGTACCCCAGAAGGCGATTAAGGGTAGTATTTTATCTGATTATCTTGCAGACCAGCCAGTTGAAGATTATGAACCTCTTAAGCTCGATTTTCCTGATGAGGATATTTTGTTGATTAAAAGAGATTGTGAAGAGCCAGATCCGAGCGAAGGTCCAGAATCAGGTCTTTGGTGGAAGATGATGTTTGATGGTTCCTCAAATTTCAATGGGCATGGTATAGGCGCCGTTTTGATGAACCCAAAAGGCGGATTCACTCCATTTACAGCAAGATTGGACTTTGAGTGCACTAACAACGTCGCAGAATATGAAGCATGTATCCTCGGCCTCGAAGCGGCGATTCACCTCCGAATCAAACTTCTTAAAGTAAGTGGTGACTCAGCCTTGGTTATCTACCAGGTACAAGGCAAATGGGAAACGAAGAATGAGAAGTTAATCCCTTATAAAGACTATATTATTGAGCTGATCAAGTATTTCGACGAGGTAGAGTTCGAGCATGTTCCTAGATCCGAGAATCACGTAGCTGATGCATTAGCCATGTTAGCATCCATGTGGAAAGTTAAGTTTGTTAATGAAGCACCTCTTATCCATATTGAGCGCAAGGTTGAGCCCGCTTATTGTCAGATGGTCGAAGAAGTTGAGGTGGATGAAAAGCCTTGGTTTCATGATATCAAGAACTACCTCGCCAAGCAGGAGTATCCCGATGGTGCTACTGGTCTGGACAAAAAGACATTGAGAAGATTGGCGTCCAAATTCTTTATCAGTAATGGTGTGTTGTACAAGAGAAATCACGACATGGTCCTGCTCAGATGTGTTGATAAACGGGAAGCGGACATGTTACTGCAGGAAATTCATGAGGGGACCTTCGGAACCCATGCCAATGGTTACGCTATGTCCAAGAAGATGTTAAGGGCTGGGTATTACTGGTTAACCATGGAGGCCGACTGCATCCCATACGCTAGGAAATGCCATAAGTGCCAAATCTATGCTGATAAAATGCACGTACCTCCGTCACCGTTGAATGTTTTGTCTTCACCATGGCCGTTCTCTATGTGGGGCATTGACATGATTGGGGCAATTGAGCCGAAAGCTTCTAATGGACATCGTTTTATCCTCGTTGCTATAGATTATTTCACCAAGTGGGTAGAGGCTGCCTCCTACACCAACGTGACCAAGCAAGTGGTTGCCCGCTTCATCAGGAAAGAAATCATCTGCCGTTATGGAGTCCCAAGCCGGATAATAACTGACAATGGCACCAATCTGAATAATAAGACTATGAAAGAGCTGTGTGATAGTTTCAAGATCACTCACCATAACTCTTCTCCGTACCGTCCTAAGATGAATGGGGCCGTTGAAGCTGCGAATAAGAATATCAAGAAGATCCTGCAAAAGATGGTTGTGACTTACAAAGATTGGCATGAGATGTTACCGTTTGCTTTACATGGATACAGAACCTCGGTGAGAACTTCGACAGGGGCAACCCCTTTCTCACTGGTATATGGAATGGACGCCGTGCTCCCCATCGAAGTAGAGATACCTTCTTTAAGAGTGTTAATGGAGGCTGAACTTGAGGAAGCTGAGTGGGTTCAGGACAGATTGGATCAGTTGAATCTCATTGACGAGAAGCGCTTGACAGCCATGTGCCATGGGCAATTATATCAGAAACGGATGAAGAGAGCGTTTGATAAGAAGATTCGTATCCGTGAGTTCCGTCAAGGAGAGCTCGTACTCAAAAAGATCTTGCCAGTACACAAAGATATGCGTGGAAAGTGGATGCCCAATTATGAAGGCCCGTTCGTTGTAAAGACTGTCTTCTCCGGAGGGTCTCTAATACTTACGACAATGGACGGTGAAGAACTAGCGCATCCCGTGAATTCTGATGCAGTCCGAAAATATTATGCCTAAAGACCCGCTAAGTCGAAAACCTGCAAAAGGCGACTTAGGCAAAAGTAAGGGTTGGAAAAAGAAAAAAGAAATAATAACAAAAGCTCGCTAAGTTGAAAACCCAAAAGGGCGGCTTAGGCAAAAAAGAGCGTCCCGGTGGATTGAAAACCCGAAAGGGCGGTCCAGGCAAAAGTTAGGGACAAAGGCATTTCATTGCATCAGAAGACACTGATTATCTCGAACACACTTTCCGCATGAGAGCCATGTTTCAGTTCTTTCATCCTTGCCCAAAGCAGGATTCTGGATTAGTCTTAGTTATTAGTGTCAGTAGGTGTCATTGGATTCGATGTAACTTTTCCCATGTTGCCAATTTTAAAACATAATCATCTGTGGAGCTATGCTTTCAGCAAGCAGCCACCCTTTAATAAAAGATACCATCTCGTTACTTACATTCCTTGGTGCATTGCTCTTTATTTTTTATTGTTATGCAAAATGCGTTTATTCCTAAAATTTGAAAATGAAAGGTGCATTGTAGATTTTTCAAAACTGTTTTTCAAAGAACAAAACAAATTTGAAATGTAATAAATTACTTTGACTAGTGGAAATTCCGAAAGGATCTCTTCATTCTCCGGAAATATCATTATTGCAGAAACACTTTCAAACCATTGCCCAGTGATAGTCCCCAGAGAGACTATAAGCTGACAACTTCTTCTTGGGGTAACTTAAAAGTGTCCCTCAGGTTTTCTTCCCCCCAGGTGAAGACGTGATACTGTGAACCTAAGCAATTTACTTTCTCCCCAGAAAATTCAGAACTTTAAAACCAGAGTTGGATCTACCATTGACCTTTCTTACCCATGACTGACGTATTGGTTGCAGAGAATGCAGGGTATCCCCGTCGAGATGTTTATTTCATCTCTCGTCCTGTCTCTGGTCTGTTTCGTCAGCATACGCAAGGGCATAAGCATCACATGCCTATTTCATTACATATTCATTACATATTCATTACATATTCAGTGCATATTCATTACATATTCATTACATACTCATTTCATAACATCCTGCATGATTAACTGCATAGACATTAACATACATTCATATTCACGTATTCATTAACATACGCGTTAGCATGCGCAGGTTCAATGTGTCTCTATCATTGGTCGTTACCGCCGAGTAACTGGGTTTGTCCATTCCCTTCAAATAGATTGTCAGCCTTAAGCATAAAATACTTACTTGTTTCCAGTTTCCCTACGGAGCTCGATCCTCGTGGATGACGGTTACTTCAGCTATCTTTCCTCACCAGGATAAGATATTTACCCTCCGAGATCATTCCCTCGATGGAGTCTTGATTACCAGTCTTCTTTCTAGCTCGATCCTAGATTGAATCTCAGTATTGTCGGTCGTCAAGCCCAACCGGACGTGCATTTATTTTGCACCATCTAAAGGTTTTCACCATACCATGACAGATACGCGACTGTTTTCGCCCGAAAGTTTATCACTGTACCCGGACGTGCATTTATTTTGCACTATCTTCAACTACAATCCTTTACAGATACACGCCAGTTCACGCCTGGAAAATATATCAGTACAACACTTTACAATCCTACATGTTACAACCCTTTACACTTTACATCTTACAGCATCAACATACGACATCTCTCGCCTGAGAAGTCGATCATATCCTCGTTATGACTCGCAGCAAATGGCCATCTCCATGGAGCAGTTGGGCTTCCATTTACCTGCCGTCTTGAGGTTTGAACCAAATCGTATTCGGGAGAGCACGATCTTGAGTTACGGGGAGGTTTGAGCAGTTTCATATTCAGGAGAGCACGATTCTGAAGTTATGAAGAAGTTCATTTATCCTTTAGTAAAAGAAGGAGCGGAATCATATTCAGGAGAGCACGATTCTGAGTTATGAGGAAGTTCAGTTGGCCGTTTTTCAGGAGTGCACGATTCTGAAAAATGAGAAAATTTCAGTCATCCAGTTTCATATTCAGGAGAGCACGATTCTGAAGTATGAAGAAATTCAGTCATCCAGTTTCATATTCAGGAGAGCACGATTCTGAAGTATGAAGATTTTCATTTACCCTTTATCCGAATCATATTCAGGAGAGCACGATTCTGAAGTATGAGGAAATTCAGTTTACCCTTTTTTATGTTCAGGAGAACATTTATCCTTCAGTAAGAGAGGAATCAAAATCGTAGTCCAGGCGCCGACCTTAAAATGCGAGAAGATTTATTCATCAGATAAGCAGCAGCCTCTTTATTTGAGCGCTTATCCATTTTTTGCACATAAGTCCCTTCCAACGATAAGTGACAGTCCTCGCCCGAGAAGCTTATCAGGGCAATTCCCATCAAAGTCCATTTATTATGGCATACAGCCGGTCCTTACCCTGTATATTTGATACGGGTTTCCGAAAAGTCAGTTTGATCCTGTCACGAGGGGTAGTTTACAGAAGCTTGGATGTTATTCTTTGCTCAATGCTCCAGCATTCTGTAATCGATCTTACAATCGTACGTGATCCAGTTTTATTTTTAGATTCCCCAGTGGAGGCCGTCTCATAGGTACCATCTCCATTGGAGGATCTCGTTCCTTTTCTAAAAAGTGACAATTGGTCATTCGCACCAGTTGACTATCATTTTTTAGAATTCCCCAGTGTTGTACTGTGTCTCAGCGCGTCATTTTCCCCAGTGTGTTTCTTCTCGTGGCGTCTGTCTCGGTGTCGTCATGTTCGTCAGCATTTTCGCATTCATTATTCTAGCATACGCAGCATATCATATTCATGGCATCATCTGCATTGAGTCGTTCCCGTCTTGTCCACAGCATTGCATATCGTCGCATATAAGGGCAAAATTTTCGGTTATCTATATTTAAATCTCTCCACCACGATTCCTCGAGTCTCTGTCACTCAAATCGTCTGGTGTAGCTATTTAAATAGGGGCAACTGTAATACCCCAAATTTTACCCTTATATTTAGTCAGTCATCGCGCATAGCGTCTCATCTGTGCATCCGCTAACCACTAACCAGTCATAAAGGGCGTTTTGTTTTGCAGGAAATACCCCAGGGGCGTTGTGGTCATTTTGAGGCATAATTCGTAATTTTGGGCCTAATGAGATTTTATTCCTAAGGCGTTTATTTACGTGGGTCTGATTATGTTAAGATATCAATTTGGGTTGGAAAGTCTGATCTGTGGAGCAGGGTTTTAACAAGAAGTCATTTTTCTATCTTCCAGTCCATTTTAGAGGGAAAACAGTGAAAACTTCGACTGATTAATGGAACTTATTCATGTTGAAGGTATTAAGCTTATTATGCAAGATTGGATCGAATTAATTCAAGGATATTTAATCGGATGATGAGGTGTTTGCAAATTTAAATCATGGAAAAGAAATTGGGAAACGATTTCAATAGAATATGTGAATTTTTATTCATAATATTTTATTATTATTACAATTTGTGAGGTGAATTTGGATAGAGATTTGAGGCTTATTCATAACATTTTATCATGATCTACAAAGAAGAAAGGATTTGGATAAAAAAGAATGTTATGGAATTTATTCATAATATTTTTGTTACAAGTTACAAAAGAGAAAATAAAAATTGTAAAAGTCTTAAGTCCTAAACATCCCCAAGTGTTCTTCATGATGTCCTGTGAGCTTCTCCGCAAAATCTCTGATCAACCTGCACGTCTAAAAGAAACAAAATAGAATACTGGAATGGGTTAGAAATTGTTTTCGACACTCTCAGAACAATGTCATCATCGAGTGCCGGGAGTGGTACGACTAAAGCCGCATCCTACTCCCGTTACCGATCCACGCCATTGGCGTCAGATCAGGTAATATCTATTCTTATCTAAGGGACAACCGAGAGAGATAAAGAGTAAAAGAAGTGGGGACCGATTTGATTTGCCGTAATTGGATTCGATTCAAAGCCAAACTAGAATACCATTTCATCAAGTAAACAGGTATCACTATCAAGTAAATTTCAAGTGAGTTCCACTGATACAAAACCGAACAACAAAGCCCATTCGAGTTCAGACCTAGATGCCAATAGGTCTGAACCGTTTTTGAAATTTCCCAATGCCTGAAACACAAAAGTCAAACAACATCAGCAGTCCAAACTAATAGCAAAACTTAAGACTAAAGCAGTTCAACTGCACGAAATTGGAGCAGAAAAATCAATCCTTAAAACAGCTCAGATTCATAAGAAAAGAAGCCAATTCAGTTCACATTCATAAAACAGAGAACCCAGTTCAACTGCACTGAAATTGAATTACAAACAGGTCAACTGAGCTTGCCTCGAATAAGATCCCAATGGGCCAAATTCTGAAAAATCAACAAGTGAAATGACATCAGAAAAAGTTTGTCTCAAGCCCTAAACAGAACATTTGAGTTTCAACACCTGCGAGCGAGATTACACCAGAAAGATCATCATGTATCAGTTCAGGGTGAGGCACGGCCAAATGAGCAAAGCATATTGGAAAAGTAAAATACCAAGTGTAAGGGCTCAGTTCACACATCATAGCCCAAAGTCCACAATGAAATCAGTTGAAATCAGAGATTACGAGAGCCAAAGGTTCAGTCCACAAACATCGTATTCATCTTCAGAAGAAATGTCACGAATAACCAAACGCCTGCAAAAACAGGTTCACATTATCAGGTTAGAAGAAAGAAAATAATATACAACTGGTATTGATTGGAAAAGTGCAAAGCCTCATCAGAAAAACCAGAAAGATTTGAGCTTATCAGAGAAAAAAGATATCAGTTCGGAAAAGGAGTTAAAACTCTCAGTTAATAAACCAGTTATTCGCATCCAAATCCAGTTTCAGAAACAAATAAACCAATCTGGCCCAAAATCGAAAGTTCAGCAAACCGTATCAGGAAAAACAAATCCGAGAATGCATAAATCCAATCATATCAGAATCGATCCCTATTAGTGGAATCAGAAAGCAAATCAAAGTAAAAACGAATCACAAATCAGAAACAAATCAAATCCATTTGGAAATAAAAGAAAAAACCAGATGCCCATATCTGTGAAGAAAATCCAAACAAGATCCAATTGAAGTCAAAATACAGCCGTGTGAAATCCAAAAGGGAAAGAATCCCAAATCAATCCAAAACGGATTCAATCAAATAATTTTGAGATGAAATCCAATCAAATCAAAATTATGTTGGTTAATCAAATCAAAGGTAAATCAAATCAGAAATTTATCCAAGCCCACAGATCAAAGAGAATCAGAAAGTATATAAAAGGAACGAACTCACCCTGTTGAAACCCTAACGGGCTAACTGCGAAAACGAAGAAGGGTCACAAGCAGAGAACAACGAGTTAGCGAAAAAGATCCAAAGACGGCCGCAGAAGAGAACCAAGGAGTCCCATCAAAAAACGCGAAATCACTCCAAAGCCTCAGCGATAACCTCATCGGCCAACAACGGATAACGCACAGTCGCTACAAAGACGAACTCCATCGAAGCTTTTTCGTCAGAACATAAACGGACCGATCTAGAAGGGAGGGTTCGCCGGCGCCGCTCACATCAACGGCGAGCAATTCCCTCTCCAGGCTCAGTTCACATCATCGCCTCGTCAATCACCGTCATCGCAACCAAAAACGTAAGCGGGAAAAGCACGATAATTTCACATTTGATGTTGTTGTGTTTTATTTCAGGGTTTTCATCATAGAGAATGGAAGAGATGAAGAGAAAATGGAGGCATGCGAAGCAAGCGAGAGACGAGAGAAACAAGAAGAAGCTCAGCGCCGCGGACAACCACAAAGAGGATTAGGGTTGCCCTAAGTTTTGGTTTTTCTTGAGGGGTTAACGGACCGGGTTGGGTCCGGAAGTGGTACCCGGCCCAACCCACTTTTTTTTTTTTTTGTTTAATATTTATTTTAATTTTTCTGCTTTTAATGATTTTAAAAAAATTAATTTGTTAAGATAATAACTGAAAATCTTTTTTTACTAATAACAAAAATATTTTTTATAATGATAGCTGAAAATATTTTGTTGAATAATAAAAAAAACTCTTTCTAGATAAAGAGAAGAAATTTTTTAAATAACTTGAAACTCTTTTTAATACAAATTGATTTTTTGTAGATTAAACTAAAACAATTTTCAAAAATAAAAATTAAGTTCTTTTTTTTAAAACTAACATTATTTCTTTTTTTTTTTTCTATATATGAATTAAATCAAGATCTTTTTCAAAATAACAAAATCCCAAAATTTGCATCTTTTTCTTCACTGTCTTCGTAATTCACCCGATGGCCGTCTGACTTTGCCTACTAACGCGTGTGTTCATTTTTGCAGCTTATGTTTACTGTTATTACGTTGTGTTTTTATTTAAGTTTCATTATTATTGTAACTGCTTCACGGTTGTAACCTCGCGAACAAATAATCACATTTACTTTCCGCATTTTACTTCCGCTTGCATGATTTAAATTTCTCACACTTTCATCACTATTATTCTGTCACATTACACACATCCGAAGGTTAGGTCTAGCTTTTGGTCGCCGCGCCAATAGTCCTCAACTTCAAACCCTTTCACCTTACAAACCCTAAATTTTCATACATGCCTCGCCGCAGGCAAAATTACAATTTTACCCCTAGCATTAGGTCAAAGAGCCGCCGCGCTCATTTTAGGGTTTCCCGCCGCGGAATCCCTAACCTAACCCTAATTACAACTTAACATTTCAACGTAGAGATTTGGAGTTTCTACACTCCACGTAAGCGTGTCCTTAAGATGCGTTTATTCCCCTTGAGACCTTGACCACAGTCAAGAAGTTTCTAACCTCCCTATTGAGGGGAACTACGATTACTCTGATTCCACTCCCGTAAGGATACGTAGGCACAAGATGCGACGTCTTGCCGAGTAAACTTAGAATTAACCCCTTAGGTCTCTTTTCTCACTTTTAATCCATTGTACATATACCTTAAGCAAATGAATAAAGCAAATAGTAAACATCTGAACAAAAGGTTCCTGTAGAGTACTACAGAAGTTTAGGGTGCTAATACCTTCCCTAAGCTTAATCAACCCCCGAACCCTAGATCTTTCCCCGCATTGTGTTTACGATGCAAAAATAGGTTTTCCCTCTTTTGACCTTTTCCTTCGGATAAATCAAAGAGCGGTTGTGAATTGAATTGCGATTCAAACTCATTAATAGTTTGTGATCCTATTTCCACCGCAACACACCCTTCCATTTTCTTCCTCCAAAAAGGGCATGTTACATTTGTTCTACCGCAAATAGGTAACGCATAAGACTCTATGAGAAAGTCGCAATACACCTAACTGCTAGAATATGTATGTTAGAATCGTCCACAACCTTCCATCTTCTTTACCCATAGTCCTAACTACGGACACTCTGATTCTTCATTTTCTCAAATGAAGATACATAGGCATAAGACTGCGAAGTTTTGGAGAGCCACCTTTTCTTTTCCTTTTTCCTTTATTTTTTCTTTATCATTGTTTTAAACCTCTCTCTTTCCCTCTAAGAACAATATTCTTAGCAATATCCTTTAGCAAACATCCTTACACATAAGACAAACGAATGGTTCCTATCGAGTACGATGGATGTGGAGGGTGTTAATACCCTCCCATCATGTAACCGGCTTCCGAACCCTTTCTCTTGGTTGCGAGACCATCTTATCTTTTTTCTTCTTGGGGTTTTCTCGATGTTTTCTCTTCCCCTTTTGGGATAAATAAAGTTCGATGGTGACTCTCCTGTTTTCCCTCTTTCGCCTCGTCGTCGTTGCATTTTTCGAGTAGCGGCACTCATATTAATTTTTCGAATGCTTTTTGGACGCATTTTGATTAATCTAAGTCTTTTAAGTCAGAGAAATTTATTTTAAAATTTGACCAAACGTTGTATTTTTTTCAAGTCGTTTATTTCGCGCTGATCATTTTGGTAATTTTATTTTTTCGAGCACTTCGATATCAGTCTAATTATTCGTTTTTAATCAATTTCTTTTTAATTTTTAATTAATAATATTTTTATTTAATCAGGTTTTTTAATTTATATTTTATTTTAAATAGTATATTTTATTTATTTTTATTTATCATTTCTTATTTTAATAATATTTAATTGTTTTTTGTCTTTTTAGTAAAACTTAACTTTTAAGGTTTAAAAAGTTTTTTTGTTTTTCCTTTATCTTTTAGTCACCTAGCAAACAAAATTGCATCGGACGACAGATAGCACCAATTCATGATCCATTTTTCCTTTTCTCACATAAGAAACAAAAAAGACAAAAAGAGAAAGCATAAAAAGGGATTCAATAAAAATAGAAAAGGGATCATCACCTTTTCACTCTCATGTGAACCTTACTCATTGACCAAAGAAAAGAAACATAAAAAAACGGAAGGAGGATTTGTTTTTTGGGTTGGATCAGATAATACACTTCCAAGCACCATCATTTCACAATACCCTCTCTCCATATACAACAAAAGGGATCTATACACTTCATAACACTCTGGACATTATTCATCATCAACCTTCTTCTCCCCTCTTCACTTTGAAACGTAGCAGATCCTCCATTCTCCTTCATTTCCACCATAAACAACCAAACACATCACCTTTCTGCAACCACACTACCCCACGCACGAAACCTCCTACACCTTAAAAAAGAGATCCTCCATATCCGACAACCTCACCTTCTCTCCTTCAACCGCCAGGCACCACCATGTGAATTCAACTCACTTCCCTCATCATTTGAACATCACATTTTCATATTATACTCAACAAAACACCACACGGTATACTTTCACAAAAGGGAGGAGTTTCTAAAAAAGGACATCTTGAAGTCACATACTATCATCTTCTCATAAAAAATTTGCACTTGCTATTCACTTTACTCCATCCCACAAAACACACACACGTGAATAGAGGAAAATGAGGTAACATAATTACCTGCACCTTTTTTTCCTTCAACAAATTACAAAAAACGTATTTCATACCACAAAGCCAATGAGTACTCCCCCCTAACCTTTGAAACATTTTACTTCATATCCTCCAACCTTAATACCTCACTCCATAGTTTCACGTCCACCACCACGCCCGCTTTTCGAACCACCATACATTCACCTCAAAACATTACGAAAACTTACCTTGTCGTTTCTGCTCACCATAACTCACTACACGCCTTGAAATATCACTATGCATCAACTGTTCCATCGTGCGCTTAATTATCGTCCGCCACAACAAAAACAAACTCAAAACTGAAGTTATATTTGCGATAATGATGGCACGAAAAAAAACAGCAGTAGCAAGCTCTTTCCCATCATGAAAAAGGCACGCATGAGAGACACGAAAGGGGAAGACGGCATTTCAATATTGGGATCTTGCCTTCTAAACAAGTTGGTTTGACCTCACCTAAAGTTACTTAATCACATACTTGGCTTGCTAAGTTGTCCAAAACTAACCTCGTTGTGAGAAGGCTTTTGCTTTTCATTTCTATGTTGGGTACTTGTATGCTTATTGGTGACGGTATCCTCACACTTGTAATTTGAGTCTTGTTTGCAATGGATGAAGTTAGAATTTGTTGACTCAGCTTGTACGTGTAGATGTTGGAGCTGCTCTTGAACCACTTTTAGTCGTTTATGTTCAACTAGAGGAGATAGAAGTTGTCTTAGTTCAAGTCTCTAGCTACAGTAACTCATTCCTCATTTTAACCTCTTATTTTGTTTATATTTTACTACAGTTTAACTATTGTCATTTTTAAATAAAATAAAATAAAGAAAACAAAAAAAAAACAAATTTATATTTTCAGAATTTTGTTTTAATTTTTAATTTGAATAATATTTGAAAATGCCAAAAATGTATGTTATTAATTATTAATCACTTTAAATATTTTTATTTAAATTGACTAATTAAATTATTAATTAATCCTATTAAATATTTATATTTAACTTGATTAATAATTCTTTTGTTGCCCGATTCTATTTTGTGACTTATTTGCTTCCATGTTTTGGGCTTGCTCTTTCTTTGATTTAATCTTGATGCTTGCTTTACACATGTATTGTTGCTTGTATATGAGCTTAGCTTTTGACATTTAAGACTTTGTTTTGTGTTCTTGGATGTTATCCTCATGATGAATAGCTTGTTTAACATTCACTTGTGGCTCTTGAATCTTAATGATTATTTATGTTTGAATCTAAGGGGAAGGGATTATAGTTGACTTTGTTGTCATATGCATGTGCATTGTGTTTCTTTTGTATTTTTCACCAATTGTTTGATTATTGTTTACCCTTAGTATGTTTGTCTTTAGATTGATTACCTTAGGTTGTTTACCCTTAGGTTGTTTTACCCTTAGATGGTTCATTACTTGGTTTCCCTTTTTCAAACTTGAATCATTTCATAAAAAACCTTGACATTGTGTCATTGACTTTTTTCAAACCCTTTTCTTAATAAATGCTTCAAGATATCTTAAGCATATCAAACCTTTTTCATAAGACTAAAAGCCACAAACCATATTCAAAACCTTTTGCCACTTGGGTTTTCACTTTTAAAATCTTTTACCAAAGAAAGATTAGACATGAGTTATCCCTAGTTTAGATATAAATCTCCTAACCCATGACATTGTTGAGAAAAATGTTGACTCTTTTCCACTTGAGAGAGGTATGAGGCATACTTGTTGATTTTATATCCAAGTTGGAGCCCTTCTCTCATTGTGAAGCAAATATCCATCTTCCCTATGTTTGTGATGGATTAGTTGAGTATTCTCCTTAAGATGACAACTTGTCTCATCTTCATTAAAATCCACCATAACAAACCCCTTTTCTTTCTGTACCCCAAACTACGAGGTTTTAATCCTTCATTGATACGTAGGCACAAAACTTTATGTCTTGCCAAACATAAAAATAAAAAAAAAAACTTCTTTTTTCATCTCCCCTTCAGCAAACACTTTTAACCTAATACAAATAATACAAGAGGTTCCTATAGGATACTATATATACTTAGGGTTCTAGTACCTTCTCTTAGTATAATCAACCCTCGTGCCTTAGATCTTTTCTCTTGCTTAGCTTTTAGTTTTTACTTTATGATTTTTATGTTTACTTTGGATTTATTCATTCTTTTCCCCTTCCCTTGGAAAAATAAAAGATCTGTGGTGACATCTTATGTTTTGTGAGTCTAGCTAACTAATAGCTATGGTTTTCGATTCTTCACCACGACAGAAATGGCGACTTCACTGGGGAGATCTCCCAATAGGGTTACACCTAACTTGTTACTATTTGTATTATTATGATTATTTGCTATTTTTATTATTTATTCCTCTTTGGGTATTAGGTGATCCATGATAGGTGAGGTAAGTCCTAACCCAGACTTGAGTGCATAATAAGATAGGATAGCGGTATAATCAAAAGTTACATGTCAGGAGTAATCATGAACATGATTAACATATGATATAACCACACTTAGTGGAGGCCCTTTTGATGGTAGTCCTTGTCATTGTAAGTAGTCGTAATGGCATTATTATTGTCGACCTGGGAGTCCGAGAAGCTAAAGACCTTTAGAACTCTACAACCCCTCTTGGCTTTCTTAGGATGTAGTGCGGTGATTACCCAGGTGTAGACTTGAGGTAGTTATTACGCGATACTACACTCAGACGAGTTTCTCTTGAGAATGTTATTAGCCTGTGCAAGTAGTTCTGCAAGTCGATAATATCTTAAAGATGGATCAATGACTCTGGGAACTGCTTAGAAACTTGTGGGATGGTTAGATTCGTGGCTTCATGCTTGTAAAGTCGGACCTTTGAACCCTATATGTTTGTAACCTTGTATGTAGTTAATGTATAAACATGCATTCATGGATCCATGGAAACTATTTTTGACTTGGTTTCAAGGAACTTAGATGTCTTTCTTTATAAACATCATTAGGTATCATTATTATGGATTTTGGAAGGAGGAACACTAAGAAGTATAACTTCAAAAGTCCTGACTTGACAGAGTTGATAAGGTTAGAATCTATGGTATCCAGTCATGAGGATTCCAGAGGTCGTTATGGAAAGTTGTTGGGTATTCTTAAGACTAAGAGCTTAGTTCTTTTATACACCTCTCTATTGTTGCTTCACATTCCTTGATTACCAACTTATTCCCACTTTAGAGGAGTATTCATATTAGGTTGGTTTACCAGTACCAGACAAGGTATCATTTAATGGTTTAGAGAAGATTCCTACACCCTCAGTCATTACAGAAGTCCTTCATTTGGAGACATCTGATGTGAAAGATAATCTTACTTCCAAAGGGGGGATCCAAGGGTTGACTTCTAGATTCTTGATGGGGAAAGCTCTTGTTTTAGCCAAAGCAGATAATAGGGATGCTTTTGAAGTTGTTCTTGCACTACTCATATATGGTCTTGTGTTATTCCTAAGCATTGACAATTTTGTTGATGTTAATGCCATTCCGATATTCTTGATTGGTAACCCAGTGACTACTTTACTCAGAGACACTTACCATTTTATACACCTTAAGACCTCTAAGGGTGGTGGAGCCATCATATGTTGTGCACCTCTATTATACAAGTGGTTTAAGTCGCACTTGCCTCGATCCAAACTCTTTGAGGAGAATCCAGATAAGCTTAGGTTGTCTCAAAGGCTTATGTCTATCACTCAAGTGAATTTGACTTGGTATATCCCAACATATGACATTGGAGTGACATTGACAGTTGTGGGGAATTCCATAACGTACCTCTTTTTGGTATACAAAATGGAATTAACTACAATCATATTCTCGTAAGGCGTCCGTTTGGGTATACTATGAAGGACAAGCCTCGCAGCATTTTGGTTGCAGGTTTCTTTTATCTTAATGAAGAAGAAAGTTCAGATTTGAAGGATAGAGTTGTGCGTGCTTGGTGTAAGGATCAAATGAAAAAGAAGAATTGTGTTACTTTTGAGCCCTATACTCAGTAGGTGTATGCTAGAGCTTGCGAACTTAAAATGTCATACCCCCTTGAGAGGCCTTCACTACCATTTTTCATATCATCATCATCCACCATTCCTATTGAGAATAGGGGAAATTTTCAGGAAATTCTGGCAAGAATGAAGTTGGAGAGAGACACTTGGGAAAGTTAGTACCAAGCTTCTAATGTTGAGAAGATGAAGTTGAAGAAACAAATGAATGAGAAGGATGATTTGATCGAGACACTTGAGCAGCGTGCTATAGAGAAGCAAGAACAACCTGCTTGTTCAGTCAATTCCTAGTCTTCATGAGTATTCTGACATTCCTCCTACTTCAGGTGTTTGGAAGAAGATTGTTGACAAGCTTATGGTTGAAAATGCTCAGTTGAAGAGGCAGAAGAGGAAGCATCAACAATAAGTTAGACCTTCTTCAGAGGGGATTCCTTAGGGCCCATATGATCTAGCTCTTTTCCTCATATATTTTTTAGGATCTTTTGAAATTGTACTTAAAAATTGTAATCATTCCATTATTAATGAAATGAGGTTTTTGTTCATCTATTCAAAGTGTTATCTCTTTATGATGTTTACAATTTTTATGATCATTGAGTTCTTTGAAAACTAAATAACTCATTTGCATTGCATAAACCATGCAACATTTAGCATTGAGTTTTTTCATTCCGCTTATCTGTGTCTTTTTTTACTAGTCAAGCTGATTCATCAATACAACACTCGAACCAGTCAATGAAGAAGGATGGACCAACTTGAACAGGAAAACCATGAACTCTGCAAAGAAGTTACTAGTTTGAGGATTGGTAGGGAACGTCTGATTGCCTTGGTTAAAGCTTTGGTCGCTTCTCAACGTCAACCTCATTCTCCTCCTTCTACTCATCAGTAGCCTAATTAGAGGAAGGATGAGTTTGATGCTATCCCGGTGTATTATACCGAGTTATATCTTGTCCTAGTGCATGAGGGGTGGGTTAAGACAAGGGAATCACATGCTATCCCTAAGAGTCATATGGGGTATTTCAAAGCTGATTCTTTGTGTGTGTTTCATCAAGGTGCACCTGGGCATGACATTGACGATTGTGCGCCAATATTGTCGTATGTGGACGATCTTGGGCTATGGTGGTAATTCCTGAGGGAATTATGGTGAGTATGTGGATCACGTATGATCGTTGAGGATTATGGGTTATGCATGAATGATTATTATATTATACATAATTTTTTGTCATGCATTCATGTCATGTTATGTGGAGATGAGCTAGGTGGAAATCCATGATGGGTGCCTAGCCTCGTCCCTACTCCATGTGGGAATTGAGTGGAGATAAGTTATAGTTCAGAGGAACATATATGACTTATCCATATTTTGATGGGAATCGGGTTTAATGAAGGAACCGTATGGATTGTGATGGTACCACATGCATTATGCCGTGTCTGTTAAGTCGTATTGCATATGTATATGATTGATTATAGGCTGGATATGCCGAGTATTTATGTGTCCCTTGTATGTGCATGGTGGAAGTTGTCATACCCCAAATTTTACCCCTGAGATGTCATCAAAATTTGCATGAGCATCATAGGTCAATCATCCTTGCATCACTAACCAAATAATCAAGCTTTGTGGTTTTGTTTGTTTTAAGGAATTAAGGTTTGTGGGGAAAAGGAGGAAGTCCTGATTAATTAGGATTTGAGTGAGAATTCCACCAAGGAGGTCCTCATACATCTCAAGGGTCTCTAAGAGCTCATTTGGTCCAAAGAAATCCAAGTTAAGAGTTGCTTAAGTGGATGGGAGAAGTTTTGATTTCATCTGATTCAAAAGTCAATTGTAGCATAAAAAAGTCAACCATTCAGTTTTGTGGTCAACTATGAACTTCACAAGTCTTTCAATGTTTTTATATGGTTGTATCATGAAAAATCAAGTTGGAACAATAAAATAAGGAGATTTGAAGAATTAGGGTTTTATGGTGAAAATTTCTAAGTTAAAAAAGTCAACATTTGGAGTGATTTTCAAGGCCAAATTCAAGATTGTTCGAAGCCTAATTTGTCTTGGCCATCAACATGAAAGTTGTATGTCATCTTCTTAGCTTTCTTTTTATGCCAAAAACTCTTCAAGATCTTTTTTAGAACTCAAGTTATGATGTTTTCAGGTGGAGGTCAAAGTAGGGCAAAACCTAGGGCAACATTTTTGCAAGAACGTCCAATCAAGGTCTCATGGGTTTCTTGACCACAAATAAAAATTCATCCAACATGAAAGTTATTCCTCTTGATCTAATCTTTCTGAGAATATAAAGATGTTCTTAATTGGATCAAGGAGTGAAAAGTTATGGCATCACAAAGTTTGTTGATTTTGGGCACAAGTTAGGCAACTTGCCTTAGTTCCATGACACATCAAGTCATGTTTTTGCTCAACTTGCAAGCCCTCTTTTTGATAGTTCCAAGTTTCAAATCCAAAAGTTTACAACATAAAAGATATTCTCCTTCATCTCATAATTCTAAGCATTTAAAGAACTCTCCAATTGGGATCCTATAACTCAAGATATGATGTGGTGAACATAGGTGCCAAGAGTTGCCAAGGCTTGCCCAAGTCATGACCAAGTCACGCGTGCTAAGTCCTAGGCCAGATTGTTAGATCACTTTTCATGTCCATTTTACATCATGATACAAGCCTCAAATTAAAAAATTTAAAACATGAAAGTTGTTCATCTACATGTCCCCTTCTCAAAAAGCTCAAGACCTCACCATTTGAGTAAAAAACCAAAGAGATATCATGTGCCAAAGTGAGCTTCCAACCATACTTTCACCTTGCCATAATGGCAAATTTTGAACCAAGTCTTGCCAAAACCTTGTAGCATCCAAAACATCAATTCTTGTGCACCAAACCTGTCAAGGATGATCCTTAAACTTTCCCAAATAAGCTTACCTTTCCAATGACATACAAAAAGCATGTTTTGACACATAACGTGAACATTTGCAAAAAAAACTTGTACAACTCATGTCATTTAATTTTGAGTCTCTTTTCTTGCTACATTATTCTGCCACAAATAAACAAAAACACATGCCCTGACCATATACACCATAGCTAACCTAATCCACCTCCATGTTGGGTCATTTTTTCTCTCTTACTCACTTTTACCAAAAATAAAAACCTTGGGATAAATTCTGCCTCAAAAAACAACACAAAAATATGAGATATAAGAAAAGAAACCCTAGCAAGAGAGAAGAGGTTTTTTTGGAGACAAAAACTTTAAACACAAAAATCACTCATTTCTCAAAACAAAATTGACTCTTTCGAATCTCAGTTTTGAGGACTTTTCTTCCATTCTTCCCACTCCATCCATCACCTCTAAGAGTTTGTGTTACACTTGGTGAAAAATTTCACGTGGAAAAGCAGACATAAGAGCTCCATACGGGTAACCTTTCTTCAAACTTCACTCATTTTTTACTGCTCATTTCTATGTGTGGTTGTCATATTTGGAATGTGGATTTGATATAAAACATGTTTGCAGGTTTATTGTTTCGATCTGGGTGAGTTTTAGTTTGAGTACCATTTTGTTGTGGCCATGTTTAAGGGTTTTAGAGTGAGCAAGTGAAAGAAACAACACCATGAATATGATCAACGTGAGAAACTGAGTGGAGAGGTGTGGTCGTTGTTGAGTTACATGGAGTTTCGCAGGTAACTCCGGCAGTCGTCGCCAAAGAAGACGACTAGAGCTAGGACTCCAGCGTCTTAGTTGTCCTGCTCACGTGTCCCCTGGACCTTTTGACTTTCCTGGCTGTTAATGATGTGGCACAGAGGTGGAGGCCACACCATTTAATGAATCCATCATGGCCTTTCCTTTTGTTGGATTCTAATTGTTGTTTTTTTTAAGACATGGGCTTAACTTTTCTTACTACCTGCACCCCACTTTCCTGGGCCCATGTGCATTACAACTAAAACCTGTTATTCTGAAATCTACTGAATGCACCCCTCCATTATCTTTCCTTATTTTATTTTCCTTTCATTTTGTCATTTCCTTTTTATTTTTATTTTTGATCTTCCAAATATTGAAAAAAATCTATAAAAATTAATTTTAGATAACTTACTATCTTGACTAATTTTTGGTATTTTTATTTATTTTTATTATTTTATTTAATTCATTTGTTGTAACATGTTTACAAAAATACCCTTGATTTAGGGTTTTCTTTTTGAGTGACTTCCACAAGGTTTTTTGATCTGATCTTTTGACATGTTACATATGATTGAAGGTGTCTTGAATATTTTTGGTGGTCATAAAAATTGTTGTTTAATAAACTTTTGGTTTGTACGAACCTTATATTGAACTCTTGCACATGTATTCTTGAATGTTTGAAGATGACTTAGAATTTTGAGTGAGATTTTATTGGGCCTTTTTGCTATTTTTGGTTGGTGCATCAACTTAGGGTTCATTTTGAACATGTCATGGTGTTTACTTTGACCTAGTTTTTAGGCATGTTTCTTTGAGTGTTTGTTTTGATGAATACATGTTTATGTGTGGTTTGAAAGGTATGTTTAGCTTCTAATTTCATGTTTCCAAAGTGTTCTTGATGGCCCATTTGATCATTCATGTGTGTCTTAGTTTATTTCAGTCCTTCCCTGAATGTTGTTGTTTGTTTCTTGCCTATAGTTTTGTGCATGTCTTGATGTGATTCTTGTTTATGTTTCTATTGACATCTTGATGTTGAATAAGGGTTTTACATGATCTGTATGCTACTGCCTATGTGGCTCTTAAGTTGTAACTTCCATAGTTGAACCATCCTTTGCTTTTATCTTTGTATGGTTTAGTTTGTAGCTAGTATGCTTGTTATTTTGGTGTGTTTTTGATATGTTTGTGACTTTTTCCCAATCATTTGAGTATGTTGAACATAAACCTGATGTAACTACTGCCCTTCTTAATTTTTTATTTGATTTCTTTGGCCTTGTTACCTTGATTGTCACCATCCTTACTTTGAAGCTTAACATTTAAAGACTTGTTGTTACAAGTTGTATGTCCTTTATTCCTAAGGAAGGTTTCCCTCTTTGACTTGTAAGTCACATTTTAGGTTAGTTTAGACCATTCCTTACTCACTTAGTGACCTTGTTAGAGTCATATCTTGGCCTAGCTAGAGCCCCTCTTCTTAACCTAGTTATAGGTTTAGGGTTTGTTAACCCTGTTTAAGTGTCATTGTCATGAGTACTTATCCCCCTCCTTTTGGTCTTGTTAGAACCAATTGGTCTTGAAACTTAGAATTAAGTTTAGAATTTTTTAACTCTATGTGTGTACTATTGTCATCTGTGTTCACTTTCCTTTGACTTTTGTTAAGGTCAACCCCTTCAGTTAGGTCTTTCAACTTAGACTTAAAGAGTTTGTCAACTCTGCATGAGTGTCATGGTTATGAACACTTACTCCCCTTGGAACCTTGGTCGTTATCAAGAGTTCATCATCTCTAGTTAGGTGAACTACGAATGCTCTTATTCCGTCCTAGTTAGGATACGTAGGCACGAGATGTGATGTCTTGACGAGCATACTTTGTATATACCCTAGGTTTTTTTTTACCTTAGTTCATTTTCTTTAGCAAGCAAACTTTAGCATAACACAAATACAAACAAGAGGTTCCTGTAGAGTACTACAAATACTTAGGATGCTAGCACCTTCCTTAGGTATAACCAACCCCCGAACCTTAGATATCTAGCTTTGTTGTTACATAGCGTACTTAGGATTTTCTTCGATCTTTACATTTTCTTTAGATAAATCAAAGTTCGGTGGTGAATTTCATATATTTGTGATGCAAGTTAATTAATAGCTTGATATCCAATTCCTACCGCAACAACAATATGATTGTGTGATTTGTGTGATAACTACTTGATCAGTCATGTTATCAAAAGGAAAACACATAACAAAGAATTAGAAATCACAAAACTAATTCAGCAATGCACTAAACAATTTGAAAAATACCAACAATGTCCCTAATTAGAAAAAGATTGGAAAAATAAAAAACCGAATAAAATAAAATCTAAAAATTATGAAAATATAACTAAAAATCAAATAAAATTAGAATGAATCAATAAAAAAAATTGGATTTTTTTGAAAATATGAAAATAGAAAATAAATCAAATAAAATAGAAAAATAATGAATTTGCGATTTTTATGGTCAAAATCTTTTAGAATTATATTCTAAGTGTGTATTGTTCAACGATTTTTTTCTGATTTTTTAAAAAACAATTCAGAGCAAATCGAAATAATAACTTCCAAACTCACCTGATAGGCTGAAACGCTTACCACTGCAATGTAACTCTGAAAATTAACACACAATAATAAAAAACAAAAAACTCTAACAAAACTCTAAAATTAAAATTCTAAAATTGGCTAAAATTAACAAGAATCCCCGGTAACGGCGCCAATTTGATCCGCTGTCGCATGCGGATAAAAAACGAGTAATTTGAAAAATGTAGTAAAGCGACAGTAACTCGGATGTCGATTTACAAGGATTCTTGTTTATAAAATAACCAATTAAAGAAAAGGTTTATGGGGGGTTGTTTTGATTTATGATTCGATTAAGAAAATAAATAGTAAAATAAGTGATTTTTAAAATAAGTGATTAAAACAAGTTAATCTACCGGTTCAACTCCCAACTTATCATCGGTCATTACAATTCTAATTCCCTAAGCGGTTTCAATCCCTATTCGATTGCAATATTGACAAACAAGAATCGACAATACCACACGACTTATATTCCTAATTACCGAATTAAGCAGACGGTTAAAGATGGCGCAAATTAACGAAAAAGCTAAGTTAATCCGCGATTAAGTTAAGGAACATCGATCAATTGAATTAAATCCAATTTATTTTATAAGAACGAATTAAACAAACGAAAATTATAAAATAAATTGGAACGGAATTAAATTAAATCGGAATTATAATAGACCTCAAAGGATTACGGGATTCGAAAGCAGCCGATTTTCGCTCATAATTAGTTCACCATGGAAAACATGAAAAGAAAAAGAAATTTTGTAAAAACTAGGGTAGTCGTCACTGTAGCACGACAACAACCTTATAAACAGAATAAGTTTTGCATTACACACTCAATTGGGTCGGAAACATAAACCAGGCTCAATAGGGCAAAACAACTAAATTATTACAGTCAGAAACTTCAACGAATTATTCGAGACTCAAGCAATCCGAATCAGCTTCTTCGTGCGACATGAAAGTTGTAGATCTTTTCCTTAGCTTTCCAACAACTGATATAACGCCTCGATCCGATTCTTGTAGCTCTAGTTATGAATTTTTTATTAAAAGTTGCTAATGCGGAAAATAACAAACGAAAATCAAATAAGGCTGAAAATAAATTGAATTGTAAAAACATCATAAAATAGTAAATTAAACAAACTAAACTATAGAAATGCTTAAGCCTAAACATAGAGGAAGATGCATCAAAATGCACTGATTACTACTCCTTAGCATGTGATTTTTATCATGTATTATTGAATGTAATTCTCACTCCTTTTCTGTTGTTTTGTTTGTTCTCCTTGAGGAGTACAAATCATCAGGTACTTGAGTAGTGCTTGGAGCATGTGTTGCTATTGTTCGAGTCTTAAGAGTCGCTCTGATACGTAACACAGGAAAGATGAGGATTTCATTATTTTCTTCTTGTTATTTGTTACGTATTGTTTTGATTAATGTTGTTGAACCGCATATTTTGTGGAAATTTGGTGTATTAGAGCTTTAATGCTGAACCATTTGATTTGGTTCTGCTGTTTAATCAGTTAACTTATTTTTATAAGGAAATAAATTATGAAGTGAGTTGATATTTCATGATGATGTTTCTATTAATGTGACATCTTATGTGTGCAACTCTAATTAATTTCCGCAAACTATTTTCGTATTTTTACTTATTATGCAAATGGATGGAGTAGAGTGTTACATAATACACCTTTACACCAACATGCAATACTTTTAAATTTTAAGGGTACGTTTGGATCGATGAAATGAAATGAAATAGTATAAACTTAAATTTTATTATTTAGATTGATTAAAAAATGATGGAATGAAGCATAATCAAATGGAATGAGATGATTCCATTATTTTTTGTATCATTTAATTTGATTGAAATGACAAAATTTTCATATTCTATCATAAAATATCAAAACAATTGAACGACATATTTATTTCATTATGCTATCATCTTTCCGTTTTGTTAATTTTATAATATCTAAATATAATTTAAATATATTTGTTAAATTCTATTTTAAAATTTCAAAAAATTTAACGTATTCTTGCCGGACAACTGGCGCCCGTATCCGTGTTAGGTACCAGTCCTCCATTTTCTCCGATAATTTGAAGCACATTGTATTGTGCTTGAACCCTAGGATTTCGGATATCACTTTTCAACATTACCTTTTGCTTCATCTTTGGAATATTGCTTTTCTTTGTACATTGCCACAATGCCGCTATCTCCCCAACTCCTTAAACCCTAATTTACCAATTACCAGCGACAAGCTTCGATCCCACACACATCCTGATCGCTCCGTTCATTACCCTCACCTCATTCCTGCCGGCGATGATGCACTCGTCATTGTCAAGTATTGGAATGTCGCTGAAGAGACTCCGATACTAGAATTTCAAGGTCATTTACGTTAAGTGTGGTGTTTCCCTTTCCTGGTTCCTATGATTATCTCATAAGCTTTGGGATGTTAGGATTACGGATTCTTCCAAATCAGCGATGGATTTTAAACATGGTTGCCCTGGGAATTCTGATGATTGACGGCCGGTGAGAATTCTGTTAAGCTCCGGGACTTACTCTGTGGCGGGAGGCTTCTGGTTTGTTAATCGGATAATGTTATATATTGCTTGTACGACTTAGTAGCTGAATTTGAGAAAAGCTTTTATACTTTTCTTCAAATGCTATTTTTTAAGACATGGCACATGAAAGGTGAGCATAGGATATTAAGCTAACTGTTATTTTAAGTTGTTCAAAGCTGAATGTGCAGGATAATTCTGTTACACTTTTGAAATATAATATCAACACTCTTTCGCTTTTATGTCTAATCAGGTATTTTATCTCAAAGTTGTAAAAATGTGCTCAAACTTGCTGGATTATACATTGAAGTGAAGGTATCACTTGCCTTTCTTATCTTGCTTTAAATGATTTTCATTCCAGATACCACATGCTCACATTAGCGCTTGTTTATTTACATGTGGGGTTTAAAATTGAAGTAGATACTATTAAAGACTTTGAGCGTCATCGTATTGCTTAAACTGGTATTTGCCTCGATTAATCCATTTGATTCCATTTATTATCTATAAATATATAAGTAAATGATATCAATGTGCATCAATACTGTGCTTGGTCACACTGATCCCTTCTCCTTTTACAACTTTACAAAGTGTTCACTTTTCAGCTTCTTTTGGACATGCTTGTGCTATTTTTCTAAGGTTTTCAATGATCATAACAAGTTTCGTGTTAAATCTATTGACAAAGCACTTTGGCAGCCACCCTGCAGGATCTAACTGAAAAATTAAACAAGAAGCATAGTCAGGATGTCTTCTTTTTTTGTTGTATATATATTTATATCTGAATCATATTGATTAATTACCTGAACAACATAAGTAACAGCACATGAGTTATCTTGAAGCTTCTCCACTACCCATCCTGATTGTAGCAATAATCCTCTGATTGCATTATTTTGCTTTGGATGTAACCCAGCAGCTATTTCCTTCGGCAGTGAAGCAACTGCTACAACCTACAAAAGTACCCAGGTAACGTTATTTTGTTCGGTCATTTCATTTGAAGGACAAAAATGAATTAATAAGGTTTTGGTTTTCAATATTATTCACACTAACTAACTAACTAACCACAGTGCCATCTTCCATGGTTTCACGTCGCTCGTAGACAATGAACTCTCTATTCCTGAAGAGAGGCTTTGAGTTATCTCCAAACCTCAGACGAATTATGCTTAGATTCTCTTCAATTTCTTTTATGTACTTTGCTTCCACCAAATCAGAGTCCCATTGCTAGAAGTTCACAATTCACAACATAAGAAAAACGGAAGAGAATGGAAAGCATTTTATGTTTGTTGTTTCATTACATTACATGAGAGGAAAATGGTATTCAGTACCTTTGCCGCGTCAATGGCATTAGCCACTGTGATGAACTGTTGCGGAGAGACGGATCTAAGTACCCAACGGCTACGAAAAGTGTGAAAAGAACCCGACATGCGTTTTGATATCTCAACTCCATTGTCAAGAGTGATCACTTTCCATCCATCATTGTTGCCATTGTTTCCTCTATTTGTGTCGGAAGCGGCTAACAACTCTTGTATGCAGCTTTCACTTGCAAACTGCACATACCTTCTAAGAGAGTCTTCACTAATTGACCTTTAGTACAATTCACCATCATCATTAGTACACTAATCAAACAGTGTTAACAATTATGAACAATCCATTAATCAAACATGTTGGTAATTAATTTGGAATACTCACCAGGATCGGCTGCAAGGTACAGTTCTTCTGCTCATTGCAACTTGTATTGATTTGTTTTCTTTATGGCATTAAGGTTTAAAACTATTAGTAAATGAAAGACATATATATACACAAAAAGTGGCAATGTCATGTGATGATGCTCAGTTTAAAAGAGAAGAGAGAAAAAACAAAAGAAAAATGAAGTGGGAATAGGTGATTGCTGCACATGCAATGCCAGAAGAACCTTACATGATTAGAACAACAATAGGCCTCTCTCTCTTAAGATAAAATTAAAGATAGATAGATACTTTTATTCCAGCCAGAAAAGCAGTGAGATAAAGGGTTGAAAATTTCATGCACATGGAGTGTTGGAGGACAAAAATAAAAGAAATTAGCAATGTTTGTAGAGAGAATAAAATTAGAGGTCCAACTACCAATATGTATAATTAGGCCAAAAGCTTGGAATTTCAACTGCCTCAAGTATGCCTAAAGTTGATTTTGAAGTGTATAAAAAAGTGTGACATATTCTTGTTTAATATTGGTATCTAAAAATGGGAAGTGGTTTAGAATGTGAGGTCCCAGTCACGTGGCATGGTAACAGCATGGCAAGAAGAACTGGTCCCTATGTTGATTGAGATTGTCCTTAACGTAACGTTAGGTTTCTAGTACCAAGGACTAACTTCCCATTCTATTTCATCATTATACATATACAATGTACTGTATTTTTATACATTCTTGAGCATTTTATTTATTATGTAACTGATAATAATTATACTACATACATGTTGTGATCAGACTTGTGTAGAATTTCACATGGTGGAAGTACGTGGGTTATGGAGTGCTAGTTGTTATTATTGTTTTGGAAGTATGTAAATTACTTTCAAAATGATTGCTACAAGTATGATGATGACGGCAAGGAATTTTATCAAACCATCTAAATTTAGTATAGTTACATTCATTATTACTTTCAATTTTATTAATTTTAAATTAAATAAATAAAGTTCTAGTAATCATTAGTTCTTTTCAAATGAAAAACTGGTTTGCTTTTTCAAGAAATTGTTATGGAAAACATATTTTTATATGGATTTTTAGATGTTGAAATAATAATATTTTGAATTTTTTTCAACAATGTTATTCTTACAAATCCACAATATTATCATAAAATAGTATTATGAATTGTGATATGCGCGTCAACCTAAACAATGATATTAATAGTAAATAATGTTGATTAATTGGATGGTGAAGTTGGTTAATAAATATTCAAATATTAAAAATAATTTATAGAAAAAAATCAAAGTAAAAGTAAAAATTATTGATGAAGTTAATTTATAAATGTTTAAATATTAAAAATAATTTTTAATAAAAAATAATTAGTTAATAAAACTATGAAATATTAAAAATAATTTTTAATAATAAAATAAAATTGATTAATCACACATTATTTTTAATCTAAAACAAAAAGAAATAATCTATATATATATATATATATATATATATATATATATATATATATATATATATATATATATATATATATATATATATATATATATATATATATATATATATATATATATATATATATATATATATATATATATATAAAATAACATTTATTATTATAATATTTTACTATCAGCGAATGTATAGTATAAAACTTGACGTAATAGTATCATTTATCAAAAGAATTTAGACTCCTTAGTGCATCTCTTTTAAAGTCTAAAGTCTGCTCAAACAACTTTTCATATAAGCATATTGTGAGAATAATCTTTGCCTTTATTTGGTTCTTGTGATCTTTTACCTAATATCCAATTTAATAGTGAGTTCCCTTAAACCTATTTTTAATAAACAAAAAACAATAGATGATTATTTATTTATTTTGGTCTGTCTATTAGTCGACCAATAAAAGTACAGATGTACAATAATAGTAGCACTTAAATCTGAACAATTATTTTTTATAAAATATTAGTAATAACAGCATATTGAAAATTCAACTTGCATGATTTTATATATATTTGGACTTCCAGGTGTCCTGCTACCGACATGACACACATTTTGCTTAGAATTTTGTTTGAAAAAGTATTTATGATAAAGCATATCATAGGATTTCTTTTCACCAACCCAATCATTTCCATATACACATCCAACAAAGTAAAAACAGAAAGAAAGGAGGAGAAGGTGAAGAATTCAAAGTTTAATTATTCCTATAGCAATGGGAGGTGTTAAGGATAACTCTCATTAATCAACATGATCCACCTAGGGATGATACTCATTAGGAAAAATGAGATAACTTTTTGCATTTCTTGCTTTAAACCTAAAAATGTAGACGATTTTTACTAACTTGAAACGGAAAGAAACTACTTCCTTCTGATGGTATTGATATGTTTGTTTTAATTTTAAAAAATAGTTTGTTTGTTTTTTCAAAAATAAATTTATAAAAATATTTTTTTTTAAATATTATAAATTTTTATATTTATTTTTTTTAAATTGAAAATATTATTTTTGACATTCTATAATGTAAACATTATTAGTATCAATGCACTTAAGTGAATGAGGAGTAAGAAAGAAGAGAGAAGAGAATGAAAGGTGATTATATTAAATTGTTAACTCTGAATTATTCTATACATATAAATAGATAAGTAGGCTACTTGTAACTCAAGTAACTAATCATAACAAGCAAACTAACTTGCTAACCAAGTAACTAACTAACTTGAATTATATCACATCATACCTCCTTATAATTCAAGTTGCTAAACACAAGCTAATTGATTTGAACTATTCTTAATTTTTTTCTCAAAGTTAGGAATCTGTCGATCTTCAATCCTTGGTGAAAATGTCGGTTAACTGTGCTTCACTTGAGCAATGTTTCACTTCAAGTTCACCTTGATTTACCCTTAGGAAGTGAAATATAGTTTCAATGTGCTTACTCTTTTCATGCATAACTGAATTCTTTACAAGATTGATGGCTGACTTATTGTCGATCTACAACATCAAAGGTTTCTTTACTTCAACCTATATCTTATCCAACACAGATCTGATCCAGATTGCTTGACAATCAGTATAGAATTCTGCTATATACCCAGCCTCACACGATGATAATGCCACCGCAGGTTGCTTTCTCGAGCACCATGAGATTAGGGCACCAAATAATTGAAAGAAATAATCAGATGTGCTTCTTTGATCTTCCTTATCTCCACGCCAATCAACATCTAAATAGTAATTAATCACAGTTCTTTGCTTTCAGAATATCTTGGAAACAAAATTCCACAATTGATTGATCCTTTTAGGTATCTCAAGATTCTTCTTGCAACATTCATGTGTGACACATTTGGTTCATTCATGTATCTGCTTACCAATTGGATTGATCTATATCAGGTCTATTATTGCACACATACCTCATAAATCCTACAACTTGTTTGGACAAAGTGACATCACTTTGTCTTACTTTCCACGCTTCTCTAGTTTCAGATTAGGTTCGACAGGTGAGGATGCATAATTTGAATCATCCATCCTAAATCTCTTGAGTATTTCTTTGACATACTTCATTTGATGTAACATCATACCTTTCTTGGTAATTTGAAAATTTCATGCCTAAGAAATACGATAAGTTTCCCATATCCAATATTTCAAATTCCCTCTTCTTTAGCTTCTTGGACTTCGACAAATTCTTTATGATATTTCTAATTACTAGTAAGTCATCGACATATAAGCAGATGATGATTATATCTTGTGACATGTCCTATACATAGATACCATACTCAGACTTGCATTTGATGAATCCAAATTCGACTAAGTATGAGTTGATTTTCTTATTCCATACCTTAAGTGCTTGTTTGAGACCATAAAGGACTTTATGCAACTTGTACACTTTCTTTGCTTCCTCCTGTATCACAAACCCAGAAGGTTATGTGACATACACGACTTTATCTATGGGACCATTCAAAAATGTTAATTTCACATCTAAGTGAAATGTCAACCAACCTTGCTTGCATGTTGAGGCTACCACCAATCTGACAGTCTCCAATATTGCTATTATTGCATATACTTCTGAGTAGTCAAGTCTTACTCTCTAAAGAAATCCTCAAGCTAATAGTCTTGCCTTATGTCTTGCAATTGACTCATCAGGATTGTGCTTTAGCTTGAACACCCACTTCACTTTGATAGCTTTTGTGTGTGTTGGCAATTTGACTAACTCCCATGTATTGTTTCTCTTCGACCATATCATCCTTCCAGTGTTTATTCTTTAAGGTGTCACTGTAGTTGATTGGTTTAGCACCTGCAAGTAAAGAGAAATGAACCAAATCTCCATCTGGTGTGACTTTATTATCACCAACCACTTCACAATCTTGAGCCTTGCTGGGAGAACTTGGCTTCTTTGAGGTCTTTGGCTTGTGCTAGCCACAACCTCTTTATTGTCTGATTCACCTTTGGCTGTGAATCGAATGTCAATAACTTGATTTTCTTCATGCTCATTACTTTCTTCATCAATGCCATAGCTCATCAATGGCTTGTTAGTTGCATCACCTGAATTACAATCTCAGACAGAGTTCTCATCAATTACAATATCTTAACTCACCATGGTCTTATGATTCATTGGATTGAATAGTCTGTATGCTCTTGTCTTATGATATCCTACCAGAATCATAAGTTCACTCTTATCATCAAGATTCCTTCTCCTAGCATCAGGAACATGCTTAAATCAAATATATTCAAACACTTTCAGATGACTCACTGATGGTCGTTTTCCACTCCATACTTCTTTAGGAACCTTGTTCTTCAGTTTCTTGGTAGAGCACCTGTTCAAAATATAAACATATGTAGTAACTGCTTGACCCCATAAGGATTTGGCAAGTTCTTTTGTTTCAATATGCATCTTACCATATCCAACATTGCTCGGTTTCTTATTCCTGCTATTTCATTATGTTGAGATGTGTAAGGAGAAGTTACCTCGTGATCAATAACATGTTCTGCACAAAATCCTTCAAATATTTTGAATGTGTATTCGCCACCTCTGTCTGTTCGCATAATCTTGATCTTCTTTTCACTCTAGTTTCGACAAGCATTTTGAATCTCTGGAAGATTGAAAATACTTCGTCTTTGCACCTGATCACATAGATCCAAAGTTTTCGAATATACTCATCAACAAATGAGACAAAATACGTGTTTCCAATAATGGTATGATCCTCAAATGGGTCACATACATCTAAATGTACTACTTCTAGTATGCAGGAGGATCTCATTGGCATAGTCGAGATGAAAGACTTTCTGGATTGCTTCCCTACTAAGTTGCCTTCCCAGAGTTTGTCGGGAATGACAAGACTTGGTATACCAGTTATCATATCTTGAGTAACCAGTTGATTGAGTGACCTAAAGTTCAAATGAAAGATAATTATATTGAGTTGCTAAAACTGAATTACAATATATATATATATATATATATATATATATATATATATATATATATATATATATATATATATATATATATATATATATATATATATATATATATATATATATATATATATATATATATATATATATATATATATATATATATATATATATATATATATATATATATATATATATATATATATATATATATATATATATATATATATATATATATATATATATATATATATATTAGGTTATTTGAAACTGAAGTAACTAGTCATAACAAACTAACTAACTTGCTAATCAAATAACTAATTAACTTGGATTATATCACAACAAACATAAACTAATAAAGATCAAAACATAGTCGAAATAGCAATTTTTTAAAAAGTTATATTTCAAAAATGATTTTTATGAAGAGTTATTTAAAATAGGTTCAAAATTAAGTGATTTTTTTTATTAAAAAAATAAAATATATAAAATATATAAAATAATATTTTAAAAATAACTATTCAAACCAAATTTTCCCTTGAATTTTTATAAAATTTTTTTTTATAAATTTAGGTCAAAACTAATATATTTATTCAAATTCAAATAATTTTAGTTCTTTTAACTCAAAATTAATAATATGTATTTTTAATTACTAATCTCTTATATTATTAATCCTTACGTTTTACACAGATTTTTATATGATAATCTGCTATATTTCACAAATGACATGTTAAATTAGAGATCAATACTTTAATTAAATTTTATACTTATCATAATAATCAGCAGTAAATGCAAGTTGTATGCTAAAAATATTCTTTTGTCCTTAACTCACACAATTACAAACATATTTGGTTTCAATACAGGTTGTCTTTTTAATTTAATTATCTCAGTATCTTTATTTTTAAAGGTAAATCGAAGTGCTTATGGGTGTAATCTGTATTAATAAAACAAAAGGTAAGTTATATTCTTGGAAAACACCTATTTTTATGGCAGGTAGAATTCAACTTGCAAGATCTATCATTTAAGGCATATTCATTTACAGCTTTAAATTTTATCTTTCGTTTAAGAAGCTTATCAAGCAAATGAGCATGGAATAAGAAACATTATTCAACATGAAAGAATCTTCAACATGAAAGAAACATTATGAATTGATTTGAATTGCTTTTGAATATTCAACACTCGTACTTGTGGCATGGATTGAAAATATCTTTTAAAATAATTAAAAATGACAGTTCTTGAAAAATTGGAGATGGTAGATATATATCTTTTTGGAACGACAATTGTAACGATAATGAGATTGTTGATGATTTGAACTTTCAAAATTATTTGTGTACTAACTTGACTATCAAGATTTGCAATATCATTTATAATGGTTCTTAATCCATTCTTAATCGGTTGATAATCTCTCAATCTACTCTTATCAATAGAATCAAGGATTGAATTATTCATTTCACATGTGATAAAACCAACTTATTTGGAACCACTTTATCACTCGAGAGATATTTTTCAAAGAGGCTTATGTAGCTGCTAATCATTTAGTTGGATGGAGAAGAAAATTTGGTCTAATGTGATTCTTCATGGCAAAACTGTTGAAATAAGTGCTAATAATCAATCACTATTAGTTACATATAATCATTGTATTTATTGTGTTAGATGTATATGACATAATAAAATCTTTAGAATAACTAGTTTATTTAATGGTACATTAAATATGACTTAATTGTGAGACCGCATTAAACATAAAGACGTTATTCTTAAAGTATATGTTTTTACTGTTATATAGGACAACGACAAGACATAAAGATTATTATGTGAGTAGATTGATGACTGTATCTCGCGGGTCATGAATATGAGATATCAAGTTTTCACACGAGTGTAAATATTATGAGTAATATTTATACTAGATTGACCCACCATTAGAATACTACATAGTTTGTTATCTAAGTGTCATAAGTTATTCTCATAGTGATAGTGGTGTATATCACCCTTTGACCTGAAACCACTATGGATCCTAGATATGAAGTCGAGTACTTTATTGTCAATCAAACATTATCCGTAACAGGGTGACCATAAAGATGATTGATGGGTACTCTACAAATTATGTTAAGGGACATGAGTGATTTAGATGAGATTTTCTCCTTCTACATATACTAGAGTAATATTTATGAGCCTCTTGATTGAGTATGATTGTAAAATGTATGGGCGTGCTCAATAAGGCGATAAGAGATATTGTGCTTATTTGTTGTTATCAAGTATATTCGGAAATCAAGGAATATAATATTGGATTATACAAGGGTGACACATTCTATAAAACCGTCATATGTTGGGAATATCACTAGCCCATAAGTGAAGGGATCCAATACATCTCCAAATTCATCCAATTGTATAACAACAGCTAGTGTCTCAACTTTTTCTTCCAAACAAGCTCTCCAAAATCTAGAAAAATCCCCTCTCTTATTCCAATTGGTCATCATATTTGGGACCGAAATCTGAAGGTAGGAGAAAACTTAAAGTATTGAAATAAGAAATTATGCATCGATGGATCATAGAACTAGGCTAAGGCAGTGATAGCTAGGGTATGAACTCTAACTGAAAGAATGTCTAATATTTTTCCATGTCTCCCCTCCAATGTGACTCTATAAAAGATAAGGAGTCTATTTGTGAGCTTTTGTAGACTGTCTAGGTCAGGTAACTTGGCTTTTAGCTGTAGAGGCTTCTTTTTGTCTGAACTTGTACTTCTTCTCAAATGCTAACAACTCTAAATATAATAATTCCCTAGAAAAAAATTGTATGAGTTTTTCATGATATCATGCAAATGTTTATGAATGCATGATATTTTGGATCTGGGATATCATGAGTAATTCATAACACCTTATCAAGGAGGTTTATGTATAATGGGATAGTTCTAGGCTTTCTACCCATGTAACCACACACATGGTTGGCCTTTAATTTTTGGATAAGGTTCCTAGAGTCACAGATCTTAATCGGATCTACGTCTTGCAACGGCCGAGCCGCTTTATGACGAATTTGACAAAAAAGGTCTACTCTAGGTGGCGTCTTCATATCATCCATTCAACATGTGCACCTTTGGGGACAATACTACGCAACCACCAAAGCAAAATTGGTTCTAAGAGGGGTCCTTATAGTCATGGACCTTTCTTTAAACCAATGGCATGCGATAGACGAACCATCTTATAATGAGATCCACAGAGAGGTCTACTCTAAGGGGAGTCTTCGTGTTAGTCATACAAGGTGTGCACCATGGGGGCTAACACTACACAACCATCATTCTAATTTATGTGTTTTTTCTCAAAGCTCGGGTGTAGAGCTTTACTCAAGATTTCATCCCATGATCCATATTTAAGCATGACAATAAGTATATATAATGAAAAAAGGAAACATAAAATAAAAATAAATAAATAATACCAACATTTATCAAAAAGTTAACTGAATTAAGTCTGACTCTCTCTTGCAGGAGCAATAGTCCCCAAAAGAGTCATCAGTTACCGCATTGCAAAAAATATGACCTAAGAGTGTTCACGCGCTTGTGGAACGATGGAACCGAGTCATCACAAAACTTTATTTATTCCAAAGAAGGAAAGAAAAAAATATCAATAAAACTCTTAAAAGAAAGAATAAATGGTCGTCACAACCAAATTTGGGTTTGGGAGTCAATTATGTAAGGGAAAGGTATTAACACCTCTCACATTCGTTGTATTTAACGAGAACCTTTTAGTTAAATTTGCGAATAGAAAGTTGGCTTACGTTATTTGTTTTCTTCGAATGATAAAAAAGCTCAAAAGGAAGAAAAAAAAGATAATGGGTCGCAAAATAAGGTTTTTATTAAGGTCCTTGACGGGATTGCGGGTGTCACTCATATGTATTCTCAGGTACAATGTGGAATTCAAAGCAACATAGTTTTGCATAGAAAATTAGATATTGGTTGTTGATTTTATTGAATGAATGTTTAGATCATGTTTCAGTAGTTAAACATTTCTTATGCTCGTTATCGGAGGCTTAAAGCGTTTGTTTGTATCGCGGTAGAATAGACTAAACAATATTCTTTTGTATTAAGAGCCCGCTAGGTTTGCATTCGAAAGGACAATCTAGGGGAAAAAAGGGTATCCCGATGGATCAAAAACAAGAAATGTCCATGCAAAAGTTAGGGATCAAATAAAATCATAATAAGTCGTCTAAGTCGAAAACCTACAAAGGCGACTTAGGCAAAAATAAGTATCCCAGTGGACGGGAAAAAGAGAAAATGTTCAGGAAAAGGTTAGGGATTAAAGGCATTTGACTGCAACAATTGAGCCTACTTCATCATAATTAGCACTCAGCTGACAAAAGATCGATCCAGCTATCGTCAACTAAAGTAAAGTATTATGATTCAAATCTTACAATGGATAGTAGCTTGTGTTGTAACCAATGAAAATTCATATAAATTTCTCATTGTCATTTACTTTAATTTTTAATTTTTTGTAATTTCCTCTTCTAGGATTTTGCTTCTTTGTACACACATCTTTTTTATTTTTATATATAATGTTGTAAAACATCGAGAATAATAAAAAGCAGAAAAGAAAAACTTATGCATTACCTTGCCTACTTGAAAAGTTTAAAAGGGAGATTGGTAGTCTACGGTGAATGCTTAATACATGAAAGCATCTCAAGGATAGATCGATCACATCATAAATCATTCTTTCTCTCATAAAGAATCAAATTAAAATCTCTAACAATTATGGTTACATGAAGTTCTCTCCTTTGTGACAAATTCTCTGGTTCAGTTATCGGAGGTCGGAGAATCGAAGTCTAGTACTACACAAAAAGAGTCGCATCCTTAAAGATATCATTTATTTTTCTCACAAAGATAACCCACATTGTTGCATAGCATGCATAACTTCATGCATCATGTAAATAAGTCATACATTGCATACATATTTCATAACAAGCATCTCCTTCGCGATTGATCTATTTTCCCAACAGAGCATTTCAGTCAATCCCCAGTAGTTAAACCCACAAAAGCCTATATGTCATCCTATATCCCCAACAAAGAAAGTCCCTACAATACACTTATCTTCCTTACATTACATCCATTCCATTTTCAAGGGACAAATTTTTGGATATTTTGTATTTAATCTTCTTCTACCTTGAATGCCTGAAAAGCTCATAATTCGTACGTTAGGGTCCAAGATGATTAAATAGGGGAAGTTGTCATACCCACAAAATTTTCCCTACTTCTTTCCACTTTTTATCTGGCTCTTGGTCCATGGTTCATATGTATACTCATTGTCATTTAGGTCATTCATTTACATTTGCATTTTTTTTAAATGGCATCATTTGATTCTAAAGTTCTTTCTTATTTAAGATACAAGACAGTGAATTATTGGTATGCAAGATTGTGGACTTCATTATGCTTCATCTTGATCTTTTAGTTGTAGGTACAACAGTTTTGGTTTATCTTTCTTTACAGATCACAAATACTTTAGAATCCATGTTCCTCGTAAAATTCAGTGGGGTAAAAACCTTGTTGAGAGACTAATGTCTCCCTCTCTTTTGACTGAGGCATAAATAGAGGTTGGTCACCGAATGAGGAAACATGTTGCTCGCTTTGTTCAAACATACCAGGATTCAATTAGTCATGACCCTGGTGATGCAAAAATTACTTGTCACCTGGAGTGAGAAAGGCAGCAAGACATTGTGTTTTGGGTCAATCTTGGTGATCACAATAAAGCTGATGTATTGGCCCGTAAGGGTATTTGATTAATAGTGTCGGCCAATGCAAGTAAATATCATTGGGTGATGGATGAAATAGTTGGGACTCCATGTGTCCTGAACACTGTCTAAGCCATAGCTCAGACCAACATCATAGTTAGTGACTCCTCGGATTGGGCGCTTATGCCAGTAGGTCTAGATGAGGGGGTCTGCAGTTCTTTCAAGGTTTGCTCGGTTTCCTTGTATATGTGTCTCTTAACTAGTTAGAGGCGCATCTTCTTTCTATGATTTTGAGGTGGCCGTGATAAACCACTTAAACATTTCTCCCTCGCAACTACATTTTGGGGCCTAGTTCTTCATATTGATGTTCCAGCTTTGTGACAGGTACAAGTCTTGTAAGAATTTGTTAGGGCTCTTCTTTAACATTTGGGCAAGCTTTTATGCATCGACTTGTAAATAATATTTTCATATATCCATGTCGATCTTTACCTTTGCATGTTTATGATTTTCGATATAATATTGTTTCTTTATCAACTATTATAATTGTCAAGTTGGCATTTGAGAAGAATTTGGATACGAGGATCGCTAAGGATTGCTTTCAGAATCCTACACTTTGTGTTATTGATTGTTCTATAAAGTGATAAACAATAGTTTCTTAAAGTTAAATGACCTTAACTATTTGTAAAGCATGTAAGTTTGTTTTGCTTGCAGATGAGTTGCATTAAGACACACGTAACATGTCAATAGGATGCAGAGGTAAAAACACATGATTGTGCTTGAAATCAGCCTTCTCATATGAAGGATTATTACAGATTAAAGTATTCGTATGTCAGACTATAAATGGTGGAGCGTGACTTTGACTCTGGGCATTTATGCTCCTATTTGCACCTATAAGTATTTCATGTCGAGCCAGCTAGATGCAACTTTTCCTTAATCATATTCATATGGATAAGGTATGAGTATGGTTAGTCATGGTGGTGTTTTGAATTATACTTACACACGAAGGGCATGAAGCCGCCTAGATGCAACCATGCTTTGAACTGTGCTCGGTGTCATAGATGATTTTACTCGGCCAAAGGTAGAAAAACCACATCCTTGTCCCCGAGGCTATGGCTCAGATCTAGGTGGATATCTACAGGTTTCACCATGTTCATCCTCAGATTGGCTAGATCTAAGGGGGCGCCATATACACATGAAAGCATGTATTTCTTTGACATATGTAGTTGAATGCTATATTCAGACATGAAAAGTGTCACAATTGCACCTGTGTGGAATTGGTTGTTGTAGTTGAGCGTGCATAGCATCTTCGCCATCTCCCTTGGATTTTGAAGGCGCACGAGGAGATGTGGGGCAACTGATTGCTCTAGCAAGGCAGTCAACGCGTATTTGACAACACACTGACTTCTGAAGGCATGTAGTGAGTTGCAAGGATTGATTATTGTAGTAGGACACTCGAAGCATATCAGACAACACCCCTGACTTTTGAAGATGCACAAAGCATGATAGGGAATTGATTGTCTTAGTCGGGCACTTGAAGCATATCTGATAATACCCCCTGACTTTTGAAGGCACAAAAGGAATTGCAGGGAATTGATTGTCATAGGTATATGCTTGAAGCATATCCGGCAGCACCCCTGACTTCGTGCATGCAAAGTTCCAATGGTTTTGATTGTTGTGGTTAGGCGCTTGAAGCATATCTAGCAAGACCCCCGAAATCTATGGATCAACCATATCGATTGTTCCTCAGTTCGGTGCAACGTACATTTGTATTTTGGTGCCTTAAATAGAAAACAAGGCAGAAAACAAAACATCAAGATTGTAATATATATATATATATATATATATATATATATATATATATATATATATATATATATATATATATATATATATATATATATATATATATATATATATATATATATATATATATATATATATATATATATATATATATATATATATATATATATATATATATATATATATATATATATATATATATATCATTTCAGAATAGTATAAATAATTTACAAATATATGAATTAAATTTTGGAATAGGCGCAAGTGTATATGTTAAGGGCTAAATTATGCATATTTTTTATAGTAATTTGTGGCCCTTTCCAATTGTTTTCTTGGTGTTTAAATAGTAAATTCATACTTTTTAGTGTAAATATCTGAGTTTCCAATTTTATTGTAAATATTGTGAATTATGATCATTTTGATTCTTTTTGACAGGTCTTCTTGCTGATATATATTACTTGGAACCCTATGGCAAAGGGAAGAATGCCTATAAGATCATTTTCGCAATGTTTTATCGATAAATCGTGCTCAGCACGCTTTCCAGCGCGTGTTCGGCACGGTTTTACTGTTGAGGTAGTGGCAAATGGCCTTTGGCCACGCTTGGCACGCTTTATGGGAAAATGTCGTCTTTATGCTGATCGTGCTTAGTGCGCTTCAGATTGTGTTTAGCGTGGTGCCAGTTATAGGCATTTTTTGTACTTTCTATAAGTAGCTACCTTGGGAGATATTTTGTAACAATCTTGTATTTTTCATATTTTTTTATCTCTCCTCATTCCAAACATAATTTTAGAGAGGGAAACTAAACCCTAAGAGGGAGAAGCCAAAATCAAAGGAAATCGGAGCTTGATCTTCGAGTAAGTAGCTTCGATCTCTTGCTGGGTTTGGATGTAATATATTGATACCTTATGTATTTCATCTAATCTATGTTTTGTGAACTAGTTTTCATTCAATATTGATGTTGTATTTTATTTCTTATTTGTGAGTCTTGAAAAAACCTTTTTCAAATCTTAAGATCTTAGATATTCATCTATTAATGAGCAAACTTTTGATATAGTCTTGTAAATTGATATTCACTTGTATCTTCTATTTTATTGTGTTGATTAGTAGCATGAGTATGATCAATACGGTATTATGAGGATGTGCGATAATAGAGACGAGGAACTATGTTCACATACATGAATTAGTTGAATACATGTAAAAAGGGTTAAGCGTATGTACGTATTTTGATCATTGCACTTTATATGAAGCAATCATTTATTTGATATGGGTGTCATGTTTGTTTACTTGTTTATATTTTATTTGAACTGCTATAGACATATACTCTTCAAATATGGATCTAGGATGATTACTTGTTAGGTTTTAAACTCTAGACATTGATTTAGGCTTAGCATTTGCTGAGTATCAATTCATATTCCTCTATATTGTTGAGTCACGTGAGACATCACCAGTAAGATAATAAGGTTGTTTCCTCGGTGTTGCGTTAAACATAACCTCTATTGTGGGTGATGCGTGAGGATATTAGATGAATGACTGATTTTTGTTTAACTGGTCAGAATAATGCATGTGTTATCGATTGATGAAATTCCAATCCCAACAAGGCTCCGTTTATATTTCAGTCTTTAACTTATATTTTCCGCCTTTATATTTTATTCCTTTATTTTTGGTGCCTTAAATATTTCAACCAAACCTTTTGCACCATAACCTTAGAAATATAGATATTGTTGAATGGTGTTCTTTCCCTTGAACCGGTCCCTGTAGAGACGATATAAACCCCGGAGGAAATTCCTTCAAAACTAAAGTTTTGCTTCTTGCCGCTTTACTACATTTTGAACAAAATGGCGCCGTTGTCGGAGATTGGTATTTAGATATTGAATTGCATCACAATAGTTTCTATATTTTTGAGCTTTGTACAGTTGTTTATATTACATATATATTTGTTTCTTTTCACGTTTTCTGAAGTGTTGGTTAGGGATAAATGTGGTGAAGGAACATCGACAAAGCTAGGAAGCAAAAACAACTAGCCACACCAAAGGAAGCAGCGATAGGGATCACATCTTTGTTATAGCTTTTCAGAGTAGTATAGTTATTAAAGAGTGAGAGTGGATGGAAAACATGAGAATAGTTTCCATTTTTGAAAAACCATGTTTTGTTGATGCCTTCTTAGAGCGACCATACTACATTTAGCGCTCTCTGCTTTGCATGCAAAAATATCTCATCCATTTATCAACTTTCACCCTGGTCTTTTGACTCGTTTTGAACTTATTTTATTTTATGTTTAGTAGCAATTTAATTTAAAGTTATTAAGTTGTTAGAGACTTGTTTTTTGTTTGTCCAAAAAACTTATTTTTTATTTTCTTGAATAGACATGCGGTGATTGTTCAAGTTTGAACGTGTCAACAAGAAAATATCATGGTAATAATAAAAGTTTGAAAAGAAAGTTGCATAGTCAAGGTATGTCTTTGGTGTTTTCTACAACATATCATGAACATGAACTTTAGGCTTTGCACAAATAACATGCCATTCATTCTCTTGTAATTCCTGTACATTTGTGAATCATTTAGTCATAGCCCATTGTGAGAAACCTCCATTGTTTACTAAATGCTTGGATGACTGATAACTTTGTTAATTCATTTGATTTATGATTAATCTTTTGATTATTGTGATTTTTTGGATGCATTAGGAATGATCAAGGCATTTGTTTATATTGAGCACAACCATTTTGAAAAGTAATTTACCTGCGAGTAGTGAGAATTTGTTAACCCCTTTGAGCCTAAACAGTTTATATCTTATTTTAGTAATAATCTTGGTTTATGTACATAATTTAAAAGTATAGTTCATCATTGAATTTTGTGATATTCTAAAAATTTCTTCTTGAACCTTTGAACATTATTTTAAATTGATTTTCTTATCATAAAAATCAAGGAACATTCACTTAAGGTTTGGCTGAATTCAAGTTGGGAAGAATGAAAAAGAAGAATGGTAGGTTGCTAAAAATTTTGAAAAATTTCAAGCAAGTATGAAAAGAAAAAGTGTGAATATGAATGTGAAAAACAAAATAAAAATAATGCTTGTTTGAAAAAAAATTATGAATGAAAAATAATTGTGCAAAGGAAGTTTGGAAAACGTGAGAAATATAGCAAAGAAATTGGTGAATGAAGTTGTGATGTGTAAATACCATGTATAGTGAATGTTTCTTTTCTGTGACAACTTTGATTCAATATCCTAAGAAATGACCCTTTATTGTAAAACTTGGCCAAGCTACAACCTTTTAAGCCTTAGTAATCTTTTTGCTTCCATGCTTTCATTTATGATTTTGAGATGAATGTATGAATTAAACTGTTGTTAGCATTGTTTTCAGATGAGTGTAATTGTCCCGCAGATGCAAACGCGTATATTTCTTCATCCTTATTCTGAAGATGAGTGTTAGGTTTGATTCATTCTTGAAATTTTTTATTGATTTATAATTTTTGACACATTTTTTATGCTTAAACTTTGTTTCATAATCGTGGTGTCATTGTAGTTTAGTGGTAAACATTGCTTTGTTTGTACTTTTGATAATTAGACCATACATTTATTTCCGTTTGTAAAAAAAACTTGTTTGATCATGATTCTGGTTAATTGCTCTCGTTTCTTTATGTTTGTTTGATTCTTGTTTGAGGACAAACAAAATAATAAGTTGGGGAGAGTTGTTAAGGCCAAATTGTGCATATTTTTTATAGTATTTTGTGGTCCTTTCCAATTGTTTCTTTGGTGTTTTAGTAGTAAATTCATACGTTTTAGTGTAAATATTCAAGTTTCTGATTTTATTGTAAATATTGTGAATTATGATCATTTTGATGCTTTTTGATAGGTCTTCTTGCTGATATATAATGCTTGGAACCTATGGTGAAGAGAAGAAGGCCTAGAAGATCATTTTTGCAATGATTTGCCGATAAATCGCGCTTAGCGCGAGTTCAGTGTAACACCCTTTTCTACCCCACGAATATTATGACAAAATAATCGAATTTATCAGAGTAAAATATTGAACACCATAAAATCACCTCAAAGGGCGTACATTTCTCCAAAAATTCAAATTAAGGTCAACGTTTCGTAATCAACGGGTTTTTCTCAAAATTACTCAAAAGTGCTCAAATGACAGCGGAATTCAAAAAGGCAATAATCCAAAGTTTTCCTTGCGCCACAAGGCAACCAACATAACAAAAACTCAATAAAATATAGTCAGACTCAAAGACCCCAACCCGATGTTACACTATCGAAGCAAGACCCTTTAAGTCAACCACAATGGCCAACGACCCAAAAATTCCAAAAGTCCTCGACAGCATCCACGGCCAAACCAGGTCATCTACATGTTATCCACGTGGAGGAAACAATCGAACAGGCAGGGTGAGTAAAATGATTCATAATAATTAATATATAAAATGGTGTCATTTTCATGTCTAACATCATCAGAATCATCAAGGAACATCAAAGGCCACAACATTATAAACCACATAAAAATGTCACATAAATGTAAATGCAACAAGACTCATGCATGTAGTACCAATCAACAAAATTCGATGGACACTTTATCAAACCTCCATAGGTCCACAATAGTAGGATCAATTCTACTCGAGAATCAAAGCACAACAAAATTCCTCATCCGCGCAATGGGACTGAAGCCACAAAATCAAGGTCCTGAATCGAAGTCCGAATGCATATGAATTCATAATGCACACATCAATATCATCCTCATAATAAACTCATTAGGTGCATAATCATTTATCAAAATCATCATAATAATCAAGTCATCATATAATCATTAAAACTTATGGAATCAACATCATAACTCATCATCATTACTCATAGGAATCATCATATAATCATGTAATAATCACAAGGGAATCATAGTCATACTCATGGTAATTCATCAAAGAACCACAACATCAAAACATCAAGACATCACTGCACAAGATTAGAATTCACAAACCTCTGCTACGTTCGCTAGCAAGTTCGCTATGCGAATCTGGGGCGAATGTTCGTTGTGTGAACTCGCGATCACAACAAATGGTTGTTACATACCTGCACCCAAAACCAGACTAAAACCTCTATGATTTACTTCCCCAATGCCCCAAAAACATTCCTAAATCATTCCTAAGGTATTACGACGATAAAGACACAAAATCTACGACTTATTGGGTCAATCCCGTATCATATTTACGCCTCCAATCCCCATAACTTCCTTACAACTACCCCACACTCATTAGAGTTCTCACAATCCAATTACCCTATACGGCTAAAACCTCCACAACATATTTTGGCCATGAAGGCCTAATTTCCCTTATCTCAAATCAGCCTCAAACCTATCAGACCATCAATTCAAATCTCTCAAACTCATCAAACTCACCATCAGAAAGGCAACAACAATTCAATCAAAAATCTCTAAACCCTTAAATCAGCTTTAAACACATTGAATCACATATTGAAAACAATGAAGGCAATACTCCCTATACCTTAATTGTCGACTCTAAGTCTTTCTCTTTGATTCTTGGAAACCTTGCGAAATTTTTGCCTCAATCCTTTTCCTCGGAGTTCTGGCCTCTATTTCTTCCCTTTTCACGGTCTAACAAGAATGAATCCTAATTCCTTAAAAGTTCCTTTTTGTTAAACCTAACTTTGGGCCTTTAAAATTGGACTTTCGAACTTCACCCTCACTAACTCCTCCTCAAATGTCCATTTTGCTGTTAATTCACTTATATTTATTTAAATTAATAATAATACCAATATATTCATATTATATACTATTATTTAAATAAATACTCAAAATCCATAATTTCCAATATTCACACCAATCACTGAAAATCACCGAAAATGTGAATATTCATATTTAAATAAATTAAATAAATATTCCAAGAATTTTGGGCTGTTACAACTCTTCCTCACTTAAAAGAACTTTCGCTCTCGAAAATTACCTCAAGGAAACAGAGTCGGATGCGACTCCCTCATCTGATCCTCACACTCTCAAGTCATACTCCCTTCAGTTGGTCCTCCCCAAACTACCTTTACCAAGGAAATCTCTTTACCCCGCAGTTGCTTCACTTCTCGTTCCTCAATCCGAACTAGCAATGCCTCAACAGTCAAATTATCTCTCACGTGTATATAATCCATCTGAATCACATGTGACGGATCTGGAATGTACTTCCTCAACTGAGACACATGAAACACATCTCGCAAATTCGCAAGCGACAGCGGTAAAGCAATTTGATATGCTACTTCTCCCACCCTTCGCGAAATTTGATACGAACCAACAAAATACGGTGTGAGCTGATGGGTGATTTGCAATAGCGTCAAAGTAATATAAAAGATTATCGATCCCACAGAGACCAAACTTCAATCTATCGATTACTATTGTTAAGGTGTTTATCTAAAGCAAGCCAATTAAGGGGTTTGTTGTGCGAAATAAAAGTAAAGTGCGGAAATAAATTCAATAATAAAGCAATAGGCATAGATGCAATTCATATAGCTACGTAGTATTCCAGATGTGTACAAATAGGATTTCTTATGGGGTAATGTTTTCTACTCATGAAAAGAACTAATTTAACAGGAACTATCGCTTTCGCGTATTCAGAACCAAGTTTATCCCTAATCGATCCCTCTTATTGTCACTTATAAAAAGTTGCGCATTGCGTTAGGATTAATAAACCTATTTTTAAGAAATATAGTTTCATGACTTAGTTGAAAAGTATTTTAACTTGGAATTTCTAACAAAAAGAGGTTCTTACGAACCAGACTTTAAATCCATAAACGCGTCCGAAAACTGTTTTAAAATCGGTTTTCTTAAACATTAAAGATTCTTAATTAACTGAGCCAAGCGCTTTCGCTTCCTTGGAACAGTTAAAACTAACCAAATTCATCTAAAGGTTGGACGACTTTCGATATTACCCAACAGATTTTAAGTACAGAAAATAAGTGTTAAAAGTTAAAATAACCCCTAAGTAATTCTATCGACAGCTGTATGGAATACTAATTAGAACTACAGTCCTCGTATCCTAGCCTTTAAGATTTAGCTAGACATGGTAAATAAATGCGAGTAAATAAAGTGCGGGTAAATAAATAAAGTGCGATAAATAAAGATTCGATAAACAAAGGGTGGGGAAAATAAAAGGCAGATAAATAAAAGGCAATAAATAAACAGAAACCTGCTCCAAACGAGAGGCTTTAAAATCTTGTACAACTGGAAATAAAAAGACTGCAATAAAATGGCGGCATGATTAACTTCTACCCAAGTGCTCCAAACTTGATTAAACAGTGTGATAACCCCTCGATGTGAGAAGTTTATCACTTTATAACAAGTGAAATTTATGGCTTGAGTGTTGTTCTCAAAGCTTGGATGGTTTGAAATGAATCAGAACTCTTATATTTATAGAGGTAGGAAAGTACAGGTAAAGACAGGAATGTCCCCCAACTCCTTTTGGGAGGGAAATGGCCGTGTGAAGGTGGCGCCCGCCACCTCCTTGTGGCGCCTGCCACCTCCTTGTGGCTCCCGCCACATGAACTAGTGTAGAAAGGAGTGGGAAACGTGGCAGTTGTCAGCAGTTGTCTTCTATCCAATGTGTGGCATCTCCTATGGCGCCCGCCATGGTGGAAGCCATGTGTACAATTCCTCAGAAAGTAGGGTTTTTAGCTCGTTTTTCTTCATTTCTTCTCGAGTAGCCTTGAAAGTACAAAAACCTGAAAAAGAAACAAAATAGAGGCATAATACAAGAAAATAGAAATAAAATACTAAATAACGTGTGTGAAATCGAGTCAAATAAACAGTATATTTTAGGTCTATCATGAGCTTTCTGGACTTTAAAGCTCGGCCAACACCAGTTACTGACGTAACTCTCAAAAACACGTGATCTCCTTCATGGAACTCAAGTGCTTTCCTGCTCTTATCATGGTAGCTCTTCTGACGACTCTTCGACGTTATCATCTTTCCTTGGATCATCTTGATCTTTCCAGTCGTCTCTTGCACAATCTCAGGTCCGAGTACAACACTCTCGCCTGATTCATACCAACACAAAGGAGCCTTACACCTCATACCATACAATGCCTCATATGGTGCCATTTCGATACTAGAATGGTAACTGTTGTTGTAGGTAAACTCAATCAACGACAAATGACTATCCCATGATCCACCTTGATCCAACACATAAGCTCTCAGAAAATCCTCTAAAGACTGGATAGTTCTCTCTGTCTATACATCCGTCTGCGGATGATAAGAAGAACTCAAACTCAGCTTAGTACCCAAAATTGTCTGCAACTCTCTCAGAACCTCGATGTAAATCTCAGATCTCTATTTGACACAATACTCGAAGGAATACCATGCGGTTTCATCATATCATCAATATACAATTCGGCCAACTTCTATAACGAGTAGTTGATCCTCATCGGTATAAAATGAGTTGATTTGGTCAATCTATCGACAATCACCCAAATTGAATCATATCCCTTCAAAGTCTTTGGTAGACCTGTCACAAAATCCATAAAAATGCTATCCCATTTCCACTCTGAAATATTCAATGGTTGCATCAGACCCAACGGTCTTTAACGTTCAATCTTCGACTTTTGACAAGTCAAACAAGCATACACAAACTCTGCAACTTCCTTTTTCATCCCTGGCCACCAAAACAATTTCTTTAAGTCTTGATACATCTTTGTGGCACCTGGATAAATACTTAACCCACTTCTGTGACCTTCCTCAAGAATACTCTTCTTAATTTCTGGCACATCTGGAACACGCACTCTATCTCTGAACCTCATCACACCATTCTCATCGACCCGAAAATCACCCTTGTTACCTTGGTTGATTAACGTGAGACGATCCACCAAACTCAAATCATATTTTTGACCTTCTCTGATTTCTTAGAGAATACCACTAGTCAACTTTAGCATACCTAACTTCACATTGTTAGGAGTCTCTTCACACACTAGACTCATATCTTTGAATTGTTCGATCAGTCCTAACTCTCGAACCATAAGCATCGACATAAGCAAAGACTTCCTACTTAATGCATCAGCCACAACAATAGCCTTACCAGGGTGGTAACTCAATTCAAAATCATAATCCTTCAGAAGTTCAAGTCATTTCCTCTGCCTCATATTCAACTCTTTCTGATAAAAAAATACTTCAGGCTCTTATGATCACTGAACACTTCGAACCTGGACCCTAAAAGATAATGTCTCCAAACTTTCAACACAAACACCACAGTAGCCAACTCTAAGTCATGTGTAGGATAATTACTTTCATGAACTTTCGGTTTTCTGGAAGCATAAGCAACGACCTGACCATTCTGCATCAGTACGCCACCAAGACCGATCTTCAATGCAACATAATACACTACAAAAGACTCACTCGAATTTAGCAAGATCAACACTGGAGCATGCATCAACTCCTTCTTGAGTTCTAGAAAACTCCTCTCACATGCAATGTCACACATATAAGCTTTAATCTTTCAAGTCAACTGAGTCAATGGCAACGCCAACTTCGAAAATCCTTCTATAAACCTACGATAATAACCAGCTAAGCTAAGGAAACTTCGAATCTCAGTAGCAGACTTCAGAGTGTCCCACTGCAACATAGCATCAACTTTTGACGAATCAACAACAATCCCTCCACTAGAAATCACATGGACAAGGAAACTCACTTCCTTCAACCAAAACTCACACGTGGACAACTTGGTATAAAGCTCCTTGTCCCTCAAAACCTGCAATACAACTCTTAGATGTTGCGTATGTTCTTCCTCAGACTTCGAATTTATCAAGATATCATCGATGAATACTACCAAAAATTAATCCAAATAAGGATGAAAAATCCTATTAATATACTCCATGAATACACCAGGTGCATTAGATACACCAAACGACATCACCGTATATTCATAATGACCATACCTTATCCTAAATGTTGTCTTCAGAATATTATCAGGCTTAACGTGAATCTGATGATAACCAGACCTCAAATCAATCTTAATAAACACACAAACACCTACCAATTGATCCATCAAATCATCAATCCTCGGAAGTGGATACTTATTCTTGATTTTCACTTTATTCAACTGTCGATAATCCACACACCATCTCATGCTACCATCCTTCTTCCTCACCAACAACACAGAAGCACCCCACGGAGAAACACTCGATTGAATAAACTTCTTCTCAAGCAACTCTTCCAATTGTTTCTTCAATTCTCCTAACTCAGACGCAAACATCCGATAAGGAGCACCCAACACATGACTAGTCCTTGGTATCAAGTCTACAGTAAACTCTACCTCACACCCAGGAGATAAGTCACTTACGTCGTCTGGGAACACCTCTGGAAATTCCTGAACAACTGGTAGCTCCACGCTCACTGCTTCATAATCAACTTGAAGTGATGCAAACAATGCAAACATTTGAGCCTCATCTTCTAAGAGTTATTCTACTTGCTTAGCAGATACAAACATCAGCTCTCCATAATCACCAAACTCTGGGAACCTCACAGTCTTGTTGTAGCAATCAATATGAACATAGTTGAACTCCAACCAGTTCATTCCAAGAATGACATCAATTTAATGCAAAGGTAGACAAACCAAGTCCATCACAAAATTGTTATTATAAATAGTCAAAGGGCAGCTCAAAAAGACTAATGCAATAGTCACAGAACCATTAGTCGGGGTATCAATAACCATACTCCCAACCATAGAAGATAATTTCAAATTCAATCTCGCAGCACATTCAAACGAAATAAACGAATGGGTAGCCCCAATATCAATCATAGAAATAAATTCAACATCATTAATAAAGCAAGTACCTCGGATCAAGTTATTTGTCTTGGGTTCTTTTGCACCGCTCAAAGCAAACACTTTGTCGTTCATCTGAGCAGCAGTAGCAGTCTTCTTCGGTTGTTGGCACTGGGTACTGATATGACCCTTCTCTCTATAGTTGAAGCAAGTCGGAGTTTCATCTGTGCAGTCAGTAAATCTATGACCTCTCTTTCCACAACGATGTCATCTCATCACCTTACAAACCTCAGCATGGTGACCTTGCTTGCCACACTTATAACACTTGCTTAGAGCAGTAACCATTCCCCAAGTTGACTTTTTCCCATCTGAAGCCTTCTGCTTCCCTTTATCACCAGAAGTCACATACGGTTTCCCTCTATATTGTCCTTTCTCTTTCTTCTCACTCAGCTGCTTGTAGTGAGTAGATCGAGCTCGGCTATTCTCATCATAAATGCTACTCTTGACCACCAGTTCCGCAAACCGACGAATTTGCTGGTACCCAACTCCCTGCTTAATCTCTGGTCTCAATCCATTCTCGAACTTGAGACACTTTGACGTCTCAGCGTCAGTATGATTGTAATGTGGACAAAACTTCACTAAAGCCTTAAACTTTGTCGCATACTCAGCCACAGTCATATTCCCTTGCTTCAGCTCAAGGAATTCCACCTCTTTCTTGCCCCAAACATCTTTAGGAAAATACTTTCTAAAAAATTCTTCCTTAAACACAGTCCAAGTTATTTCAATGTCAACACCTCCCAATCTCTGACGAGTGTTATCCCACTAGTCCTCAGCTTCTTCTGCTAGCATATGCATACCAAACTATACCTGCTGAGCATCAGTGCACGCCATAACCCATAAAATCTTCTCAATTACTTTCAGCCACTTCTGCGCACCATCAGGATCATGAGTGCCTACAAAAGTCGGCGGATTATTCCTCTGGAACTTCCCTAAAGCACGAAACTCATCTGGAGGTCCACCATTCTAGGCCATCACTTAGGCAAGCGATTCCAGTGCATTAGCAATAGTATGATCATTTCTTCCAGCCATCTACAACCACCAACAGGGTTAGAAGAAAACAACTCATCCAACAGTGTTCTCACACTATTGACTGATAGGGGATTAACAACATAAAAACGTGGTCGGACGGGCCGACCTGCTATGATACCACTAATGCAACACCCTTTTCTATCCCACGAATATTATGGCAAAATAATCGAATTTATCAGAGTAAAATACTGAACACCATAAAATCACCTCAAAGGGCGTACATTTCTCAAAAATTTCAAATCAAGGTCAATGCTCCGTAAGCAACGGGTTTTTCTCAAAATTACTCAAAAGTGCTCAAATGGCAGCGGAATTCAAAAAGGCAATAATCTAAAGTTTTCCTTACGCCGCAAGCCAATCAACATAACAAAAACTCAATAAAATATAGTTTGACTCAAAGACCCCAACCCGATGTTACACTTTCAAAGCAAGACCCTCTAAGTCAACCACAATGGCCAACAACCCAAAAACTCCAAAAGTCCTCGACGACATCCACGACTAAACCTGGTCATCTACATGTTACCCACGTGGAGGTAACATTCAAACAGGCAGGGTGAGTAAAACGATTCATAATAATCAATATAAGAATCAATATATAAAATGGCGTCATTTTCATATCTAACATCATCAAAATCATCAAGGAACATCAAAGGCCACAACATTAGAAATCACATCAAAATGTCACATAAATGCAAATGCAAATGCAACAAGACTCATGTATGTGGTACCAATCAAAAAAATCCGGGGGACACTAGGCTATCAACCCTCCGTAGATCTACAACAGTAGGATCAATTCTACTCGAGAACCGGAGCACAACAAAATACCTCACATCCGCACAATGGGACTGAAGCCACAAAATTAAGGTCCTGAACCGAAGTCCAGATGCATATGAATGCATGATGTACACGTCAATATCATCTTCATAATAAAGTCATTAGGTGCATCATCATAACAAGCATGTCATCATATAATCACCAAAACTCGTGGAATCAACATCATAACTCATCATCATTACTCATAGGAATCATTATATAATCATATAAAAATCACATGGGAATCATAGTCATACTCATGGTAATTCATCAAAGAAATCACAACATCAAAATATTAAGACATCACTGCACAAGATCAGACTTCGCGAAACTCTGTTATGTTCGCTAGCAAGTTTGTTGTGTGAATGTTCATCGTGCGAAGCATTCTTTGTTGTGCGAACTCGCGATTACAGCAAATCGCTGTTACGCACCAGCACCTAAAACCATACCAAAACCTCTACGATTTCCTTTCCCAATGCCCCAAAAACATCCCAAAATCATTCCTAAGGTATTACGACAATAAAGGCACAAAATCTACGACTTATTGGGCCAATCCCGTATCATATTTACGCCTCCAATCCCCATAATTTCCTTACAACTATCCCACAGTCATTAGAGTTCTCACAATCCAATTACCCTATATGGCTAAAACCTCCACAACATATTTTGGCCACGAAGGCCTAATTTCCCTTATCTCAAATCAGCCTCAAACCTATCAGACCGTTAGTTCAAATCTCTCAAACTCATTGAACTCACCATCATAAAGGCAAAAAAAATTCAATCAAAAATATCTAAACCCTTAAATCACCTTTAAAAACATTGAATCACATATTGAAAACAATGAAGGCAATACTCCCCATACCTTAATTGCCGACTCTAAGCCTTTCTTTTTGATTCTTGGAAACCTTGCGAAGTTTTTGCCTCAATCCTCTTCCTCGGAGTTCTGGCCTCTATTTCTTCCCTTTTCACGGTCTAACAAGAAAGAATTCTCATTCCCTAAAAATTCCTTTTTGTTAAACCTAACTTTGCGCCTTTAAAATTGGGTTTTCCAACTTCACCCTCACTAACTCCTCCTCAACTGTCCATTTTGCTGTTAATTCACTTATATTTATTTAAATTAATAATAATACCAATATACTCATATTATATACTATTATTTAAATAAATACTCAAAATTCATAATTCCTAATATTCACACCAATCACCGAAAATCACCGAAAATGTGAATATTCATATTTAAATAAATATTCCAAGAATTTTGGGGTGTTACATTCAGCACGGTTTTACTGTTGAGGCAGTGGAAAATGGCCTATGACCAATGTTAGCACGCTCCAACCGCGTTTAGAACACTTTTTGGAAAAATGTCGCCTTTGTGAAGACCGCGCTTAGCACGCTCCTGACTGTGCTTAGCACGGTGCCACTTATAGGCACTTTTTGTACTTTCTATAAGTAGCTAACTTGGGAGATATTTTTTAACAACCTTGTATTTTTCAGATCTTTTTATCTCTCCTAATTTTAAACATAATTTTAGAGAGAGAAACTAAACCCTAAGAGGGAGAAGCCAAAATCAAAGGAATTCGAAGCTTGATCTTTGAGTAAGTAACTTCGATCTCTTGTTGAGTTTGGATGTAATATTTTAATACCTTATGTATTTCATCTAATCTATGTTTTGTGGACTAATTTTGATTAAATATTGATGTTGTATTTGATTTCGTATTTGTGGGTCTTGACAAAACCCTTTTCAAATCTCGAGATCTTAGATATTCATCTATCAATGAGCAAACTTTTGACATAGTCTTGTAAAATGATATTCACTTGTATCTTCTATTTTATTATGTTGATTAGTAACATGAGTAGCATGAGTAAGATTAATATGGTATTGTGAGGATGCGTGATAATAGAGACGAGGAACTATGTTCACATACATAAATTAGTTCAATGCATGTAAAAAGGGTTAAATGTATGTATGTAATCTAATCATTGAGTTTTATATGAAGCAATCATTTATCTTATATGGGTGTCATCTTTGTTTACCTATTTATCTTTAATTTGAATCATTATAGATATATACTCTTCAGATCTTGATCTAGGATGATTATCTATTGTCGCAATTGCAAAAAGGGCCGGCGGAAACAAACAGAAGAGTCGCCATCGAACGTTATTTATCCCAAAGAGAGGGAAAGAAAACAATCAAAGAAAAACTAAAAGAACGGGAAAGACAAGGTCATCACAACTAAATCTTGGGTTCGGGAGTCGATTACGCAATGAGAAGGTATTAGCACCCCTCACGTCCGTTGTACTCAACGGGATCCACACATGTTATCTATCAAAAGGGTGTGTTATCTAAAAGCTACTGTTAAACAGGGGATGGAAAAGAAAAAGGAGACTCGATATGGCATCGTCACCCTATGCCTATGTATTCCCTCGTGCAGTGGGAAAGTCAGAGTCAACGTAGTTCAGAAACCTACGGGTGATAGGTGGAAGGTTGCTTGCCAATACATCGTCGTTTTGTGCCTACGTATCCTCATCTGGTATGAGAAATCAGAGTAAACATGGTTCGGGTAAACTAGACCACTTGTTGGTTAAGTGTTTTTTATGAGTGATGTTAAGTTTCTATTCCAGCATTTAGGGTCGATGCCTGTTTGCGGTAGAACAGAAAAGTAATGTGCTCTTTTCAAAAATGACTTTGAAACAATCCTAAATGATGAAAAGATTTGAAGCTGGCTTAAGAGATTTAGAGAAGTGAATTGATATTGTTTGAAATTTACGTTGCACTAAAGACTATGACATAGGAGTGAATGCGTCGTATAGCCTGCCCAAAGGGAATACACTAAACACTCTAGACAAGTGAGGAGAAACCCCCCACTCACCATTTCCCACATACTTAAGGCTCGTGGCGCACAATGTTCATCATTCTTTATTAAGTGTCTTAGAGTATTGTTTTGAGAGAAAAGAGAGAGACGCACAGAAGGTCTAGAGGAAACTGGATCCTAACTGTTATCATACAAAGTGGTCCTAAGATCAGGATTAGGAGGGAAGCTAACATAATGTTATCATGCTTGGATTAAGAATCTAATGTTTCTCCTACCTCAAACTTAATCGAAAATTAAGTCGAGCTAGAAATCCTAAGGGATCATGTGAATATAGGGGTAATCAACAAGTAAACACGAAGCATCGCAATCACAAATGGTATCGAATATCAAAACTCCATTAAATATGCAAGATCAAAGCCATATCAGTCATCAAAGCAAATATACATAAGTATCATTAGATAAATATTCATAAATACCCTCAAGGATTAATTAATGACAAAGTAAAATAAACTCCTAAAATATACAACCCAAAACCAATAGAAAAACTAAGATCGAAATTAAAATCAAATTTTATTTAAGATAAAAACTAATTAAGATTATCAAAGTTAATCACAAGATTAATGTTAAAAATTAATCCAAAAATAAAATCTTAAATTATAATTAAAAGTAAATATAAAACACTATAGGTCAAAATGAACAATATTTACAAAAATAATTAACAACAATATTAACAAAGTAGTATTAACAAAAATGATAATAGTTAATAAAATGATAGTAAAGATAACTAATAAAAGAATATTTTTTTATAAAAAAAATAAACAAAATGATAAAATAATTAAAGAAGAAAAAGAAAAAAAAGTCGTGAAAGAAATACAAGGAGGGTGTGAACTGTGGGGTATATTATGAGAAGGACCTTGGGTTTTAAGGCCCACCATCAGAACCGAGTCGAGTCAGATGACTCGGTTGGATAATAAAACCAACTATACCTAAATATACAAAGGGAATAACGACTAATGCTCAATTTGAACACGATGAATGAAAAATCCAAGGCATTCACGCGATTCATTGTTCTTCGCTCGCTAACCTCTCCCGACCGTGCTTCTCATCTTCCACTCTCACGATTCCTCTCGTCTCACCTTCTTGTTCACTGATTTCTTCGTCCTTCTTCGTGTGCGTCTTTGCTTGAGGTGTGGACGAGTTGAAGAGATGAAAGGGGAAAGATGACCAGTGGTGTATAAGAGTAGATGGAAGGAGTATTGTGTGTTAGTTTGTGGATCCGCGGTTATTATTGTGAGTTTGTTGGAATAATAAAAATAAGACGGAATGTTATGAAAAGGTATTTATATGAAGGTTGGTGGTATTGCCAAAAACCGCAACAAGTTTTGTTGTGTGGGTTGTTGTTGTAGGCATTTGAAGGCTGGGTTGTATAAAGATGGTGGTGAAAGAAGGAATGATGAAGAAACGGGGGGTCTTTGTTGGCAAGTTGTGTGTGGGTGGTTTTGTTGTTGTGAAGCCAAGGTTGTTATTGTGATGTTTAGTGAAGTTACACAGTGTTATTGGGAGGCTGAACAAAGGGTGAAAAAGAAAATGTGGAAGAGATTGTGGAGGTGAGTAGTAATGATGAAGAAATGTTAGTGTATTTTTGAAGGGTTGAGGTTTCTCATTGTGTTTTTGTTCTGCTTGAGTTAAGGTTAAAGAGATGGTTCTAAAAGGTATCCTCTTTTAAGTTTCCTTCCTCCCATTTCTTTTTATTATTTTGTTCCTCTTCTTCTTTTTCAATTTCCTATGTTATTAGTACGCTGCTGTTGGTTTTGTCTTTATGGTCTGGTGTGGTATTGTGCAGAATGGTGGCTTTGTGGTTCTGCAGTGTGTACAGTTTGCTGGTAAAGGTTGTGGTGCATTGGGTTTGCATGGGGACTTGTTGCATATATCGTGCTAGTTTGTTATTATGTGCATTTTAGTGTTGTGGAATTTTACTCGTGTGGGATCTGCAATTTGTATAAGATGGAGTTTTATGTAAGGTTGGAAACAAATTTTGGCTTGCTACAAGTAATGGTTTTAGGGTGTGATTTAGCATGTAGCAGGAGTGAAGTCGTACGAGATGTGTGGCTAGTATTAGTGAAGCTGAGGTTTGGTCATGGTGACTATTTTGAAAAGGTTGTAGGTTGAAGTTGGACATAAGGCTCCTCCATGAGCTGGATCTTTTTCTTTCACTTTTTTTTAGTGACTAAATGACTTAATGTAAATGGGCTTTTTTGTAACACAACCCTTTTGAATTGTAGCTATGGTTTTTTTTTTTTGGACTTTTGTAATAAAATGAGATTAAATGGATAAAAAAAGGAATTAAATATGGTTAAAAATGTGAATTTTAATGGATATTCGTGGATAACTAAAAATAAAATATTGGATAATGGACTTGGTTTGAATTATAAAATGGAAAAGAATTGGATCCTTGAGATGAATTGGATTTTTTTGTAGAAAATGGTTTTAAGAAAAAAAGTTATGGATAATGGGTTAACAAAATGGATATTGAATGTGAATTTGAAATGGATAATTGGTTTAAAGGAATGGATGATGGTTTAGAAATTAAAAATGGATAAATTAATTAAAACTTGGATAGAAAATGGTTTATAAAATGAATGGTATATGTACATATGAATTAACATGGGTTATGGATTTGTACATGGACAAATAAAAATGGCTCTAAAAAATAGATAACCACATTACACTAATCTTAAACTTTCCACAACATCTGATTAAATGCACACCCCAACCACTGAAAAACTTGCAACAGAAACAAAAATCATCTAATAAGCCAACCTCTGAATCTCTGATCAAGAGAATCCTGAATCACTTTGAATCTACTCTGAATAAATCTTCGAGAAAATAAATTCATAGAGGAGCACAATATGTACTGATGGATCATGATAAACCTGATCTCCTATACCAAACTTCACATTAACCACCGCTTGAGAACCTGATAACCTCCAAACACGACAACTTGAATTTGGATATACACCACTGTGAAAATAAACCAATGGTACATATAATTTGCAACTAAAGAAATTTCTTGATGGTTTGGGTAAAGTTAGGTCAAACTTCCATCTGATCTTGATCGTGACTGAACAACCACACTTGACTTGAAACCATCCCCTCGTCCCTGATAAACCTGATTTCATGATGAGATTCATACCTTAACCTTGAGCCAACTGAATATAAGCTTGCCAACAACTTTGAACTAAGGAAGTGATGAAAGTGTAGGCCTTTGATACCCGATAACCCTTGAAGAGAGTAAACTTGATACTCAATGATCTGATTTAGAGAAAAATCTTGATCCCATGTCTTAAAATACCAATGCAGAATATGATTACAAACTATGACCTAGTGATGATGCAAATGAACGTAAAGCCAAAACAAGTCAAGGTTAGATAAATGGAGGGAAAATTTTAAGGTGCAAAACCAGTTAGGTTCTAAACTCCAAACATAGATTTAGGCTTAACATTTGCTTGAGTATCAGTTCTTAATGCTCTGTGTTACTGAGTTGTGTGAGACATCACCTATAAGACAATACGGTTGTTTCCTCGATGTTGCGTTAAACATAACCTCTATTTTGGGTGATTCATGAGGATATTAGACGAATGATTGATTTGCGTTTAACTGGTCAGAAGAATACATGTGTTATCTGTCGCTTGCGCGAAAATAAGGTGCCGGCATGACAGAAGAGTCGCCACCTTTCGTTATTTATCCCTCAGAGCGGGAAAGGAAACGATCGGAAAAACCTGACGAATAAGGGTAAGACAAGGTCATCGCAACCATTGTCTGGGTTCGGGAGTCGGTTACGCAAGGGGAAGGTATTAGCACCCCTCACGTCCGTCGTACTCGACGGGATCCCCGCTTGTTTGTTTACTTGGATGGGTTGGTTTTAATCTATCTACCTATCAAGGCTGGCTGAAAAAGAAAAGAAAAATGACTCGGCAAAGCGTCTCACTTTATGCCTACGTATTCTCATCAGAGAATGAGAAATCAGAGTCAACGTAGTTCGGCCTATGAAGGATTATGGGGGAAAGGTTGAAGGTTGCTCGCTAGGATATCGCATCCTATGCCTACGTACTTCCACACTGTATGGAAGATCAGAGCAAACGTAGTTCGGGAAACTACGGCTTATTTCCTGTTTTTTTACGAAAGAAGTGTTTTTTATTGTGTTTGCGATTTCAACCGCACTAGAGACTATGACCTGAGAGTGAATGCGTCGCATGTCACCCAAAGGGTACCATACTAAACATCCAGACTATGGAAAAGAAACTCTCCCACAATCCTTTCTCAGATAGCTTAAGGCTCGTAACGTACGAAAGAAATCATTCATGATTACTGTATCTTAAACTGTTTTGAGATGAGAAGAGAACAGGCCCAACTAGGAGGGAGACTATCAAGTCCTACTGTTATCATGCCATGGATTCATCCTATGGTTGAATTTTGAACAGGGAACTCCTAGATGTTGTCATGCATGGGTTTCAACCTAAAAGTCTATCATCAAATCCTTATCAAAGGAAATGAGAGTCCTAAGGGATCATGTCAATGATACACCAGAACAGACAAAAGCATCAGCTTTAACGGTAAAATGCATGCAATGCAAGTGAGGGAGGAAATGTGTGTGGGGCTTCAGCCTCCACAAGCTCGTCTCAACCTCAAGCCAGTCATGAAATAACAGTAATCATACTGAAAAATAAACAACGTGCTATCAAGCAATAGACGGTAAACTGCAATCATACAGATAAAAGAAATGAAATGCTATCAAGCAAAATAAACACATGGGCAAGGGAGCTGGGCTCTACCGAATACCCGCAAGCAAAGCAAAGCAGTAACAATACAAGCAGATGCACTCATGCTCTTAGACTGAACTTATTCTAGATGAGCTTAGTCTAATGCAACAGACAAATCAGACAAAACAAACAATACAGAAAAGAAAAAACAGAAGAAAGCTTCAGCTCCTCCAGCAGCTACTCAGTCTTCAGACTTCAGAGATCACTTGCTTTCCAGGTATCAACCCTACAACATGAGTATCAACTCATCTTCTCCCTTAAGCTTCAGCTTCTTGATCAGCTCCACCTTCAGGCTTCACTATCTTCAGGGATCTTCAAGCATCAACTTGATCTTCACAAAGTCTTCAGACTTCAACAATCTTCAAGGAATCATCCTCTTCAAAGCTTCAGCTTCTATCTTCAATGGCTCAAATGCTCCAGCAAACAAGATTCAGTCAACAAGATGAGATGAGGATGTTACAGTGCTCACTGACTTCCAAAGGATGCCATTGAGGACTTAACATCAAAAGAAAGGCTCTCTCAAAGTTCTACCTTATAGGGCAAGTTCACTAATCCCTCCAAAGGAGAGAGGTGAATACCCTTAAGGGACTTTATGTCACAGAGAAGGAAGGAGGTGAACAAGACACTCCTTGTTTATTGAATGGAAGCATTCTATCTAAGGCTCTACCTATGCACTTATGATCCTACAAACAAAACAACAAAAGCTAAGCTAAGCTCCTCTGCAAGGTCTTCAAAGCTCCAATGATGATCCACAAGGTCTTCAACTCACTCTTCAAAGCTCACACACTCAAAGGAGAAGAAAAGAAAACAATACAATACAAACTATGCCTTTAAGCAACACACATACTAACCATACATTCAAAAATCAACTAAAAATACCAAAACACCATACAATATTCTAGTAAAATTCTAGGGGACTCTATACATGCTTACCCTTAACCCATATATCCCCATACACTACTTTGGCCTATAAACCCCAAAACAAAATGGTTCAATCTACTTATACAACCTAAAACCCTAATTTGAGCACCTAAATGTCAAACAAGCAAACTACATCAAATTTTAATCTAAAAATCAAGAATTAAATCCTACATGAACTAGGGTTCAATACCTAACTATGCCAAAAATAATGGCTCAAAAATCCTAAGGGAAAGTCCTAAAACAAATTGTACAAAATCAAGTATCAACTAAATCCATTAAAAAATACCATTTACAAGAATAATATGCTAAAAAATATTAAAAGAAAAATAAAATGGAATTTTATTTTTCATTAATTTTCTGGACAAAATTATGAATATGTGAAAAAAAGAAGAAATGAAAAATATTAATTTTTGGATTTTCTATGAATTTTTGAATATGCAAGAAAATATTAAAATGAGAAAATAAAATGAATTGAATTAAAAGGGGAGGGGGGTATCAAAAGTAACACGCCTCAGTTCATTTATGATTGGGCCAGGAATGTGGGAGGTGTGGATAGAAACCATTTGCTGAGGCCCAGGTCTATCAATTAACCAAAACGGTGCGTTTGGATTAGTAGAACGCTGCGTTTCACTTGTAACATTTCCCTCCGCTTCTGAATTCAAATCGTGGTCGTGCGATCAACTGAATTAGTCAAGGAGCTGGGACAATCCAACGGTGGGGCTTCATCGTCTCCAAACAAACCCTAGGGTTTTCAGAAAACCCTAATCTCATGCCAGAACTTCAACTCAGTCGTTCTCACTAATGGCTGGATGAAATCAAGAAATTCCAAAAGCAAAGTTGTACTATTAATCACCCAGAACACAATGATACCAATAGTATTCCTTGAAACCTCTTGTGTTGTTCTAACAGAGTGCACGAGTGTTAGGGTTCCACCATGGTTCTCTGCTATCAACCTTAACCAAGCTTCAATCTAATGACGTAAATCTGTTCCACATGTTATCCTAGCCATTCTAAACCACATCATATCCATTAATACACACTAACCAGCTTGCTATCAATCTTGCAAAAAATGGTACCCTGCCACGAAACTTCATGGATCTTCCTCTAATTCTCAGAAAACATTCCTCTAACCTAGCATGTTGATCTTACACCTAAGATTCTAACAGAATGTACATAATTAGGGACCTACAGATCAAAATACCAACCTGTCAAACTCCAATGGTGAGGGGTGTTAGGACTTGATTCAGCACTTGAAACCTTCTCCAAATCTTCCTCCAATAATGAACACCTTTCTGTTTGCAAGAGTTGAGGTGGATGAAGCTTGTAGAAGAAGGAATTGAATCTTGCTTGATCTTGAAGAAATCCAACAATGGCACTTTCTCTCTCACTCTCTCCAATGAACACAGCAACTTTCACCAACCCTGGCCAAATTGTGATTCACTCTTCTTATAGCAATCCATGGAAACTCCTAGAATCATCTAGAAACTCATGGAAAGTGCTAGAAAGTTATAGAATTTCTCCTTTAATGACATGTTGATCATACCATGTCTCATGAGTTAGGCTTGTCAAATTGGCTTCAAAATCTCCTTACAAGAGATATTGAGAAAGAATGAGTGAAAAACATGCATTTCCTTGCCTTTGGTGAAGTTTTGTTTAGTTACCTTATGATTCAAGTAACAATTTTCCAAAGCAACCTTCATTTTTGAGCTTCAAATCAAAATTCTGTTTAAACCAAAGTTTTTAGAATGTCATTTACATTCAAAATGGTATATTGGATGACCTATTTTGGACTCATAGATCTCCCAAACCAAATTTCAACTTGAACTTTTTAACTTATAAGCCCTTTTTTAGTTCAAATTTACCAAACTTTGTCATTTCATGCTATGAGCTTTTCCAACAATTCATGACCTCTTTTCTAGGCTTAAAATGCCATTTTGAACAACTTTCATGTTTTTAGTTTCTCCATTTGAGGCTTGGAAATAGGAGATATGGCCTTTGCTTAAAATGACCCATAATCACCAAATGACCAAAATACCCCTGTCTTGTTCAAACCATAAGTTGAGTTCTACAAATCCTATCAAGGAATTATAGTACTCTATAGAAAGCTAAGAAGATGCTCTTCAACATTCATGTTGACCAAGAAATCATAGGAATCATCCTACTAGGGCAAAAGTTGTCTGCAAGTTGGGTGACTTTCAAGGACCCAGATTCACACACCTCAGCTGACCTGTAATTTGTCAAAACCATAACTTGAGCTTTGCAACTCCTATCAAGGACTTCCACCACTCAAATTAAAGCTAAGAACAAGCTCTACAACATTCATGTTGTGGGGAAGATGAGATATCAATCACATCTTGAGCTAAAACTGCCTGGAAGATAGGGATCAAATTAGGGTTTTTTCACTGACAATCCTCAGAAACCCTAACTTGAAACTTCTCAAACTCTTCAATCATGATGAGTTGGTCTAGGAATCATCTTTATAACATATCCATACACCATTCCATGATCTCATGGCCTTTGGATTGGGTCTCAACCTTCTCCAAATTTTCAGTTATCCTAGGGTTGACCCAGTCAAAACCCTAATTCTACCATTCATGGTTGAATCCTCTGAATTCTTGCACAATGACTTCTCTGGGCTTCATGATGGCTATCAAGACATCTCATAGGCTTTCTCAAAGCTTCAAGTTCATTCTCAAAGTCTCTGAATCATCTGAGGAGCACCCACAACTCTCAAGTTAGGAGGCACACAACTCTGGTTTCAACCAGTTCTCTTGAGGATCTCTTGAACTTTCTGGTGAAGGTATCAACCTTCAAACACTTGATGGATAAATAAATGTTGGTCAAATTTTGGGGTGCAACAGCTGCCCCTATTCAAACGGCTTGAACCTGACTGGGTGAGAAGCGAACGGCTCTCAACCAATCAAGGTGCGAGACGATTGAATACCGGTAAACCCGAAAATTTGCCAACTGCACGAGCACACGATACTCTGCGGGAAACAAACCTTCGCACACTGCAACACTAGCTGCTCAACAACTAGCTGGAGAAATATCGATCTGACATCGCCGTCAGTTATCCACGTTAAATTCTTCTGACATTGCCTTCAGACACCCAACCTCGCCGCTGGAGAACTGAATCTGACATCGCCGTCGGAAACACACATCATTTGGATACACTGGACATCACCGTCGTACAAACATCATCTCTGTTGGGGATTTAAAGAGTCTGACATCGTCGTCAAACAAACATTCAACCTCGCCGTCGAACACATCATAATCTGACCTCGCCGTCAAACAAACATTCAACCTCGCCGTCGAACAAATCCAACATCGCCGCCGGACAAATCCAACATCGCCGCCGGACAAAATATAATCTAAAAACGAACGTTCAACCTCGCCGTCGAACAAACCTGATCTGACCTCGCCGTCAAATCCAAACATTCAACCTCGCCGTCAGATCCAAATATCCAACCTCGCCGCTGGAGAAAATACAACACTGAACAACTCTGACCTGGGGTTCACCCCTGGTAAATTGAACAAAAGGTACACTTGCGTATTTGAAACTACTCCGCTGGGAATGAGAGACTTAACCGAGCACACTCTGATCTGGGGTTCACCCTCAGAACCATAACGAACATCGGAATACTGCTGCACACTGCCCGCCGTAGAACTTCAACGTCTGAACTATATGAAACCCTGGCCCCTGGCCACTTCCAGCTTCAGCTAGAAAAGATCTTCAAGTATTTCTAAAGATGAATGAAACCCTAGCCCCTGGCCACTCCAGATCCGCTGGAGAATCTTCAAGTTCTTCTGAAGATAGATGAAACCCTGCCCGTCGGCGATTCCAGCTTCAGCTAGAAAAGATCTTCAAGTACTTCTGAAGATAAACATCCTTGACCTTCAAGGATGTAAACTTTGCCCGTCGGCAACTCTGCAGGAGGTATCTTCGACTTCAGTCTGAAGAAATGGTCCTTGGCCTTCAAGGATACATGGATCTGCCTTCAGGCAACTCCACCTCTGCTATAGAGCATCCGTGACTTCAGTCAGGGATATACTTCGGCCTTCAGTCCGAAAAAATGAATCCTAGGTCATTCATAACCTTGGGGGATAACCTTGCCCTTAGGCACCTTCGCTTCAGCTTAGGAGATCTGTGACTTTAGTCAGAGAAATGGTATCCTGAGCCAATCATGACTCTTCGGGGATTCAAACACTTTGCCTTCAGGCAAAACTCCGCTTCAGCTGGAGAAACATCTTCGACTTCAGTCAGAAGAAAAACTATTCACTTGATCGCAATCAATCATCACCTCAGGACAACTGACTTGGTCTTCAGGCCAACACGGATCATCTTGAACAAAATTTGGAACCTTGTCTTCAGCCACACGTTGATTCATCAACAAGGAAATCTGAATTCACAGGAACCTCCGATACCGCCTTCAGGCGTTTACGAAGTCAATCTTCAGATTAGACATCACTGCTGGAGCAGACATATCACGCTGCTAAGGACTTCAAGAATCATCTTGAACAAACAACTCCGTTGGGCATCTTCAAAAATCCTCCTGAACCGATAACCACTCTGGAGACTTTATCCTGCTGGGTATTCCAGGAATCTTCCTGGGCAACTCTTGCTGGGTACGCTACTGGGGAGCTCAAGAATCATCCTAAGCAAACAACTCGGGAAACAACGCTGAGGTCTTAAGAATCATCTTAAGCAAACGGCCCTGTTGAGGAATTCAAGAATCATCTCAAACTGAAGACTTCGCTGGCGATCTCAAAAATCATCTTGAGCGAGCGACTGTGGGAATTACACTGGGGTCCTAAGAATCATCTTAAGAAAACGACCTCGTTGGAGAGAATATCAGGAATCATCCTGAGCAACTGGTCTCTTGGTGGAACGCCTGTAAAACAAGAATGATAGTAACCTAGATCATGCTTATGATGCATATGTTTCTGCGCCATGCCCCACATGGTGGAAATGCTATGCGTTTATGCTAAATGTTATGCAATCATGCACAATGCTATGCAATCCCGTCAGCAAAATAAATGCCGAAGGGGAGAAGTCCTCCTGTCAAGGAGAAAGAACTACTCAGGTAGAGGAATCATCCTGCTGAGGAGAACGTGGACACGCCAATATCAATCGGACTCCGTCTGGGGAACAGATCTTCCGCGGACCGCTGCAGGGAAAACAACATCAATCGCGAGAATGAACTGCGCGGCCATCTCGGCTACTCTTCTGGGGATAACCGCTCTGTGGGGAAACAACTTCAGCTGCTTAACACTCCACTGGGGAAACGACTGAGTATGGTCTGATCAACTTCCAAGGACTCGGCTCTCTTGGACATCTGCAAACTCGGCTGAGGAAGGAGAAGTCATTCTGCTTCGCTGGAGAGAGTGCGACTCTGGGGAAATACAGCATCAGCTGTTCAATATCTGCTAGGGAACATCCATTCAAGGTCCCAACTGCTTCCAAGGATTCGGCTCTCTTGGAGGTTTGCAGACTCAGCCGGGGAGAGAGAAATCATTCTACTTCACTGGAGAGTATAACTCTGATGAGGAATTTCGATCTCGCTGGGGAAGAAAGAATCATCTGACTTCGGGGGAGAGTACAACTCTGCAGAGGAATACAACATCAGCTGTTCCAGCACTCTACTGGGGAAGAGGGAATCATCCAACTTCAGGAGAGAGCATGACTCTGGTGGGGAATCTCGATTCCGCTGGAGACTTCAGTCTGGCACCATCAGTTACTGCATACTTCGGCGTAAGAATAGCTTCCTGCGAATCCTGCACTTGTGACCCGGTGCTGGGGAAACACCTGCTGCGGCGACTTTACTGGGGAAACACGAGCTTCGGCACCCGAACATTTCTACGAAATCTGCACTTGTGACCCGGTGCTGGGGAGGAATACGAGCTGCTGCGCGCGACTCAGCTGAGAAGATGACGTTCCTTCAGGATGCGTCCGCTTGAGGAAGAGAATCATCTCTGCCTGGGGAGATATATCAATGCTCAATTTCTGGCGCTCAGATTCTATGGAGGATAGACTTCTGAACACTGCTGGAGAAGGAGGACTCGTCCTGCTTCGGGGATGCGTACGGCACATCTTCTGGAAGGTGCTACACCTGCAACAACACAAACAAACAGACAAGATACCCTCCTCAAAGGGGCCTATCCAGGTTATTATCTCGTGACAATATTCAGTTAATTAATTGTTTCAACAATCAATGGGCCTAGGCCCGTAAGTTTATGTATGCGCATTTTATCAAAAAACATTGGCGTTTTCATTCGCAAACAAAACAGATAAATGCTAAGCAGGCAAGCAGAACTGCTGAATAATGTGCATTTTATTGATGGTGGACCCCTGAATGGGTAAAAAATGTTTTACAACAGAGGCAAGCTCCTGGAATGAGGAAGTCGCGCAAAAATAAAACATAAATATACATCAGTATATACAAATGTCGGCAACGAGGCATAGACGAACACCATGAGTTGATCCCTCTAAGACCCACTCGACTCCGATACTTCTCCGATGCTTCAGCTTCGGAAGAGATTGATTCAGATAAACGGCCCTCAGGTCCTCCAAACCACTAAACAATGAAAGTCCATACGCGGAACGCAGTCATTTGCTTATTCAAATCCCTAACTTTTGCGTGAACCGCCCTTTACGGGTTTTCAGCTCACCGGGATACCCTTTTTTGCCGAAGCCACCCAGTGTAGGTTTTCGACTTCGCGGGTGTACATTTTTTCGATATATCCCTAACTTTTGCCCGAACCTTTTATTCTGTTTTTGGTTCGCCGGGATGCCCTTTTTTGCCTGGACTCTTTCTTTTTTTGTCCAGCGGGTCTCTTTCAAGCAAAGTATTTTTTAACTGCGTCCGCGTTCACCGGGGATGCAAAATCTTCACCATCCATCGTGGATAACAACAAAGCTCCTCCCGAGAAGACCTTGCTGACGACATACGGCCCTTCGTAATTCAGAGTCCACTTGCCCCGGTGATCGGAGTGTGGCGGAAGAATCTTCTTCAGGACGAGATCACCCATCTGAAAGCTTCTAGGACGCACCTTCTTATCATAAGCTTTCTTCATTCGGCTTTGGTACAGGCGACCAAATGCAATCGATGCTAACCTCTTCTCGTCCATCAGGCTGAGCTGGTTCAAGCGATTCGTAATCCATTCTGCCTCATCGAGTTTCACATCAACCAAAACCCGCAAAGAAGGAATCTCCACTTCCAACGGTAGGACAGCTTCCATACCGTACACCAAGGAGAAAGGAGTTGCCCCGGTCGACGTGCGCACCGTCGTACGATAACCGTGCAAGGCAAACGGCAACATCTCGTGCCAGTCTTTGTACGTCACAACCATCTTCTGAACAATCTTCTTAATGTTCTTGTTGGCGGCTTCAACAGCGCCATTCATCTTCGGCCGGTAAGGAGATGAGTTGTGGTGTTCAATCTTGAAGCTCTGGCACAGCTCCTTCATCATCTTGTTATTCAAATTCGAACCATTATCAGTAATGATCCGCTCGGGAATTCCATAGCGACAGATGATGTCCTTCTTTATGAATTTAGCTACCACCTGCTTGGTCACATTAGCGTACGAGGCTGCCTCCACCCATTTGGTGAAGTAGTCGATAGCTACCAGAATAAAACGATGACCATTGGATGCAGTGGGCTCGATCTTGCCTATCATGTCGATGCCCCACATGGAGAACGGCCAAGGGGAGGACATGACATTCAATGGGCACGGCGGCACATGAACTTTATCAGCATAAATCTAGCATTTGTGACATTTCTTCGCGAATCTGAAGCAATCCGACTCCATAGTCAGCCAGTAATACCCTGCTCTCAGGATCTTTCTCGTCATGGCATGCCCGCCGGCGTGCGTACCAAATGTGCCCTCATGGACTTCTTCCATGAGCATACTCGCCTCTTTCTCGTCTACACATCTGAGTAGCATAAGATCGTGGTTTCTCTTATACAACACTCCATCAGGATTGAGATAAAAGTTTCCGGATAGCCTCCTCAGAGTCTTCTTATCCTGGGTAGACGCACCCGCAGGATACTCCTTAGTCATAAGGAAGGTCTGGATATCGTGGAACCATGGCTTGCCGTCATTGGCATCCTCGATTGCAAAGACAAATGCCGGTCTATCAAGACGCGAAAGTACAATTCTTGGAGCCTCATTCCAATAATTGACTTTATACATTGAAGCCAGCGTGGCTAAGGCATCAGCCATCTGATTTTCAGCCCTGGGTACATGATGAAGTTCCACTCGATCGAAGAACGGAAGCAGCCTCCTGGAAAAATTCATGTACGGCACTAAATTCGCTTGACGAGTTTCCCACTCCCCTTTAATCTGATTGATTACAAGCGCTGAGTCACCGTATATGTCTAGATTCTTGATTCTCAAATCAATTGCCTCTTCTAGACCCATGATACATGCTTCATACTCTGCTTCATTGTTGGTAACTGGAAACGTCAGTCTCGCAGTAAACGGGATGTGGGATCCGTGAGGAGTCGTGATGATAGCCCCGATACCACTTCCATAGGAATTAACCGCTCCGTCGAATATCAACTTCCACTGAGACTTCCTATCTGGTCCCTCATCGGGCAATGGCTCATCGCAATCCTTCGCTTTGAGAAACATAATATCCTCGTCAGGGAATTCGAACTTCATCGGCTGGTAGTCTTCGATTGGCTGTTCGGCAAGGTAATCAGACAATACGCTTCCCTTAATGGCTTTCTGAGAGACGTACTGAATATCATATTTCGTTAACACCATTTGCCATCTGGCAATCCTGCCCGAAAGAGCCTGCTTCTCGAAGACGTACTTGATCGGATCCATCTTCGAAATTAGCATAGTGGTGTGGTTGAGCATATACTGTCATAGACGTTTGGCGGCCCAAGCTAATGCACAACACGTCTTCTCCAGCATCGAGTATCGAGATTCGCACTCAGTGAACTTTTTACTCAAATAATAAATGGCATGCTCCTTTCTGCCCGTCTCGTCGTGCTGACCGAGAACACACCCCATACTATTCTCCAGAACCGTCAGGTACATGATTAATGGCCGTCCAGTCACTGGGGGTATCAAGATTGGAGGTTCTTGAAGATACTGCTTTATTTTGTCGAATGCCTTCTGGCAATCCTCATTCCAAGTAATCGCCTGATCTTTCTTTAAAAGTTTGAACATCGGTTCACAAGTGGCCGTGAGCTGAGAGATAAACCTTGCAATGTAGTTTATTCGGCCCAAGAAACCACGAACTTTTCTTTCTGTTTTCGGCGCTGGCATTTCTTGGATAGCTTTTATTTTCGCAGGATCAACTTCAATCCCTCGTTCACTAACGATAAACCCCAATAACTTTCCGGAACGCACTCCGAAAGTGCATTTGTTAGGATTTAGCCTCAGCCTGAATTTCCTAAGCCTCTCAAAAAGCTTCAATAAGTTGACCAGATGCTCTTCCTCCGTTTGGGACTTTGCAATCATGTCATCAACATAGACCTCGATCTCATGATGAATCATATCATGAAACAAAGTTACCATTGCTCGCTGGTAAGTGGCCCCTGTGTTCTTCAGACCGAAGGGCATTACCTTATAGCAGAATGTTCCCCAGGGGGTGATGAACGTCGTTTTCTCCATGTCCTCCGGTGCCATCTTAATCTGATTGTAACCGGAGAAGCCATCCATGAATGAAAACACGGAGAACTGGGCTGTGTTGTCGACCAACACATCGATATGAGGCAACGGGAAATCATCCTTAGGGCTCGCCCTATTCAAATCCCGATAATCGACGCACATGCGTACCTTACCGTCCTTCTTCGGTACAGGCACTATGTTGGCGACCCACGGAGGGTAAGTGGTAACGGCTAGAAATCCTGCGTCCAACTGCTTCTGGACCTCTTCTTTGATTTTTACAGCCATGTTTGGTCTCGTCCTCCTAAGCTTCTGCTTGACTGGAGGGCAATCTTCTCGCAACGGCAAGCGATGAACCACGATATCTGTGTCGAGTCCGGGCATATCTTCGTATGACCAAGCAAAGACGTCACTATACTCTCGAAGCATCTCGACCAGTCTATGCTTGACGTCATTCTGCAGCGCAGCCCCTACTCTGACATTTCTGACGAGCTCTTCAGAACCCAGATTTACAATCTCAATATCCTCCTCGTGAGGCAGAATAACCTTTTCCTCTTGTCTCAACAAGCGGGCCAACTCTTCCGGAAGGTCTTCGTCTTCATCAATCTCATCCTCGGCCTGATAGATCGGGCAATCAAAGTCGTAGTGAGCCGTAGAGGGTCCAGAGTCGATGTCATCTGTTATGTGGATCCTACAATAACAAGGGTTAAGTTTAAAGCAAGAATATGCAGGTTAGCACAAACCTCGTTGCCGTTTTGCTGTTTTTCGAAATAAACATAAAACAGGAATAACAGAGAACACAATATTTGAGTACGAAGAAAACGCCTTTTATTTATTAACAAAATGCATGTACATAATCCAACAAGGCCCTGACAGTAAAACCACTATGCCCCGGGCAGGACATAGGGTTGTACAAAGATTGTAAAAAGCAAATCATTACTCTTCACTTGTCAGCTTGATAATCTCCTTGATGGTCCAATTGTTGAGGCGCTCGCCCGGCTTGCTCGGCTGCCTCCAGGTGTCAAGATCACAATCGCTATCCCCGCTGTCCTCAGATGCTGCGTTGATGCTTTCGAAAATTACTCCGCCCTTGGTGAATAGGATCGGCCCTTTCCCACGAGACGAACTGCTATAAGAAGATGAAGCTTCAGCTTCAGGAGAATATCCCAATCCAAACTTATCCTGCTTGATTGGTATATCCAAAACATGCCTCCAGCCTGGGGTGGAACCGGCTTCAACGACGGCCCGAGCTTCTTTAAACGAGGAGAGATTCATCTCTTGCTTCTCTGCGACAACAGGAGCTACCACTTTCACCTTGACGGTTTCAAATGCTTGGCAGAGAGTTTCATGGATCTCGCCATCCATTTCAACATATTTAAAGGACGACAGGTGGCTCACCATGATGTCCTCCTCACCACAGACGGTTACTATGCTGCCCCCGACAGCATATTTAAGCTTTTGATGCAGCGTGGACGTCACGGCACCAGCAGCATGGATCCATGGCCGACCTAAGAGACAACTGTAGGCGGGCATGATATCCATGATATAGAAAACCGTATTGAACGTCTCTGGACCAACTTGAATCGGCAGGGTCAACTCTCCAAAAACATGGCGCTTAGTTCCGTCAAAGGCTTTCACAACGAGATCACTGGGCGTGCAAAGCAATCCACGGGTATCCAACTTCATTAGTGCCTTCTTTGGAAGCACATTAAGCGACGAACCCGTATCCACCAAGACATGCGACATGATAGTGCCTCTGCACTCTATCGAGACGTGCAGGGCGCTGTTGTGGTCTCTTCCTTTAGGAGTCAGCTCCAGATCTGTAAATCCCAGCCCATTACCAGCATTGACATGGGCTACCACCTCCTCTAGTTGATTTACTGATATCTCCTGCGGCACGTATGCAGCATTCAACACCTTCAGTAATGCGTTGCGGTGCGCTTCAAAACACAGCAACAGGTTAAGAATAGAGATCTTTGACGGAGTCTGATGAAGATGATCTACAATCTTGTAGTCGCTCTTCTTGATTAGTCGCATGAACTCTTCAGCATCTTTAACCAGCAAATCTTTTTCTTCCCCAGAAGGGACCTCCTCGACAGCCTTACCTTTACCCTTATCCATAGTGTCAGCTCGAACCACTTTCTCTGCTGCAACCTCTGCTGGCGCAAACACTCTACCGCTTCGAGTGATGCCACTGACTCCGGTAAGATTCTGCACGGTCGATCCGTACGGCTCAAGCTCTATCTTCTGACCATTGCAGTAGACTTCGGCGCCGTAATGCCATGGAACGGCATTAGTGCTTTCGAATGGGATCGGTCCGGCCCTGGTGATAGTAATTGTAGGCGGTCGGGGCGCAGAAATAGTAATAGGGTGACGAGGAATAGTAATGGTAGCAACTTCATCCGCCTGCTTCAGCACGACTTCCCCTGATACACTTTCAACGCTCCGGCTGAACTGCAAAATACCCTCAGACATCAGGCTTTGGATACCTTCGACCAGCTGCTCACACCCATCAGGAAGTGTAGCATAAGCCATACATAACTCCTCGCATCCAGGGAAGAAGCCCTTCTTCAGCAACTTAGCCTTGACAAAACTAAGCGGCGTCTTCAACTCTTTGACATCAGTCAGCAAGTCCGCACTCTCCTCAGTGATAACGGCATTCACTCCGCCTCCCTTATGATGAGGCATAGGGTTTTTGGTAACGTTGGGCACGCTATCAGAAAAATTAATAACCTTGGCGTCCACCAAGTCCTGGACTTTGTGCTTAAAAGCTTTACAATTCTCAATCGTATGGCCTGGTGCCCCAGTATGGAAATCACAAGTAGCATTGGCGTCATACCCCGGCGGCGGTGCCCCTGTTAAGGGAGCCAACGTCCTCTTTTGAACTAGCTGAAGCTGCAGCAAAGTTTGCAGAAGCTGCGCATATGACATAGGTGGAGTTTCAAAATGACGATTTGTCAGAGGAGCCCGATTCTGATATTTCCTGTACCCCTGCTGATTCTGTTGCTGAGGCTGCTGCTGCTGCGGCTGCAGTGGAGCAGCTGGGATATTTATGCTAGCAATCTGCTGTTGAGGGCCCTTGCCCTTTTCTCCGAGCATTAGTGACAGCACTTGCGTCCCCCTCTCGACGCTTGCCAGCGTAGGGTTTCTTACTACCTCCTCCAGCTGAGGATGATTCGCCTTGAATTTTTCCAATCTTTATACCGTTCTCAACATGCTCGCCCATAGTGATGAGAGCCGAGAATGTTCCAGACATGCCACTGACCAGCTTTTCATAGTAGATTCCAGGAAGGGTAGCCACGAACATTTGCACTAGCTCACGCTCAACCATCGGCGGTTGAACCCGAGCAGCCAATTCACGCCACCGCTGGGCGTACTCTTTGAAGCTTTCATTGTTCCGCTGTGAGAGATTCTGAAGCTGAACTCGGTTGAGGGCCAAGTCGCTATTGTATTGATAGTGGAGGACGAACGCTTCAGCGAGGTCTCTCCAGGTGCGCACAGTAGCGGGCTCCAAACCCATATACCATTCGAGTGATGGACCAGAAAGACTATCCTGAAAGAAGTGCATCAACAACTTCTCATCGTCAGAATAGGCGGACATCTTTCTATAATAAGATCGAAGGTGAACACGGGGGCAAGTAGTACCCTTATACTTCTCAAAGACAGGCACCTTGAACTTATGAGGCACGTTGAAGTCAGCAATCAACCCGAGCTTGGACATGTCAACGCCCAATGTGTTCTGATTTTCAATGTCTCTCATCTTGTCTTCCAGCGCTTTGAACCTGAGTCGAGCTTCAGCATTCAACTCTGCTTTCACACCTCTCTGAGAGAATACGTCATCCTGGTGGTCCTCCAGCCACGGTTGAGGCACCAACAGATTTCCTGCACCAGCATTGCCGTTGATCGGCCCTATGTTAACATTGGCTCCCAAACTACCATTGCCGACGCCTGCCGCATTGAGTCCGAGATTAGTCATCAGATTGCCGTTAGCACTGCCGTTGCCCCCGGCAACAGGAACAACATTCTGTGGAGCATCCACTGGAGGAGGAGTAGGCACAGCCCCTCCATGCAGTATGCCATTACTGTCAACCCTGGAGATCAGAGGTTGAACCAAAGTACGAAGCTGGTCTTGACCATTAGCGACTACCTGCATCAGTTCCATGAAACGATCCATCCGTTCACGGAGCTCTTGAACATCTGACTGCACCTGGTCCATAATCCTTGTCTTATTAGCGCGAGTTGAGTAGCGGTGGATGAGTCTTTGATCAATCCTGGAGACCGGAGACAACTCGGAACCTGAAAAACCTGTCAACAATAAAGGTTAGGAAAAGCAATAAGATACACACCATACAAATATGCTTCATGCAGATGCATGCGTGTGTCTGTGTGCGTGGGAGGTTTTCCCCCGATCCTAGTGCCTTAGTGCCAGTGCTGATAATAATAAGAGGAAGAAGAAATCTGAGCCCAATCATGGAACATCAATCTCATATATATATGGAAAGGCCTGTCAAGGCAGTACACAGTATCAGCGAGTACAAACAGATCAACAGCATGACCTCAGCCAACAAGTCTGGTGATGGTCAGCATACATCAAAGATCAAAACAACAGGAATACAACTAGTCAAGTACGGCCACGGGCGCGATACTCTGCTAATAACTCCTTTGTCTCTGAATGATCTGGCGAAATGAGCAACCCCTCGACGAGTAGTTCCCTCTGCCTGATGGTATGCTGAAGCCCCTGGACTGAACTCTCCCAAGCTCCTTCGCCAAAGCAATCCTCCAGCTTCCGCTTCTTAGACTCAAACATCAGCTTATGCTCCTTCAGGTTAGCGAGAGCTTTGTTGAGACGGGCTTCAGCGGCGTATCTGCGGGCGGTCTCTTCATCAAACCTCCGCTCACTGTCTTTGACTTCGGCTTCCAGCTTAGAAATATGCAGCATCAGCTTGTCCTCTCGCTCCTTCCTAGTGGCCATGGAGGTCTTCCAATGCTGGTCGAACTTAGATATCCTCCGATATGCCTCTTCCAGATGCTGCTTCTTCGTAGCTAGTACATCATTAGCAGCCCTGAAGTCTTGACCCAAGTGTTCCCGATCAGCAATCTACTTTGCCAAGTCTGCACCCAGTTGATTCACCGACTCTGTTTGCTTTTTGAGAGCATGCACGACTTCATTCCTCTCACTTCGCAGCTGAGCTAACTCCTTCTCTAATTCTGCATTTGCCCGCTTCAGTTCATCACACTCGGCTAACACCTGGTTGTGCTGATGAATGGACACAGCGGTAGGCTCTTCGGCTGGTGGAGGACTCTCTGGTCTGATGTGAGGGAATGGCATCCCTATAGCGCTGGCTCTGGCTCTGATCCAATCTGAATAAGGAGGGTAGGCTTGGCTGTTGCTCTTTCCCAACAAAGGTTTTCCTCTCGTGCTGATATTGTTCCACGCATGCTGAAGCCTGGATAACAAATCCCCCTCTAGAGTGCCCGTGAGGTACAGAGATTCCTGTACCTCCTCCTCCTTCGGCAGAGTCCTCAAAGCGTATGCGAACTGACGAACTAGCAATGATGGATTGTAGTTGATGCAACCCTTCCTACCTATCAGAGGTACGTTAGGAAACCCACTACAACTGAAGATCAACTCGGTGCCTAGCCTGTCTCTGTCAACGAACCAATCAATATCTTCTGCCGACAAGCTCATCAGACGCTCAGGCCACTCAGCTGTGGCTGCAGACAAGACGGAAGAACCCTTCTTGGGCAAATGACTATCAAACCATCTGTACAACAACGGTACGCAGCATGAGACATTTTTCCCTCTCCGGTTCTCATTCTTGTAATGCACTGAATGGTAGACGTCTCCGATCAGAGTAGGGACTGGATTCCCTGAGGCGAAGATGTGGAATGCATCAAAGTCCACGAAATCAGGCATGCTGGGGAATAGGATAATGCCATATATGCATAAAGCAAGGATGGCGTTGAATGCGTCCCAACATTTATCCTTAGCACACTGCTGAGCCTTAGCTATCAGAAACTGCAGAGAGAACCCTGGAACCTTGTTCCAACTCGTCACTACTAACTCAGAAGCGCTCAAATGGAGTGAGGAAGCTAAGCCAACCAGATCAGGCTCAGCATCCATGTGGACAAAAGGCATCTGCCTTTTGATAGGCACACCCAGCATATCAGCATACTCTTCCAATGTCGGCGCGAGAATGAAGTCGCGGAAAGTGAAACACCTCAGAGGAGGGTCATAAAACTGCAGAAGAGCATGTAACCCATTCAACTCGGACGTAGAAGGTTTGCAAACCAGACTAAGCAACCTACCATAAGACTTCCTGAACCTATCCTTCACAGAATCCCCTGCCAGGGCTATCAAACCAGTCAGCTTTGACACATCGGGGGTCGGGAATTTGTACGCAACAGTCTTCCTGAGAGAGGCCATAATAACAGTAGAAGGCGAGAAATCTGGGATCGGGGAAACGGTACCTGCAACACAGACACACGTTAATGGAATGCAGATGAATGCGCAAACTAATGCAAAATGCAGGCATGCAATAATATATCCGGATGGCTGCTGTGGAGATTCTGTATCAACAGTCGCTGATGAGAAGAAAACCCCGGTGTAAGGCCACTACTCTGATCTGCTGAGAATAACCATCTGATAGGACCGAGATCAAAATTCTGCTCTGACAAGAATAAGTGTCTGATAATAAGGACCCCGGGTGCAAGATCAAGGAACATCTGTTGATGAAGTCTTCAGACCCCAAATCAAAAATCTGCCCTATCAAGAACAAATACACAGCTGCTGACGAGATCTTCAGATCCCACTCAAAATCTGCCCTATCAAGAACAAATAACATCTGCCGATGAGATCTTCAGACCCCACTCAAAATCTGCCCTATCAAGAACAAACTACTGATAACGATATTCTGATCAAAACCTGCTCTGTCGAGAACAGACAAACACCCGATGATAAGATCCTCTGATCAAACCCTTGCTCTATCAAGAACAAACATATCTGCGACTGAGAACCCAACATAACTGATTCACTGTCAAGAAAACCAGGTAGTCTGAAGGTCTAAGTTTCCTGCAATAAACCCAGTCCCGCTCACAGGTATGGACCTAGACTGACTCAAGGTACGGCATCCTATGCGTTCATCAGCGTCACAGACTTTCAAAACTGATGATACGATTCCCAGAAGGAGTGGCATCATCAAGTCCTGAAGAGGCCTCACTTAGCTGAATCACAAATGATCGGTCCCCAGAGTCGACAATCCACCAAACCAGCAACCGTCTCAACCCAAACGGTTGAAAGTGAAGCCAACCGGATGAACCTCGTCTGAGCATGGATTTCATGAGACACTAGTGCCTGCAAAGCAAGCACGCGCCCACTAATTTCCACTCTAAGTCTATGGTGCACTCAAGCCTGGGTCTGGCTTCTCACTCATCAGAACTCCCATCCCACAACAGCATGAATAATCATATTATACTAAAAATAAAATGCGGGAAATAAAGTGCGAGAAGTAAAAATGCGATAAATAAACGCAACCCAACAAGTAAACACACAAACGGTAGGATTGACTCGCACAGGGAACCGTTGGAGTCCCCAACAGAGTCGCCAGCTGTCGCTTGCGCGAAAATAAGGTGTCGGCATGACAGAAGAGTCGCCACCTTTCGTTATTTATCCCTCAGAGCGGGAAAGGAAACGATCGGAAAAACCTGACGAATAAGGGTAAGACAAGGTTGTCGCAACCATTGTCTGGGTTCGGGAGTCGGTTACGCAAGGGGAAGGTATTAGCACCCCTCATGTCCGTCGTACTCGACGGGATCCCCGCTTGTTTGTTTACTTGGACGGGTTGGTTTTAATCTATCTACCTATCAAGGCTGGCTGAAAAAGAAAAGAAAAATGACTCGGCAAAGCGTCGCACTTTATGCCTACGTATTCTCATCAGAGAATGAGAAATCAGAGTCAACGTAGTTCGGCCTACGAAGGATTATGGGGGAAAGGTTGAAGGTTGCTCGCTAGGATATCGCATCCTATGCCTACGTACTTCCACACTGTATGGAAGATCAGAGCAAACGTAGTTTGGGAAACTACGACTTATTTCCTGTTTTTTTACGAAAGAAGTGTTTTTTATTGTGTTTGCGATTTCAACTGCACTAGAGACTATGACCTGAGAGTGAATGCGTCGCATGTCACCCAAAGGGTACCATACTAAACATCCAGACTATGGAAAAGAAACTCTCCCACAATCCTTTCTCAGATAGCTTAAGGATCGTAACGTACGAAAGAAATCATTCATGATTACTGTATCTTAAACTGTTTTGAGATGAGAAGAGAACAGACCCAACTAGGAGGGAGACTATCAAGTCCTACTGTTATCATGCCATGGATTCATCCTATGGTTGAAGTTTGAACAGGGAACTCCTAGATGTTGTCATGCATGGGTTTCAACCTAAAAGTCTATCATCAAATCCTTATCAAAGGAAATGAGAGTCCTAAGGGATCATGTCAATGATACACCAGAACAGACAAAAGCATTAGCTTTAACGGTAAAATGCATGCAATGCAAGTGAGGGAGGAAATGTGTGTGGGGCTTCAGCCTCCATAAGCTCGTCTCAACCTCAAGCCAGTCATGAAATAACAGTAATCATACTGAAAAATAAACAACGTGCTATCAAGCAATAGACGGTAAACTGCAATCATACAGATAAAAGAAATGAAATGCTATCAAGCAAAATAAACACATGGGCAAGGGAGCTGGGCTCTACCGAATACCCGCAAGCAAAGCCAAGCAGTAACAATACAAGCAGATGCACTCATGCTCTTAGACTGAACTTATTCTAGATGAGCTTAGTCTAATGCAACAGACAAATCAGACAAAACAAACAATACAGAAAAGAAAAAACAGAAGAAAGCTTCAGCTCCTCCAGCAGCTACTCAGTCTTCAGACTTCAGAGATCACTTGCTTTCCAGGTATCAACCCTACAACATGAGTATCAACTCATCTTCTCCCTTAAGCTTCAGCTTCTTGATCAGCTCCACCTTCAGGCTTCACTATCTTCAGGGATCTTCAAGCATCAACTTGATCTTCACAAAGTCTTCAGACTTCAACAATCTTTAAGGAATCATCCTCTTCAAAGCTTCAGCTTCTATCTTCAATGGCTCAAATGCTCCAGCAAACAAGATTCAGTCAACAAGATGAGGTGAGGATGTTACAGTGCTCACTGACTTCCAAAGGATGCCATTGAGGACTTAACATCAAAAGAAAGGCTCTCTCAAAGTTCTACCTTATAGGGCAAGGTCACTAATCCCTCCAAAGGAGAGAGGTGAATACCCTTAAGGGACTTTATGTCACAGAGAAGGAAGGATGTGAACAAGACACTCCTTGTTTATTGAATGGAAGCATTCTATCTAAGGCTCTACCTATGCACTTATGATCCTACAAACAAAACAACAAAAGCTAAGCTAAGCTCCTCTGCAAGGTCTTCAAAGCTCCAATGATGATCCACAAGGTCTTCAACTCACTCTTCAAAGCTCACACACTCAAAGGAGAAGAAAAGAAAACAATACAATACAAACTATGCCTTTAAGCAACACACATACTAACCATACATTCAAAAATCAACTAAAAATACCAAAACACCATACAATATTCTAGTAAAATTCTAGGGGACTCTATACATGCTTACCCTTAACCCATATATCCCCCATACACTACTTTGGCCTATAAACCCCAAAACAAAATGGTTCAATCTACTTATACAACCTAAAACCCTAATTTGAGCACCTAAATGTCAAACAAGCAAACTACATCAAATTTTAATCTAAAAATCAAGAATTAAATCCTACATGAACTAGGGTTCAATACCTAACTATGCCAAAAATAATGGCTCAAAAATCCTAAGGGAAAGTCCTAAAACAAATTGTACAAAATCAAGTATCAACTAAATCCATTAAAAAATACCATTTACAAGAATAATATGCTAAAAAATATTAAAAGAAAAATAAAATGGAATTTTTTTTTTCATTAATTTTCTGGACAAAATTATGAATATGTGAAAAAAAGAAGAAATGAAAAATATTAATTTTTGGATTTTCTATGAATTTTTGAATATGCAAGAAAATATTAAAATGAGAAAATAAAATGAATTGAATTAAAAGGGGAGGGGGGTATCAAAAGTAACACGCCTCAGTTCATTTATGATTGGGCCAGGAATGTGGGAGGTGTGGATAGAAACCATTTGCTGAGGCCCAGGTCTATCAATTAACCAAAACGGTGCGTTTGGATTAGTAGAACGCTGCGTTTCACTTGTAACATTTCCCTCCGCTTCTGAATTCAAATCGTGGCCGTGCGATCAACTGAATTAGTCAAGGAGCTGGGACAATCCAACGGTGGGGCTTCATCGTCTCCAAACAAACCCTAGGGTTTTCAGAAAACCCTAATCTCATGCCAGAACTTCAACTCACTCGTTCTCACTGATGGCTGGATGAAATCAAGAAATTCCAAAAGCAAAGTTGTACTATTAATCACCCAGAACACAATGATACCAATAGTATTCCTTGAAACCTCTTGTGTTGTTCTAACAGAGTGCACGAGTGTTAGGGTTCCACCATGGTTCTCTGCTATCAACCTTAACCAAGCTTCAATCTAATGACGTAAATCTGTTCCACATGTTATCCTAGCCATTCTAAACCACATCATATCCATTAATACACACTAACCAGCTTGCTATCAATCTTGCAAAAAATGGTACCCTGCCACGAAACTTCATGGATCTTCCTCTAATTCTCAGAAAACATTCCTCTAACCTAGCATGTTGATCTTACACCTAAGATTCTAACAGAATGTACATAATTAGGGACCTACAGATCAAAATACCAACCTGTCAAACTCCAATGGTGAGGGGTGTTAGGACTTGATTCAGCACTTGAAACCTTCTCCAAATCTTCCTCCAATAATGAACACCTTTCTGTTTGCAAGAGTTGAGGTGGATGAAGCTTGTAGAAGAAGGAATTGAATCTTGCTTGATCTTGAAGAAATCCAACAATGGCACTTTATCTCTCACTCTCTCCAATGAACACAGCAACTTTCACCAACCCTGGCCAAATTTTGATTCACTCTTCTTATAGCAATCCATGGAAACTCCTAGAATCATCTAGAAACTCATGGAAAGTGCTAGAAAGTTATAGATTTTCTCCTTTAATGACATGTTGATCATACCATGTCTCATGAGTTAGGCTTGTAAAATTGGCTTCAAAATCTCCTTACAAGAGATATTGAGAAAGAATGAGTGAAAAACATGCATTTCCTTGCCTTTGGTGAAGTTTTGTTTAGTTACCTTATGATTCAAGTAACAATTTTCCAAAGCAACCTTCATTTTTGAGCTTCAAATCAAAATTTTGTTTAAACCAAAGTTTTTAGAATGTCATTTACATTCAAAATGGTATATTGGATGACCTATTTTGGACTCATAGATCTCCCAAACCAAATTTCAACTTGAACTTTTTAACTTATAAGCCCTTTTTTAGTTCAAATTTACCAAACTTTGTCATTTCATGCTATGAGCTTTTCCAACAATTCATGACCTCTTTTCTAGGATTAAAATGCCATTTTGAACAACTTTCATGTTTTGAGTTTCTCCATTTGAGGCTTGGAAATAGGAGATATGGCCTTTGCTTAAAATGACCCATAATCACCAAATGACCAAAATACCCCTGTCTTGTTCAAACCATAAGTTGAGTTCTACAAATCCTATCAAGGACTTCTAGTACTCTCTAGAAATCTAATAAGATTCTATTCAACATTAATGTTGACCAAGAAATCATAGGAATCATCCTACTAGGGCAAAAGTTGTCTGCAAGTTGGGTGACTTTCAAGGACCCAGATTCACACACCTCAGCTGACCTGTAATTTGTCAAAACCATAACTTGAGCTTTGCAACTCCTATCAAGTACTTCCACCACTCAAATTAAATCTAATAATAAGCTCTACAACATTCATGTTGTGGGGAAGATGAGATATCAATTAAATCTTGAGCTAAAACTGCCTGGAAGATAGGGATCAAATTAGGGTTTTTTCACTGACAATCCTCAGAAACCCTAACTTGAAACTTCTCAAACTCTTCAATCATGATGAGTTGGTCTAGGAATCATCTTTATAACATCTCCATACACCATTCCATGATCTCATGGCCTTTGGATTGGGTCTCAACCTTCTCCAAATTTTCAGTTATCCTAGGGTTGACCCAGTCAAAACCCTAATTCTACCATTCATGGTTGAATCCTCTGAATTCTTGCACAATGACTTCTCTGGGCTTCATGATGGCTATCAAGACATCTCATAGGCTTTCTCAAAGCTTCAAGTTCATTCTCAAATTCTCTGAATCATCTGAGGAGCACCCACAACTCTCAAGTTAGGAGGCACACAACTCTGGTTTCAACCAGTTCTCTTGAGGATCTCTTGAACTTTCTGGTGAAGGTATCAACCTTCAAACACTTGATGGATAAATAAATGTTGGTCAAATTTTGGGGTGCAACATTATCGATTGATGAAATTCCAATCCCAACAAGGCTTCGTTTATATTTCAGTATTTAATTTATATTTTCCGCCTTTATCTTTTCTGCCTTTATTTTTGGTGCCTTAAATCTTTCAACCAAACTTTTTTCACCATAAGCTTAGAAATATAGAGACCATTGGATGACATTATTTTCCTTGCACTGATCCCTGTGGAGACGATATAAACCTTGGAGGAAATTCCTTCAAAACTAAATTTTTGCTTCTTGTCGTTTTACTGCATTTTGAATAGTATATCAGGCGCTTCCCTTAGATCTGGTACGTAGGTTTTTTATGCTCATTTGATCTTGGAGTGGTTAGGGTCCTGGCTAGTTCTGAAGATCCAAGCTCTTGGCTAATTTTGGAGATCCGAGCCTTTGGTTGGTTATAGAGATCCGGACTTTTGTTGTTACGATTATGACATATCTAGCGTGAGGCCTTTATGATGATTAGATACCCGACATTAGTTTCTTTGGTTGGTGTTAGATCATACATTCCTCTTTGGGTGATTCCTTCTGACCTAGCTTGCATCCGGGCCGAATTTTCCCTCGGATTTTGGTGAGACCCGAACAATGGCTTTATCGCGTGAAACTGGACCTATTATTTTGCTTTACCGAGGGCATCATGGACCCTAACCGACCCTGGGCTTGGGAACTTGAACCCGGATCTGAGAGCATGCCCCATTGGCTTCCTCTAGCGTTCCATGCTAATGCGCCTAGACAAACAGGACGTCTTTAGATGGAGTCTTAATCTAAAGATCTATTGACGTTGTATAAAGGCGGCTCATAACTGACATAACCGTTTACTTGGAATTTGATAGGCGTTCGATGGATCCAACGACATAGATCCTATATTTCAGTTTCATGAAACTTCAATTCCTTCATTGAAGCTCTTTTCGGATATCACATATCAGAATAAAATATGGAATCATGGAAATTGTAGGAATCAGAATCCAATTCCCACAAATGGCTTCGATGTTCCATTACGGAACTAGAAGTAGTGATGATTACGGGAACTGCAACGAAACAAAGTTTTTAATACACTACCTTGCAGTGAAAACTATGGATCAGAGGTTGCGATCACTACTATGTCAAATCCATTTCACCATGGTTGAAAAAGGGATACCACCACGGTTGGCCAACCATGGTAAGGTAGGGGTGGTTGTAAGTATGATGCTTTCTACCACGGTCATGCGATCGTGATTATAAACTAGGTAGCGTGTTGTCTATCACAATAGCTACATTAAACAACCGTAATGAAACTCTAATGCTTAACATTTAACAACGGTTGGGCTAAACAACTGTTGTGATATATACAACTAAGTTTATTATAAATTATGTGGAATGTTTATTTCGCTAATGCTCACTAAACATATAACCTTTCAATCTGATCTAGATATTAATAATATGACAAATTAAGTTATATTAGAAGAATAAGTTACACTAATAAATGTTATACAAGATTTCTTCAACCCATTATCCATATTTTGCTCTTTAACGATTAGATTTTGTTTCAAGGCTCCTAGTTTTTCAACCTCTCTTTCCTTCACCTCTAGTTCATTTTGCAAAATATTATTTACCTTACAAACAAAGTTAGAGGTGGAGAAACGTGTGGTTGAATAACTAGAAGCATTAAACTAACTTCTAACCGTTAAAGAGAGAAATGCAAACAATGGACTGAAGAAATCTTATATAACATTGATAAGTGTAATTTTTCTAACATAACTTAATATATTATATTTTAATTTTATAACTCAATCCAAAAGGTTATATATTCGGTAAGGGGTTGGAGAAACACTCAAACCACATAAAATATAATAAAATAATACTCTAAACAATCCTTAACAACAACATTCATCAACAACATACAAGATACAACAAACAACTTTTATTAACAACAACAAAATCATCATCAACATATTATAAACAACATACAACTTACAACTTTTATTACTAACAACAAACAACTTTTATCAACAATAACTACATATCAACATATAATGTTTCACAAACATAATTGTCCCAGAATGGAATCCAGAATGAAAGAGGATGAAGTTGATGTGAGAGCTGCAAAGTTATGTTAAATTTGAATGAATTTAATTATGGGTCTTTGACACAAGTTTGCAGCACTCACTTTAGCTTCATTCTCCTTATATTTTTCTTCATAGCAACACAAACCATTTGTGAATCACACCCATGGTATGGGGTCACTGAAGTTAGTTTTTTTCATTCATCTTTCCTACCTACAAGTCAAAATGTATTAGCATGACATTGTAATTATAACATATGCAACAAGTTCACTTATATAATCCATAAACTAACAGAAAGTTCAATCGTCTTAAGTTATACATGTTACATTACCTTACAAACAACATGAAAGAAGCTATTGAAACATAAACATTTATACATAAACAACATAGTTCACTTCTTAGGTTATATATTCACTAATATTAAGTTAACTTCAGAATAGATTTGGAAACATAAGTTATTGAACCATGTAAGAACCTGTATATAATATATTATGAAGACTAACATGTAATGTAACCATTTCCTAAGATTTGATGGAGTTAAATCAAATTTTGTAAGCTTTGATGCAACAAAGGTAATCATTCGAAGAATACGAGTTCACTGCATGTGTTTGGTGTTTCCACTATTTCATATTTGTAAAGAAAGGTTGTTGAAACATTAATAGAGATTAAGATATATGAGAGGAACGAGTGAGAAAGATGTTAAAGTTTTGTTTTGAGATAGACGATTATTATGTACTGAAGCGAGATAACTTTGTTTATATATGTGTGTGTGTGTGTGTGTGCGTGTTTGTGTTGGGTGTTGTGTGTGTGTGTGTATGTGTATGTGTGTGTGTGTGTGTTTGTGTTGTGTGTGTGTGTTGTGTGTGTGTGTGTGTGTGTGTGTGTGTATGTGTGTGTGATATCGGATCGAACTCTAGTAGGGTCAATAGAGGTTTAACATGTTGTCAAAGTCTGCTCACATGTTGTGGTCGAAGACCTACATCCTGTAGTCGAATTATGTTATAGTATGTAGTTGTCGAATTGAGCTTGTTTGTTATGTCCAATTGTTCAAGTTAGCTTGTACCCTAAGTTATATTGTAATGGTTAATTTTTAAAAAGCTCATTAGTTTAGTATGTCAGGTTTATTATAAATAGCATACTAGTCTTTCATATTAAGTGTGGTAAATCCTAATTAGGTGAGAGGGTTATTTGTTATTCTTGTATATCTGTAATATGATTTAAAGAGAAATTAAATAACAAAAGTTACAATCAATCCCTATTGTTCTTCTTCTTCTTTTCTTATTTTTTCGTTAACCCAAACCCTTGTGTGTTTCTTGCCGATAAAGAAATCGTTTATACTTTGTTTCCAAGGCATCAATTTACAACAAATTAGTGCGGTGAGCATGGAGGAAGATGCCTTCGACAAAGTATGATATTAAAAAGTTCATTGGAGTGAACGATTTTGGTCTGTGGTGCTTGAAGATAAAAGCCCTATTGGCTCAGCAGGGTTATTTGGAAACGTTGAAAGGAGAGACAACTATGAACGCTTCATTAATGGAAACTGAAAAAATGGCCATGATAGAGAAATCCCACAATGCAATATTGTTGAGCCTTTGTGATAAGATTCTCCGAGAGGTATCAAAGGAGACTATGACATCGGGGTTATGGTTAAAACTTGAAAGTTTGTACACGACCAAATCTATGGTGAATCGACTCTACCTCAAGCAAACTTCGTATTCACTCAAGATGAGTAAAGACAAAGTGTTGGCTGAGCAGTTGGATATGTTCAACAAGCTGATTCTTGATCTTATAAATATTAATGTGAAGATCGATGATGAAGATCAAACACTGTTGTTATTGTGCACTTTGCCTAGAACATATGCTCACTTCAAAGAAAGTCTCCTGTATGGAAGGGAGTCCCTGAGCTTTGAAGAATTTCAATCATTCTTGTATTATAAGGACTTGAATGAATGAAATGAGCATAAACCTTCGACGGTTGGTGAAGTTTTGGCCGTTAGGGGAAAATTCTTGCAAAAGGATGGTAACTTTGATAAAAAGAAAGGTAAAAGTCAGTAGAAGTCTTATAGTGGTCAGGTGTCTGGTATTCAATGTTATCACTGTAATAAGGAGGGCCACACAAGAAAGGTGTGCCCTGACCGCCTAAAAGATCATGGAGGTAAGGATAATGGCAACGCAACCATTGTACAAGACGACTTTTACTCATCAGATGTCTTGGTGGTTTCAAGCAACGACTCAAGAAAGGAGTGGATTATGGATTCAAGTTGCACGTTCCACATGAATCAAAACTGAGAATTGTTTGAGGAATTGTGTGACAAAGATGGTGGATTAATGCTGCTGGGAAACAACAAAGCTTACAAAATTTCAGGTATTGGATCTATGAGATTCAAGCTCCATAATGATTCAATAAGGTTATTAACTAAAGCCAGGTATATACCTTCTTTGAAGAGAAGTTTGATTTCTCTTGGTGAATTTGACAAGAAGGGATATGTTTTTCAAGGAGAGAAAAGTATCTTAAGAGTCATGAAGGGGTCGAAGGAAGTCTTGAGAGGCGTAAAGAAACAAGGCTTCTATACTCTTGAGGTTGAAGTTGTAAGTGGTTCGACAAATGTTACATTCATGAAACCTTTGTCGAAGACAGAAATTTGGCACATGAGATTGGGCCATGTCAGTGAAAGGGGTCTGGTCGAATTAGGGAACCAAAATTTGCTTGGTGGAGAAAAACTCGAAAAGCTGAAATTTTGTGAACCCCGTGTACTTGGAAAAACTTGCAAAGTGAAGTTCAACAAAGGAAAATAAAGAACACATGGAACTCTTGATTGCATTCATGTTTATCTTTGAGGGCCTGCAAGATGTCAGTCACATTCAAGAGCAAGGTATTTTCTATCCATAGTCGATGATTATTCTAGAAAAAGTATGGGTATTCATCCAGAAGACTAAGGATAAAACTTTTGAGAATTTCAAAGGTTGGAATACTCTGGTCAAAAGTCAGACTGGCAGAATGGCCAAGAGGTTGAGAATCGATAATGGCCTTGAATTTTTCAATGAGGCATTCGATAGCTTTTGTGTTGCCTCAGGTATTACAAGGTACAATACTATTGTAGGTACTCCACAACAAAATGGTTTGGCGGAAAGGTTTAATCGAACTATTTTGGAAAGAGTTATATGCATGTTGACCAGTGTTGGATTAAATAATGTGTTTTGGTATGAGGTTATTTTGACAAAAACATATTTGATAAACAGATGTCCTTCGACTATGTTAGATATAAAGACACCTGAAGAAGTTTGGTCCAGACATAACCTTGACATATTTAAAGTATTTGGTTGCATGGCCTATGCTCATATTAGGCAAGACAAGGTCGAACCTAGGGCTCTGAAATGTATGTTCATGGGATACCCTGAAGGAGTCAAAGCTTATAGGATATGTTTCCTAGAGCTAGGTCATAGGAGGTGTATCACCATTTGAGACATAGTTTTCAATGAAGTTGAGATGACCTTCAAGAAAACTGATGATGTTGACGAAGAGATGGAACAGGGGGAGATTTGTGTTGAGGTGAAGCATGTTGATGCTGAATTGCGTACCCTATATAAAGTCAAAGAAGAAACAGAAGATACTGAGGAAGTTGAGGAAACTATTGATGACTACCTATTAGCAAGAGATAGGGCGAAGGGAGTCATCAAGTCACCTTAAAGACTTGGGTATGCATTTCTTATAGCTTATGCCTTAATCTCGGTAAGTGAGGTTATAAACAAAGAACATAGAGACTATAATGAAGTTATGAGGAGTTGAAATAAGATTAAATGAATGAAGGCCATGGATGATGAGATGAAATCTCTTAATGATAATAACACCTGAGAACTAATCAAGAAACCTGCTGGAGTCAGGTTAGTCAGCTGTAAGTGGACTTTCAAATTTAAGGAAGGAATTGAAAGACTATTGTCGAAGAGATACAAGGCAAGATGGGTCACTAGGGGTTTCACTTAGAAAGAAGGTGTCGACTTCAATGATGTGTTCTCTCCTGTAGTGAAGCACGGGTCAATTCGAATGTTGCTTACCACGGTGGCACAATTGAAGGTGAGAAAATACTTAGAAGGGGGGTTGAATAAGTATGAAGATAAAAACTTAGAAATAAAAACTCAAGTATTTTTATCCTGGTTCGTTGAATTCAACTACTCCAGTCCACCCTTCCGAGAGTGATTTGCCTTTCTCAAACAAGGACTTAATCCACTATTTAATCAACTGATTACAATAGTAAGCACTAAGAACAACTGTTCAAAGTCTTCTCAAGAACTATTGATCCTAACTGGATCTTCTTAAGGTTTTCTTACAATCAAATGTAATAACAAATACAAGTGTTAAAATGCTTCTAATAAAGCTTTATCACAACTGTGATTTTTCACTTAAGATTAAGAACAAAGAAATTAATTCTAGAAAGAATATAAGTTGTATGAGAGCTTTGATAATGACTTCTTTTCAAGTAATGCATCAACTGAAGAAGATGAGTGGGGACTTGCTTTTATAGGCACAGTGATCCAAGAGTATTTCACGTTGAGAAGTGTGTACCAAAAGGTCTGAGCCTTTTTGTCTTCACATCAAGTGACCTTTCCTAGAAGAAGAAAGCACAGAGAAATCCTTTTTGTCTGTGTTCTTGTGTCTAGCATAGATAAGGAAAGAGTCGTTTGGATATTCCAACGGACATAATCTTTGAATTCTTCTTCATCAATTTTCAGCAAGAATCATCAGAGTCTAAATTGATCAGAGCCTTCTGATGTTGATCAGAGTTTTGCTGAATCAGAGTCTTTGCAGCAAGTGTGTTTTTAGCGCGTATAATTTCAGAGCAGAGTTTTGAGTCAGATCTTCAGCACTGGCAGCTTTAGTACTCTCAGAATCTTCTGTAGTAACTATGCTTGAAAACTCTTCATACAGAATTCTTCTTTGGTTCAGATGCTTCTGACTTGCTTCAGATTCTTCTGGAGCTTCTGCTTCAGATCCTTCTGGAGGCAACGCTCAGGATCTTTTGATGGCAGCATTTAGAATTTTCTAATGGGTGCATCTGACGCTTCAGAGCTTTGCATATTTCTTATGTTCAGATCTGATTTGCTTCTGGAGTGATATTTACTTTAATAACTGCAGCAAACATTCTTAAGCAAATTTTAGAGTATATAATTCTTAATTACAAAATTTCATAATAGTTATCATCAAAACATAGAGATATTATTAAGAACCAATCTGTGTTCTAACAATCTCCCCCTTTTTGATGATGACAAAAACATCAGAAATTTTGTTTAATTAAAAATAGAATAATTATAACTCCACCTGAGATGATGAATCTCCCCCTGAATTAAATATAAATAAGGAATAGAAACTTCCCTTTTTGTCTTGAGTATTTTTCAGAGTTAGAGCTTGAATGTTCTTAATCATTTGAGAGTCAGAGGGTCTTGCATATTTCAGAGTCAGAGTCTGATAATTGTCATATGATCTGAGAGTCTCAGAGTTTCTTTTACAGAGTATACTTATCAAATGTTCTAAAATACTCAGATATTATGTTAGATAAAATTGATATGTTTGAAGTTTCATTCTGGTAAAGTTTAATTAAACAGTTCAGATCTATTTTCTCCCCTTTTTTTGTCATAAGCAAAAAGTAAGAACTTTTAAAAGACAAATAAAAGGAAAAATAAACTAGATAAATCATGTAGAGAAAAATTTGAAACATTCATTCATTCAGAGCAAAAGTACAAACATCAGAAAACATTCAAGTACATGTGCAAACATTAGATGCAAACATCAGAAAAAAATAAACTAAGATTGTTTTGACAAAAGCATCTTCAACAGATCCGTGATCTCAGAAGAAGATTGTTCTTGTTTTGACATCCACTTAGCCATGGTTTCATTCTTCTGATCTTGTTTATACATCCACTGAGCCATGTCTTCAGACTTCTTATCTTGCTTAGCCATCCATGACTTGATTTCTGATTGACCAACTTCCAGAACTGCAATCTTATCTTCAAGATCTGGGTACTCTTTCTTGATCTCAGATGAAGAAGGTGGGACAGTTTCTGAAGCTTGAACAGAGTCAATTTCCATAGGGGCTTTGGAGTTAGGAGCAGTAGAGCCAGAAGGATGTTCTATCAGAGTCATAGCCAGAGGGTTGTCTTCAGATGCATATTCAGTATTCTCTTCTGATGATGAAGGAGCATTTGTAAGAAGCAATGGTCCAGATCTCTTAACAGTCCATAATAGACTTCTAGCAGTTTCAGCAAATCTGAGCTTCGCATCATCAGAACATACGTTCTTCAGATTTGATGCTACAGTATTGAATCTGTTTATGAAGCCATTCCAAATGGCATCAGATTCACTTGCATTCATTGTTGATGAACACTTCCTCTGTACATATCCTAAATACATCTGTATTTCTTGCAAAAAACTTGTAAATAAATGATCAACATTCAGACTAGGTCTTGGGTGTAAAAGAGTTTCCAATGTTATTGGCCTGGGTTAGGGAGAAGGTGGAAAGATGGATTTATGAATGGTGATCAGAGGAGGAGGGTAGTATGGTATGAATGGAGGTTCAGATGAATTGTCAAGTTTTGATCTGGTTAAAGCATTCAACAGACATGGTTTTGCAGTTGATGCATGGGAAACAACATCAAATGGTTTATCAGAGTAAGGTTTGAAAGCAGATTTAGCAGATTTAGCAGAGTATGGTTTTGCATCTGATGAAGTTACTGTTGGCATTGTTTTGATATACGTTTGAAGAACAGATGGTAAAATGATGGTAAGTTTGGGTTTAAGAGGAGTGATAGTGTCAGATGGTTCAATTCTGGTGTAGAAATTGTTTAAGGTGAAACCAGAGGGAAGTTTGTTAGAGGTAGGATTGCACGAAGCAGAAGGTACTCTCTCAGATGTTCTTGGCTTGGATGTAGGGGTAGGATTGGGAATGATAATTTCAGAAGATGGTTTAGGTGTTGGAGTAGGATTGGGAATGAGAATTTCAGAAGAAACGGGTGGTTCTGGTTGGTTTACTTCAGAATTTCTGTGAGAGGGAGATACCAGAAAATCTGGGTGTATATCAGATTCTGATGAATTTGATGATGTGGTTGGAGTGTAAGATGTGGAGGACACTTCAAAAAATGTTTTGAGAGGTGTAATGTTTAGAACCTCTGTCTCAGGGATATGGGTTTCAGATGGGTTGGTTGATTCTGATGGATTCTCAGAAAGTTTTGGTGGGGGATCAGATGTAGGTGGTTCTGATGTAGGTGGATTAGATGTAGGTGGTTCAGATGTAATAGGATCAGATGTAACTTTTATAGGTTCAAAAGTAACTTGTACAGATCTGTTGCACCCCAAAATTTGCCCTCACAATACAAGACTTTGTGTTCTAAGAAGGTTCACAAGGTTCACAAGTTCACAATTGGTCAGAAGAGTTGACAATTCCCTCAGACAATGCACCTCCTAAGCAGTGCATCCAAAACTAGGGTTTTGACTTTAGTCAGGCTAAATGGGCTTCCAAGACTTCAAGTGAGCTTCATAACATCTTATATGTGTATAAGAACCCCCATGTCAAGTTTCAAGACTTTTCTCAAAAGTTTGCTCAGTCAGATGATCAGATAAGTCAAAAGCAGTCAATGCAGTTAAAAAGTCAAACTGAGGTCAACTGTGGTCAAACCAAAGTCAAACTTCATGATTTTTTTTTGCCAACATCAAAGAGAGATTTGGTTCCAGGGGTATTTTGGTCATTTTACACAAATTCTACCAATTCCTTGAAGATGGGCTGTTATTAAAATTCTGAGGCGTTTGATACATTTATCTATCACCAGGTCTGATCATATCAAGATCTTGGCATTTGGTCAGTAGAGTTTAATTACGAGTAGTGTTACTGTTGATGCTGAAACTGTTGTGATTACGGTGCCCATATGTGTTGGTTATGAAGTGGTTTGGTTAACATTTTAATCGGATGAGATTAGAATTACAAATATCACTTGGGAGTGTTTATGTTTTATGACTATGTTAATGAATTTAAATGCTTGTGGATTTATTCACAATTGTTTATATTTTTTTTTAACTAGGAATAAAATATAAATAAATTCAAAGTGTTGGGAATTTTATTTCATAAAGATATCATTATACAAGAAGGAGGAAATTGTTTCACATTTTTGAATTGCTGTTACAAGAAATTACATTAACTCTAAAAATCCAAAGTCCTAAAATTTCTAAGTGTCTTCATGATGCTCATCTACTGGGCATTACTCCACGAATCTCTGATTCTCCTGCACATCAAAAGGAAACGAAATAGAATAGAAAAATGTTAGAAATTGTTTTTGACACTCTCAGAACAGTGTCATCATCGAGTGCCGGGAGTGGCACAACCGAAGCTGCGTCCTACCCCCGTTACCAATCCGCGCCGGTGGTGTCAGATCAGGTAACACCTGTTCTTATCATTACGGGACATCCGAGAGATAGAAGTGATAAAAGAAGCGGGACTGATTCGTTTTTGCCGCGATTGGAATTCCAAACTGATACAAGGGTAAAACAGCACGGCAAATTCGGACTCAGACCCGGATGCCGGCAGGTCTGAATCGTTTTGTTTTCAAAGATTTCCAACACCTGAAATTCCACAACAGCATCAGTACAAAGTTTATAACAGAACTCAAAGCCAAAACAGTTCATAAGCTGCACCTAAATTGCATAAACAAAACAACTCACAGGATGCTCAAAGTTGAATAAAAATTTTCAATTCACAAGGCGCCAAAACCAGCACATGTTCATAAAAAAGAAGGACCAAGTCCAACACTTCGCAAGCCGCTGAACCAGCTCGAAAACATAGAACAACAAGTGCAAGAGAATCGAGTTCAAGTTAACCAAAGATAGGAGACTGAGTGTGATTCAACAAACAATCAGAATCAAGCTCAGTTCGTATCAGTAAGATCCCGCGACCAAATTACCTCAAACTGCTAGGGACATCGTGGAACAAATCACCAAATGCAGAGGCTCAGCTATCATACATCACGGCCCTTTGCAAATTCAGGAAAGGAAGAGATCAGGGTACGAGAAGCAATGGGTTGTACCTCAAAGGACAAAAGGATCACATATTACACCAGAATGAGCAAATCAACTCAGGTCGAAATCCTCAAATATCCAAAGCACCTCGAAAACAAAGCAACAGGAAGGGCTCAGTCGAAACATCATGGCCCAACATGCAGGTTCTGGTTCAGTCAAGTGAGAATTACCCTCGCACCGAAGATGAGTATCAATGGAAAGCATATCTGGGCAACACGTGCCATAATCCCGCTCAACTACACAAGAAAGTCAAATGTTAAAAGTTGATAGTATCAGTAAACAGTTGGTTCGAAAACCAGAAGGGTCGAAATAACATCCACAGCAGCGAAACAATGCCCTTACCAGAAGAATCAAGTTCGAACAGAACAGAAAAATGAATTACAAGCTACAGGCAACAAGGTCTTATGAACAAGCACAACTCGTACTGCATCAGATAACTAGAGTCAGCATAGAAACAACACAGGTTCAGACGAAGCTGTCAACCATAATCGAAAGCAACCACACAATAGCGGCTCAAGCCCTAAGGTCATCATCGCCAAATGACCTTCACTCGGCCAGCTCGACTCAATCGAAGTGTCGGCATCAGTTCACTGAAAAAAGAAGAGGAAAAGTTAATTCGAAGTGGAAAATCCAAAAGCCGTGAAGACCAAACCAGATACCAATTCGTGAAAATCCGCAGAACCCTAAAAGGAAGGAAATCCAAAACGAAACCTCAATCAAATCTGAAAAGGGAACCAAATCAGAGCATATCAGAATCCAATCAAGACAAAAATGGCAAGTTCAAATCACATCAGAAAATCCAACCAAAATCAAATCATATCTCAGAATCATACAAATAATCACGATCCAACAATCAAGCCCAAAAAAGAGAAATCGAAAAGATATAAAAGGGGTAACACAACCTGTTCGAGAGGGGAGACAAAATCGCGAACGAAACCCTAACGGGAGAGAGTGTAGAAAGAGGCCGCGAATAAAGAGCTGAGACCATCGTCAAAGTCCATCCTCGATTATCAACGAGGCAGTCTAGACTCAGAGGAAACGGATCCCTCATCATCGTCGCCGCAACCGACACAAACACCACGAAGCCCTAATCAAGAACCCCGAGTTTCGACGGAACCCCGGAGCTCCTCGTCTGAGGATCCTCAACGGAGTCGAACCATCACGACCTCAGTTTGAACGTCATCAACATTCAACATCATCGGCCGATCGAAGCTCTTCAAAGCTCAAACGCCAAAGGGGACTCCACCGTTCAAAACGTAGGCAAAGATTCTTTGTTCTTCTCACATTTAACGATTCAGATTTTGGTGTTTTCAGGTTCCAATGACGATTAGAGATGAGAAAGCGAGAGAAAAGTGGCCAAAATGAGGAGAAACAAGAGAAACGGCGCCGCGAGACACCACAGGGTTTTGAAACCCTAATTCTGGGTTTTTGTTTATGGAATGCATGCAACCGGTTGGGTCCGGATGTAGCTACCGGCCCAACTTTTATTTTGTTTTTTTGTTTTTTTTTCATTATATAAAAAAGAACTTAATTGGTTTTCTAAAAAATAATAAAAAATAAAACTCTTTTTAAGTTAAATTTTTTTTTATAATCAAGTAAATTTTTTTTATTTTAAAACTCTTTTTAATATAAACTGATTTTTATTTTTTTTAGATTAAATTTAAAACAATTTTCAAAATAAAATTTAAGTTTTTTCAAAACTAACATTATATCCCTTTTTTTTCTATATATAAATTAAATCAAGATCTTCCTTAAAATAACAAAAATCCCAAAATTGGTATCTTTTTTTCTTCGTTGTCTTCGTAATTCACCCGATGGACGTCTGACTTTGCCCATTAACGCGTGTGTTCATTTTTGCAGCTTATTACATTGTGTTTTATTTAAATTTCATCATATTGTATTTGCTCCTCTCATGTAACCTCGCGAATCCTAACAATCGCGCTTTAATTTTTGTCCTTAAGTTTCTGCTTGGATGGCTCACTGTCTGCATTTTATTTTTGTTTGCATGATTCAAATCTCTCACACATTCATCAATACTTCTGTCACACTACACACATCCAAAGTAAGGACTACCTACTCCATTATAGTAGGGATAGTCTTACTAAGGAAAGGATAAAGAATAAGAAAGACCTTAAAACATTAGGGTAGGCTACTCCTAGATACTTGCTCACTTCAAAACTGTTTCACACTTAAACAAATTTCCAACAAAATTTTCAAACAAGTTTTTTTCACATCCATACACGGATTATTATTAAACTATTCTGAAATTTTTTGCTATTCACACACTACACTTTCAAAACAATTCAAAAGTGAGCTTAAGTACCTAAGAGCCCATGGATAACCATGGATGAAAAGGGTGCTAACACCTTCCCTTTTCATAACCTACCCCCCGGATCCAAAATATTCTCTAAGGTCTTTCCTGTTCTTTTATAACCTTTCCTTATGGATAAAATAAAAGTCGGTGGCGACTCTTGCTATCCGCAACATTGTTTAAAGTCAGTTCTCCCACCGTGTTACAGAACTGGCGACTCTGCTGGGGATTTATTTAAGAGGGGTACCCTTAGGAATTAAGATCACTTTAAATTGTTTGCCTTGTTTGCTTTATTATTATATTGTTGGGGTGCTCTTATGTGTGAAAGGTCCTAACCCGGATCTAGTGTACCTTAGGTAAATGGCAATAGACCAAGGAAACTGTACGATGTATATCGATACGGTTGATCTGGTGGCCATAGTTAGTGCGACTTCTTGGTTGGTGCTTATATTCCTTAAGTCAAGTTGAGGATAATATTGAGGCTGCCATATGTTGTCAATGCACTAACTGACTTTTAGAACCCTAGTTAACTCATCTTGGCCTTTAGAAAGTAGTGAGGTAACCGGCTTTGGTGCAGACTGAAGTTGGTCGACACTCGATACTACGCTCATTGAGATCTTAAACTTGGAGGGTTTTGGTTGGCAAGTAAGTTGCCTTCTGAACAACCACCCTTGTGAAGGATCAATGATATTGAGATCCCTTAGAACCTGGTTACTTTTGTAGGACAGGATGAACCATCTAACTTCAGGGGAGGGTACTTGCCTTTGAACCTCATGCAAGCCTTTAAACCTAGGGCTATGGTGTGACTTGTTTGTGTGTGCCACATGTTTGTGATTGAGCATGACATCATGACATCATCATGCATCATAAGCATATCATTTTCCCTAACCATTTCAAGGACCAAAGGATTTATCTTTGTTCTTTGTTGCAGGTCATGGCTTCTGCTCGTAGAAACACCATCAGGATCAACTTTGTAGGGATACCTGCTAAGCTCAAGGAGTTGGTTTCCCTAGTGCCTGATCATTCCCAGTTCAACAAGAGACATGGTCACTTATTGGATCTAGTTACTTCAGGGTTCAGTGAAGACATGATGAGTGTGCTGTTTCAGTTCTTTGACCCTAAGCACCATTGCTTTACATTTCCTGATTATCAGCTGGTTCCAACCATGGAGGAGTTCTCTAAACTTCTGGGTATACCTGTTCTTGATCAGAAGCCATTCACAGGCTTAGAGAAGGAGCTTAAACCAGAAGTTATTGCTGCAGCTCTACATCTGAAGAAGTCTGACATTGTTCTAGAGACGAGAAGTGGAGTTAAAGGTATTCTTGCCAAGGTATTAGTGGATAAAGCTCAAATGTTCTTGAAGGCTATGAGCTACGATGCTTTTGAGGAGATCTTAGCCTTATTGATTTATGGCTTAGTGTTGTTCCCCAATCCTGATCAGTTCATAGACGTTCATGCCATCAACATATTCCTGAGTCACAATCCAGTGCCTACCTTACTTGGAGACATCCTACATTCTCTTCACACCCGTACTACAAGGGCAAGAGGAACTTTGATGTGCTGCATACCTTTACTTTCTAGGTGGTTTATTTCTCACCTTCCTCGCTCAGTAATGAAGAATGAGCAAGGGTTCAGATGGTCCAAGAGGATCATGTCACTTTCTCACTCAGACATCCATTGGTGCTCCAGATCTATGGAGAATGTCACCATCATTGACCGTTGTGGGGAGTTTCCTAATGTACCACTTCTAGGCATAAGAGGAGGCATCACCTACAACCCATCTCTAGCTTTACGACAGTTTGGTTACGCCCGGAGCGATGGTCCACATGACATGTTGATTCAGGGCATTGTGTTTGACTACGACAACGATCTTCAGGGTTACCGTCAGAGATTCATACGAGCTTGGGGAAAGGTAAACAGGATTGACAGCAAGACACTGGAGCCTAAGTACACTATTCCTATGGAGGCTTATCTCAGATGGGTACGATCTCGTGCTCAGACACTCATGATGCCATATCCTGCCGTCCTACCAGTTACCATGGAACCTGTTGCTGAAGGAGACATAGCTTATACCATCCTTCACCCAGACATGCCTACTGATATGGAAGACTTGCAGAGATCATGGATCCAACTGAAAGAGCAAAGGGATACTTTCGAGGCTCATTACAAAGCAAGCCAAGCAAGGATCCTAGAGCTAACAAAGCTACTTCATGAGGAACGAAACCTCAACTCATACCTCAACACCAAGAGGAAACGTCCATGGGAGACTTAAAACCCCATCTTTTGTACTTATTTCGTTTTCATTTTTTTGTAAGCCTAAAAGGCAAAACAAGTTATTACTAATAAAAAGTTACTTTCTTGTTTGTTTAAGCAAATTTAAATCCTGCGGTCCTTGAAAACATTGCATATGCATTCCCATATCATTGCATCACAGGTTTATAATTGTGTACAGGTTTCTCATCTTCTCGCTGTTTATTTCAGCAATGGCTCTTGAACAATCAGTTAAGGATCTCCAGGCACAGAATGCACAGTTCCAAGAGCTGATCCTGAACCTATCCAAGGGGCAGGATGAATTGAAGACACTGCTGGCCAAGAAGACTAAGAAGGCTAGAAGGTCTGCTGGGTTGCTCAACATGGGAAGAAGGTTCAAAGGTCCTGTCAAGACCAAGGAACATGTTGGAGACTATGAATCTGAAGAATCTGAGCAGGAGAGAGGAAGTCTCCACAACACTATGGGGGACTCTGATTCTGAGGCTAACTACTACCATGAGCCTAACGAAGACAAATTCAAGATGCTGGTGGATAGAATGGATGCTATGGAATTACAGAAATCATCTGGGCTGGATTTTGAGGATTTGAGCTTGATATCTGGGGTGGTCATACCCATTGGGTTCAAAGTTCCTACATTTGTTGTCTATGATGGGGTCTCTTGTCCCAAATTGCATCTGAGGTCTTATGTCAGAAGAATGCAACCCCACACTGCTGATAAAAAGTTGTGGATCCATTTCTTTCAAGAGAGTTTAGCTGGAGCTCAGCTAGAGTGGTATTATCAGTTGGAGAGTGTCAACATCAGAGATTGGAATGACCTTGCTGAAGCTTTCTACAAGCAGTATCAATACAATGCTGACTTAGCCCCCACTTGCATGCAGCTTCAAAGCATGTCTATGGGTGCCAAAGAAAGCTTTAAGGAGTATGCTCAGAAGTGGAGAGACTTAGCTGGAAGAGTTCAACCCCCTTTGACTGATAGGGAGTTGGTTGATATGTTCATGTGTACGCTGAATGGTCCGTTTTACAGTCATCTCATTGGAAGCTCATCATCTGGCTTCACTGAGTTGATCATGACAGGAGAGCGAGTAGAGAATGGTATCAAGAGTGGTAAGATCCAAGTGGGCACTTCTTCATCAGGTGCTGCAAAGAAGCCTCTCACTGGGAAGAAAGAATCTAATGCTGTGTATGGTCAGCCTGATCGTAACAGAAGGCATCAGTCTGTTAGTGCAGTTCATATTTCAAATCCAACTCCTGCAACAACAGAGCAGCCTCAGGGCAACCAACAGAGGGCTAGAAGACAGTTCACGAAGATCAACATGTCAATGGCTCAGGCATTACAACATTTGTTGAAGGCTGAACTTATTACCCTGAGGGAGGCTCCTCAGAATCCCAATGTTACATCTCCCAAGTACAATCCCAATGCACGATGTGCATATCATTCAAACTGTCCAGGACATGATACTAATAACTGCTGGGTCTTGAAGAACAAAATTCAGGATATGATTGATGCTGGAGAAATTGAGTTTGATCCACCAGGTACTCCAAATGTGATTACAGCTCCAATGCCAAATCACGAGAAGACTGTCAACGCCATTGATGAAGATATTGATGAAGATCTGCATGTCTATTCAGTTATGGAGTTGAGCACACCATTGTCTGTTATCAAAAAGAGGTTAGTACAAGCTGGGATCTTTCCAGGTTGTCATGAAGATTGTCTATATTGTACCTATAAGCCGGATAGTTGCTTCATTTTGAGAGATGGGATTCAACGTCTCATGGATAAATATACTATAGTGTTTGAAAGAAGACCAGCATCTGTAGAAAGTATGGTGGATCATCTGACTCAGGGTAAGAAGATTGAAGTGGTTGACATGGTTGACAAAGTACCACTAAGAATCACTTCAAAGGGTCCCATTAAAATCACTCATCAGGGCCCAATCAAGATTACTGCTGAAGGTCCTGTGAAAGTTGTTGCTGAAGCCAGAGTAGCTCCTCTGATCATTACCACTCCTGGTCCTATTCCTTATACATCTGACAAAGCTGTGCCTTGGCACTATGGGTCTGATGTTTACATCCATGGTGTCAAGCAGGAGCCTTTACCTGATATGCCTGTTGACATTGATAATATTGCTGGATCTAGCAAGATCACTCGTAGTGGAAGAGTCTTCTCTCCTCCAGTTGCTTCTAAGAGTGCAGTTACTCCTGCTATTACTTCCACCACTGATGCTCGGGGCAAGGGTCCTGTTATTGAGCCTGTATCTACTGATGTGCCAGCTGCTGATGACCTCTCTAAGCAGATGGAAGAAGTATTGAAAATCATTCGCAAGAGTGATTATGATATTGTTGATCAGCTGGGGCATACTCCCTCAAAGATTTCTATGCTCTCCCTGTTATTATGTTCTGAGGCTCATGCCAAGTCATTGATCAAGTTTCTAAAGATGGCTCATGTACCCAGTGCAATTTCTGTGGACCAGTTTGAGAATTGTGTTGCTCACCTGACCTATGACAACGGGTTAGGATTTTCTGATGCTGACTTGACCCCTGCCAAGAGGGATCATAACAGGGCCTTGCATATTTCAATTGAATGCAGGGGCACTACCCTGTCTCATGTGCTGATAGACAATGGTTCCTCTCTGAATGTGTTGCCTAAGGAAGTCCTGAACAAGCTGAGTCCTGAAGATACGGTATTGAAGCCCAGTAATATTGTGGTAAAGGCTTTTGATGGTTCTAGAAGAGTAGTGCATGGGGAAATTGATCTTCCAATCAAGGTTGGCTCTCAGGTGTTTACTGCTACCTTCTATGTGATGGATATTCGTCCTTCATACTCATGTCTGCTTGGTCGTCCCTGGATCCATGGGGCAGGTGCTGTGACCTCCACATTACATCAAAAGTTGAGATATCCGGTGAATGGAAAAGTTGTTACTGTCTTTGGAGAGGAAGAATACTTTGTCAGCCATGTAAACACTTTCAAGTATCTGGAAGTAGAAGGTGAATACATTGAAACTCCATGTCAGTCATTTGAAGTGGTTCCCTGGGCTGTTAAGGATTGTGTGACTCCTCCTGCTGTGAAGAAGGTTCCTGTGGTCATCAGAAACCCTCCAACAATGGCAATGGCCTCCCTCAATGATGCAAAAGCTGTGGTGGAAGAAGGTGGTTGTACTATTTGGGGTCAGCTTCCTGATATTCCATACAAGTCTGACAAGTTTGGTTTGGGTTTCACTGCAGAGTCCCAGAAGGTTGTTCGTCGTGCTCGTGCTGTTCGTATCACCAATCAAGGGGTTATCAATGCTGTGGGAGATCAAGATGAAGACTACAACTTGGAGGCATGGATTTTTCCTACTGTGGGTGCTGGACTCAATAATTGGAAAGCTGAAGATGTTATCCCTATCTCCTTTAGTCAGGAGTAAATACTATCACTGTGTTATGTTTTTAAATTTGTGATTTCTGGAACAATTAAAACTTTCAAGCCATGTGCCTTACCCGGGGCACAATGGTGTGCTTGTTACGGGTTGTCATTTCATTTGCATACTTCATTCAATAAAATCAGTGGACGTTTCGTTTTCGTAAATATTGTGTTCCTTGTCTTTCTTTTTCTTTTATTTTTGCTTTATCAGCTATGTGTTCTTACACACACCCACGTCACTAAAATGCAGATCCTCATCCACTCTGGATCCAGTTGATAACAGTTCTACTATTGCCAATTACAATTTCGAGAATCCGATCTATCAAACTGAAGACGGAAACGAGGACGATTGTGAAATACCTGTAGGGCTTGCTAGGTTGTTACAACAAGAAGAGAAAGCTATACAGCCACATGAAGAGCCAGTCGAAGTTGTGAATCTGGGAACTGAAGAAAATAGAAAAGAGGTCCAGATAGGGGCTGATTTAGAGAACAGTGTCAAGAGCAGGTTGATTCAGATGCTACGTGACTATGTGGAGATCTTTGCTTGGTCTTATGAAGATATGCCAGGGTTGGATACAGACATTGTGGTTCACCGTTTGCCAGTGAAAGAAGATTGTCGTCCAAAGAAGCAGAAGGTTCGTCGTATGCGTCCTGAAATGTCAGAAAAGATCAAAGCAGAGGTAATGAAACAGTTCAATGCAGGGTTCTTGGCCGTAACTTCTTATCCTCAGTGGGTTGCAAATGTGGTACCAGTTCCTAAGAAAGATGGTAAGGTACGTATGTGTGTAGACTACAGAGATCTGAACAAGGCTAGCCCTAAAGATGACTTTCCACTTCCTCATATTGATATTCTGGTAGACAACACTGCTCAGCATAAGGTATTCTCTTTTATGGATGGTTTCTCTGGTTACAATCAAATCAAGATGGCACCTGAAGATATGGAGAAGACTACATTTGTGACACAGTGGGGCACCTTTTGCTATAAGGTAATGCCATTTGGTTTGAAGAATGCAGGGGCAACATATCAGCGTGCTATGGTGGCTTTGTTTCATGATATGATTCATCATGAGATAGAGGTATATGTGGATGATATGATAGCCAGGTCTCAGAATGAAGAACAACATCTTGATCATCTGCACAAGTTGTTTGAGAGGTTGAAGAAATACAGGTTGAGATTAAATCCAAACAAGTGTACTTTTGGAGTTAGATCTGGAAAGCTCCTGGGTTTCATTGTCAGTGGAAAAGGTATTGAAGTGGATCCTGCAAAAGTGAAAGCTATACGAGAGATGCCAGCTCCCCGTACTGAGAAGGAGGTTAGAGGTTTCTTGGGACGATTGAACTACATTGCAAGATTTATTTCCCAATTAACTACCATCTGTGAGCCAATCTTCAAGTTGTTGAAGAAAGATCAGGTGATGGAATGGAATGATGAGTGCCAGGCTGCCTTTGATGAAATCAAGAGATATTTGCTAGAACCTCCAATTTTAATGCCACCAGTTGATGGAAGACCCTTGATTATGTATTTAACAGTATTAGACAACTCAATGGGGTGTGTATTGGGGCAACATGACGAGTCTGGTCGAAAAGAGCAGGCAATATACTACCTTAGCAAAAAGTTTACCGACTGTGAAACAAGATACTCACTGCTCGAGAAAACTTGCTGCGCTTTGGCATGGGCTGCTCGCCGACTAAGACAGTATATGTTGACCCATACTACCTTGTTGATTTCGAAGATGGATCCAATCAAGTACATATTTGAGAAACCTGCTCTCTCCGGAAGAATTGCAAGATGGCAAATGATCTTGACGGAATATGATATACAGTATACTACTCAGAAGGCCATTAAAGGGAGTGTTGTTGCTGATCATTTGGCTCATCAAGCAGTAGATGATTACCAGTCAATGAATTTTGAGTTCCCTGATGAAGACATTATGTCTGTTACCAAAGAACCTGGACAATATGACGGACCTGAACAAGGATCCCGATGGACTATGATTTTTGATGGTGCCTCCAATGCACATGGTAATGGTGTTGGTGTTGTGATTAGCTCCCCTGAAGGTTGTCATACCCCGATTACTGCCAGACTTTGTTTCTATTGTACCAATAACATGGCTGAGTATGAGGCATGTATCATGGGTATGCAAGTTGCTATTGATATGAAGATTCAGTTCCTTGAGGTGTATGGAGATTCAGCTCTGGTAGTAAGTCAGATTAAAGGAGATTGGGATACAAAGCATGATAATCTCATTCCTTACAGAGAACATGTGTTGTCTTTGATCCCACATTTCAAAGAGATTACTTTTGGACATATTCCACGAAGAGAGAATCAGTTGGCAGACGCATTGGCCACCATGGCATCTATGTTTGAGATAAGCTGGGATGATGAAGCTCCCAAGATTACCATTGATAGATTTGAGAAGCCTGCATACTGCAATGAGATTGACACTGAAGGGGCAGAGGAGAAGCCTTGGTTCTATGAAGTAAAAAACTATCTTGAAGCTCAGGAGTTCCCTGAAGGGGCATCTGTCAAAGATAGGAAGTTCCTGAGAAGGTTTTCTGCTAAGTTATTTCTGAGTAATGGCGTTCTGTATAAGCGTAATCATGATTCAACTATGCTTCGTTGTGTGGATAAGAAGGAAGCTACAGAAATTATGGAAGAGATGCATGATGGGACCTTTGGCACTCATTCTAGTGGTCATACCATGGCAAAGAAGATTTTGAGAGCAGGTTACTATTGGTCTACCATGGAAGCTGATTGCTATCAACACTCCAGAACATGTCACAAATGTCAAATCTATGCTGATAAAGTACATGTACCTCCATCTCCATTGAATGTGTTGACTGCTCCTTGGCCCTTTGCCATGTGGGGCATTGATATGATTGGTGAGATCAAGCCTACTGCTTCTAATGGGCATCGTTTCATCCTGGTTGCTATTGATTACTTCACGAAGTGGGTAGAGGCAGCTTCATTTGCATCTGTGACTAAGAATGTTGTGGCTCGGTTCATTAAGAATAATCTCATATGTAGGTATGGTATCCCTGAAAGGATTATCACTGACAATGGCTCTAATCTGAACAACACTATGATTACTGATCTCTGTACGCAATTCAAGATTAAGCATCACAACTCTTCTCCGTATCGTCCAAAGATGAATGGGGCAGTTGAAGCTGCTAATAAGAACATTAAGAAGATTGTACAGAAGATGACTATTACTTACAAGGATTGGCACGAGATGTTACCATTTGCTCTGCATGGCTATCGTACTACAATACGTACTTCAACAGGGGCAACCCCATTCTCCTTAGTCTATGGTATGGAAGCAGTTCTGCCTATTGAAGTTCAGATCCCCTCCTTGAGAATTATGAAGGATGCAGGCTTGGATGAAGATGAGTGGATTCAGACTCGACTTGACCAGATAAATTTGATTGATGAGAAAAGGTTAGCAGCAGTTTGTCATGGCCAGATGTACCAGAAACGGATGATCAAAGCTTTTAACAAGAAGGTTAAGCCAAAGGTATATCAGGCTGGTGACTTGGTAATCAAGCGTATCATATTACCACAGGGTGATCCTAGGGGCAAGTGGACTCCAACATATGAGGGACCATTTGTAGTCAAGACAGTGTTCTCAGGAGGTGCCATGATACTGACTACAATGGATGGTGAAGACTTCCCACAACTTGTAAACGCAGACATAGTTAAAAAATACTACGCATAAAAAGAGACCCGCTAGGTTGACAGGCCTAGGCAAAAATAAGGGCATCCCGGCAAACCAAAAGGGTTTGGGCAAAAATTAGGGATATATATATAAAAAGATGTACACCCGGCAAGTCGAAAACCTGAAAAGGCGGCTTGGGCAAAAAAGGGTATCCCGGTGGATTGAAAACCTGAAAGGGCAATCCAGGCAAAAGTTAGGGATTAAAGCGTATGACTATGTCTCGTTTGGATCACGCATGAAACTGCAACCAGTTGTACTACTTACTCAAGCTCAAACAGATAAAGCTCAATCCAATCGTTTCCGTCTCAACAGCAAGAAGATGAGATACTTGAGTGGCAATAGTAGAATTGAAACTCAATAGGATTATTTCCCACATAGATGATTCTTTTTGTAAAACTTCATGACAAAATTCTCTTACTAGGGTTTATGTCTCCTTGTACAAACTTACCCGTGTATGGGTCACTTTTGATATAAATGAATTCCATCTTTTGAATCCAGATTTACTTTTACCCTATTTACATAAGCGAAACGTCCATTGGTTGTGTTTGAATGTATGTATGCCTTTGAATATGATTGATGTTTACCAGAAATGCATGTATGCTTTTAATATGATTGATGTTTACCAGAAATGCATGAAAATGCAGTAATAGTATTTACTAAGGACGAACGAGGGAAGGATTTCAACGAAGCTTCGCCGGTTCATCTTTACAAGACAGTTACAAACCATCAGTAGGACTAATCCATTTTCACAAAGTCTAATCTCCCCTGGAATTTATATCCATCTCTTTTATCCTCATACGGATATACGGGAAATTACTTTCCAATAAGGGCACGATGAACGAAGACGGGATGTTATACTTATCCTACTATCAAACGAAAACGGAAGGTTATCTATACCCTACTATCCCCAACAACGGGAGGTTATCTATACCTTGTTATCCCCAACAACGGGAGGTTATCTATACCTTGTTATCCCCAGCAGACGGAGGGTTATGTATTCTTCAACAACGAATCGGGATTTATTTTCCTTGGCCAGCAGTCGTTATACAAGGATATCCAGACACTTCCAGCAGTGTCATAGCATACATACATCATTTACATCATACCATAACATATATGTCTATAGTACATTACCTAAGTGCATCATGTCGTACATGCATACATAAAGCATAAACTAATGTTGTTATACAGAATGCTACCTTGTTTTCAGGTTAATTATCCAACAAACAAGCTTATGATCTTTGGGACTGCTTTATTGTAACCTCAGGGTTACTTTATCCTCCTGATGAGCTTCTTATTACTTTGGGACTGCTTTATTGTAACCTCAGGGTTATTTTATCCTCCTGATAGCCTCTCATGACTTCAAGACTGTTTTAGAGTTACTGATTGCTCTATCCTCCTGAAATCATCCTATTACTTCAAGACTGCTTTAGAGCTATTCATTGCTCTATCCTCATGAGGTCATATTACTACTTCAAGACTGCTTTAGAGCTATTCATTGCTCTATCCTCCTGAAGCCATCTAATTATTTCAAGACTGCTTTAGAGTTATCCATTGCTCTATCCTCCTGAAATTACATTATTATTTCAAGACTGCTTTAGAGCTATCCATTGCTCTATCCTCCTGAAATCATTACTTCAAGACTGCTTTAGAGCTATTGATTGCTCTATCCTCCTGAAGGCATATCACATTATTACTTCAAGACTGCTTTAGAGCTATTGATTGCTCTATCCTTCTGAAGACATATCACATTATTATTTCAAGACTGCTTTAGAGTCATTCATTGTTCTATCCTCCTGAAATCATATCATTGCTTCAAGACTGCTTTAGGGTTATCACTATTGATTGCTCTATCCTCATGAAGACATGCTGCTACATCATTATTATTCCAGACTCCTGACAGCTTTCATCATACACCCATATTTTGAACTGCTCCCCCCCTAGTGGCATCTTTAAGCCCACTCAATCATATTCAACTAGCCATCTGTATCACTCTAGTGCACTGGTGAGTGCAAATTTTTGGGCTTTTGTGTTCAATCCCCTTCAACCTTCCAGGTTACGACTGGCAAATATACCAATCTAACCCCTCAGGTTTCAGAAAATTGAACAGGGGCAGCTGTTGCACCCCAAAATTTGCCCTCACAATACAAGACTTTGTGTTCTAAGAAGGTTCACAAGGTTCACAAGTTCACAATTGGTCAGAAGAGTTGACAATTCCCTCAGACAATGCACCTCCTAAGCAGTGCATCCAAAACTAGGGTTTTGACTTTAATCAGGCTAAATGGGCTTCCAAGACTTCAAGTGAGCTTCATAACATCTTATATGTGTATAAGAACCCCCATGTCAAGTTTCAAGACTTTTCTCAAAAGTTTGCTCAGTCAGATGATCAGATAAGTCAAAAGCAGTCAATGCAGTTAAAAAGTCAAACTGAGGTCAACTGTGGTCAAACCAAAGTCAAACTTCATGATTTTTTTTTTGCCAACATCAAAGAGAGATTTGGTTCCAGGGGTATTTTGGTCATTTTACACAAATTCTACCAATTCCTTGAAGATGGGCTGTTATTAAAATTCTGAGGCGTTTGATACATTTATCTATCACCAGGTCTGATCATATCAAGATCTTGGCATTTGGTCAGTAGAGTTTAATTACGAGTAGTGTTACTGTTGATGCTGAAACTGTTGTGATTACGGTGCCCATATGTGTTGGTTATGAAGTGGTTTGGTTAACATTTTAATCGGATGAGATTAGAATTACAAATATCACTTGGGAGTGTTTATGTTTTATGACTATGTTAATGAATTTAAATGCTTGTGGATTTATTCACAATTGTTTATATTTTTTTTTAACTAGGAATAAAATATAAATAAATTCAAAGTGTTGGGAATTTTATTTCATAAAGATATCATTATACAAGAAGGAGGAAATTGTTTCACATTTTTGAATTGCTGTTACAAGAAATTACATTAACTCTAAAAATCCAAAGTCCTAAAATTTCTAAGTGTCTTCATGATGCTCATCTACTGGGCATTACTCCACGAATCTCCGATTCTCCTGCACATCAAAAGGAAACGAAATAGAATAGAAAAATGTTAGAAATTGTTTTTGACACTCTCAGAACAGTGTCATCATCGAGTGCCGGGAGTGGCACAACCGAAGCTGCGTCCTACCCCCGTTACCAATCCGCGCCGGTGGTGTCAGATCAGGTAACACCTATTCTTATCATTACGGGACATCCGAGAGATAGAAGTGATAAAAGAAGCGGGACTGATTCGTTTTTGCCGCGATTGGAATTCCAAACTGATACAAGGGTAAAACAGCACGGCAAATTCGGACTCAGACCCGGATGCCGGCAGTTCTGAATCGTTTTGTTTTCAAAGATTTCCAACACCTGAAATTCCACAACAGCATCAGTACAAAGTTTATAACAGAACTCAAAGCCAAAACAGTTCATAAGCTGCACCTAAATTGCATAAACAAAACAACTCACAGGATGCTCAAAGTTGAATAAAAATTTTCAATTCACAAGGCGCCAAAACCAGCACATGTTCATAAAAAAGAAGGACCAAGTCCAACACTTCGCAAGCCGCTGAACCAGCTCGAAAACATAGAACAACAAGTGCAAGAGAATCGAGTTCAATTTAACCAAAGATAGGAGACTGAGTGTGATTCAACAAACAATCAGAATCAAGCTCAGTTCGTATCAGTAAGATCCCGCGACCAAATTACCTCAAACTGCTAGGGACATCGTGGAACAAATCACCAAATGCAGAGGCTCAGCTATCATACATCACGGCCCTTTGCAAATTCAGGAAAGGAAGAGATCAGGGTACGAGAAGCAATGGGTTGTACCTCAAAGGACAAAAGGATCACATATTACACCAGAATGAGCAAATCAACTCAGGTCGAAATCCTCAAATATCCAAAGCACCTCGAAAACAAAGCAACAGGAAGGGCTCAGTCGAAACATCATGGCCCAACACGCAGGTTCTGGTTCAGTCAAGTGAGAATTACCCTCGCACCGAAGATGAGTATCAATGGAAAGCATATCTGGGCAACACGTGCCATAATCCCGCTCAACTACACAAGAAAGTCAAATGTTAAAAGTTGATAGTATCAGTAAACAGTTGGTTCGAAAACCAGAAGGGTCGAAATAACATCCACAGCAGCGAAACAATGCCCTTACCAGAAGAATCAAGTTCGAACAGAACAGAAAAATGAATTACAAGCTACAGGCAACAAGGTCTTATGAACAAGCACAACTCGTACTGCATCAGATAACTAGAGTCAGCATAGAAACAACACAGGTTCAGACGAAGCTGTCAACCATAATCGAAAGCAACCACACAATAGCGGCTCAAGCCCTAAGGTCATCATCGCCAAATGACCTTCACTCGGCCAGCTCGACTCAATCGAAGTGTCGGCATCAGTTCACTGAAAAAAGAAGAGGAAAAGTTAATTCGAAGTGGAAAATCCAAAAGCCGTGAAGACCAAACCAGATACCAATTCGTGAAAATCCGCAGAACCCTAAAAGGAAGGAAATCCAAAACGAAACCTCAATCAAATCTGAAAAGGGAACCAAATCAGAGCATATCAGAATCCAATCAAGACAAAAATGGCAAGTTCAAATCACATCAGAAAATCCAACCAAAATCAAATCATATCTCAGAATCATACAAATAATCACGATCCAACAATCAAGCCCAAAAAAGAGAAATCGAAAAGATATAAAAGGGGTAACACAACCTGTTCGAGAGGGGAGACAAAATCGCGAACGAAACCCTAACGGGAGAGAGTGTAGAAAGAGGCCGCGAATAAAGAGCTGAGACCATCGTCAAAGTCCATCCTCGATTATCAACGAGGCAGTCTAGACTCAGAGGAAACGGATCCCTCATCATCGTCGCCGCAACCGACACAAACACCACGAAGCCCTAATCAAGAACCCCGAGTTTCGACGGAACCCCGGAGCTCCTCGTCTGAGGATCCTCAACGGAGTCGAACCATCGCGACCTCAGTTTGAACGTCATCAACATTCAACATCATCGGCCGATCGAAGCTCTTCAAAGCTCAAACGCCAAAGGGGACTCCACCGTTCAAAACGTAGGCAAAGATTCTTTGTTCTTCTCACATTTAACGATTCAGATTTTGGTGTTTTCAGGTTCCAATGACGATTAGAGATGAGAAAGCGAGAGAAAAGTGGCCAAAATGAGGAGAAACAAGAGAAACGGCGCCGCGAGACACCACAGGGTTTTGAAACCCTAATTCTGGGTTTTTGTTTATGGAATGCATGCAACCGGTTGGGTCCGGATGTAGCTACCGGCCCAACTTTTATTTTGTTTTTTTGTTTTTTTTTCATTATATAAAAAAGAACTTAATTGGTTTTCTAAAAAATAATAAAAAATAAAACTCTTTTTAAGTTAAATTTTTTTTTATAATCAAGTAAATTTTTTTTATTTTAAAACTCTTTTTAATATAAACTGATTTTTATTTTTTTTAGATTAAATTTAAAACAATTTTCAAAATAAAATTTAAGTTTTTTCAAAACTAACATTATATCCCTTTTTTTTCTATATATAAATTAAATCAAGATCTTCCTTAAAATAACAAAAATCCCAAAATTGGTATCTTTTTTTCTTCGTTGTCTTCGTAATTCACCCGATGGACGTCTGACTTTGCCCATTAACGCGTGTGTTCATTTTTGCAGCTTATTACATTGTGTTTTATTTAAATTTCATCATATTGTATTTGCTCCTCTCATGTAACCTCGCGAATCCTAACAATCGCGCTTTAATTTTTGTCCTTAAGTTTCTGCTTGGATGGCTCACTGTCTGCATTTTATTTTTGTTTGCATGATTCAAATCTCTCACACATTCATCAATACTTCTGTCACACTACACACATCCAAAGTAAGGACTACCTACTCCATTATAGTAGGGATAGTCTTACTAAGGAAAGGATAAAGAATAAGAAAGACCTTAAAACATTAGGGTAGGCTACTCCTAGATACTTGCTCACTTCAAAACTGTTTCACACTTAAACAAATTTCCAACAAAATTTTCAAACAAGTTTTTTTCACATCCATACACGGATTATTATTAAACTATTCTGAAATTTTTTGCTATTCACACACTACACTTTCAAAACAATTCAAAAGTGAGCTTAAGTACCTAAGAGCCCATGGATAACCATGGATGAAAAGGGTGCTAACACCTTCCCTTTTCATAACCTACCCCCCGGACCCAAAATATTCTCTAAGGTCTTTCCTGTTCTTTTATAACCTTTCCTTATGGATAAAATAAAAGTCGGTGGCGACTCTTGCTATCCGCAACATTGTTTAAAGTCAGTTCTCCCACCGTGTTACAAGATCCAATAGGTTCAGATGTGTTTGATGGTGGTTTTTCTGGTTGTGGTTGTTTTTCAAGTTGTTGTGGTTGTGGTTCAGATTGTTTTTGTTGTTGTTGTTCAGATTGTTTTTCTGGTAGTTGTTGTTGTTCAGATTGTTTCTCTGGTTGTTGTTGTTTTTCTGGTTGTGGTTGTTGTTGTTCAGATTGTTTTGTTGGTTTTTCTGGTTGTGGAGTTTGATTTGCTGGTTTTTTTGTTGTTGGTGTTTGTACAGATGATTGAGTAATGGAGGGTTTTACAGGAGTGATGAAAACAGGATTAGATGATTTTTATGGGGAAGGAACAGAGATATGAGATGGAGCGGGAACAGATTGTTTCTGAGTAGAAGGTGGTTTTGGAATAGACTTAAATGTTGAATCATTTAAAACATTATTATTGAAAGAAGATATAGAAGATTTGGTACCTTTAATCTTGATACGCTTTGTGGGAACAGAAGGAGCGTCTCCAGATGCTTTCCTCTTGATTAGCTTCTGAGGCTTGTCAGCAACTTTGGGCTTCTTCTGAACAGTTACATCTTCTGCTTATGATTGACCTCTTTTCCTTGTGATCTCATTTCCTCCATCAGGCATTGGTTCCCTTGCTCTTTTCAGAATATCTGCAGGGATTGAGGTTCCATCTGCCTTGCAAGAATCAATATACCTTACAATTATTTCCCTTGGTTCTTCAGCACAGAACATAGGGTAGTCTTCTACTGGGATTCTCTTCTGGCTGAGTTCAGAGATATTTAACTTCTTGGGTGCTGATGTGAGTTCCTCTACAATTTTAAGTCTTTGAAGACTCTTGGCATTCAGAGGTTTCCCAACAATAGATTCAAGTACCTCCTTGACTCCAGCAGCATACAGAGCAGTCACCAATCCATTTTCTGTCAGAATATCTGATATTAACCTTCCAAAAGGAATCCATGTTCTGATCTTCTGACCCTTATCTTTCACAGATTCTCTTGAAGCATTAATATGATTCCATAAGTGCATGAATAGAATGTAAGGAAGATCTACCTTAGTGCTCTGACTTAAACAATACATGAAGTAGAGTTGTTCATTGTTCACGTAATCTGGAGAGTTTGTAGATTTTTTGTGATGAATGCATCCCATGAAATTTTTTGCCCAGATCTTGTAGTCAGGCTTCAGATCTTTAAACTTGTTAGAGGCCTGTCCAGCAGTCATGACTTCCTCATAAACTTCTTCCATATCTACACACCCAGCTGGCAGATGAGATACTTCATCAGTCTCCTCATATCCTATGAGTTTCCTGATCAGATCTTCTGTAATGATTATCTCCTTACCCAGAACAGAAGACAATATGAATTTAGGGTATACAGAAGCATGGATCCAGAATTCTTTCACCAGATGGGGGTAAACTGGTCCAAATAATCTGTCAAAGTATTTTACCCAGCCTTGAGCATCAACTATTGAACGAAATTCAAATCCTTTTTCAGCCAATGAATCAAATTCCACCATTGATTCACAGAGAACTTCCAGTTTGTCAACAGGTGTTAACAAAGTCCTTTTTGGTGTCGTATATGGAGACACACCCATATTTGCAGAAGTAACTGCAGCCATGGTTGATTGAAACTTTGCTGCTGTTGAAGATGAGGTTGCCATTGAAGATGATTTTGTCAAAGGTTTAGGGTTTTTGTGAAGAGAGAAAAGAAGACAGAAATGCATAAATGTTCTTGAGTTGTGAAAAGTGTGAAAGTGGTGAGAGATGTGGTATTTATAGAAAACAATTAGGCATACAAACAGACACACAAGGCACGTTCACACATAACAATTAATGAAAAAGAATAAAAATCATTTCAAGCATTAATTGATTTTGACAAATTGGGGGGGAAATCAAGATCTTCACTATTCAAACTTCACCTCAAACGTCTCTTCAGTAGTGTACACGCCATCTTTGCAGATTTAGAGTGACACGTGTTTGCTTGCATGTGCTTCTGAATTCTCTTGAGAAATGAAACGTTAACCAACGTTCAGATCCTCTGAGTATTGTTAGTTCAGATTTTCACAAACAAAGTAATTTAAGGAAATGAATAAATAATCAGATGAAATACTTCAGAGCATTAAACATTTTACATCTGTAAAATTTGCTTCTGACAAATATTATTCTGGACACAAATCCATACCAATATTTTTCAGAATAAATTTGAATCTATCTTCAACAAGGGGTTTTGTGAAAATATCTGCCCATTGGTGATCTGTATCAACAAAGGCTAAGTTTATAATTCCCTTCTGAACATAGTCTCTGATGAAATGATGCTTAATTTCTATATGTTTTGCCTTAGAGTGTAAAATGGGATTTTTAGACAAACATATAGCAGAAGTATTATCACAGAATATGGAAATGTTACTTTCAAATATCTGATAGTCTTCTGGCTGACTTTTCATCCAGAGCATTTGCGTGCTACATCCAGCAGCAACAATATATTCTGCTTCTGTAGTTGATAGTGCAATTGTGGGTTGCTTCTTGGTGTACCAAGAGATTAGATTTCTTCCTAGAAATTGACAACTTCCAGAAGTACTTTTTCTTTCCACTCTGTCTCCAGCATAGTCAGCATCACAGAATCCAACTAATTTGAAATCATCAGATTTTTTGTAACACAAACCCACATTAGAAGTACCTTTCAGATACCTTAGAATCCTCTTAACAACTGTTAAGTGTGATTCTCTAGGATCTGATTGGAATCTAGCACACAAGCATACACTGAACAAAATGTCAGGTCTAGAAGCAGTTAAGTAGAGAAGAGATCCTATCATACCTCTGTAGAGTTTCTGATCTACTTTCTTACTTACCTCTTCCTTGCCTAGTGAACTAGTTGGATGCATGGGAGTCTTTGCCATCTTACTATCAGTCATGTTAAATTTCTTCAAAAGTTCTTTAACATATTTGGTCTGATGGATGTAAGTGCACTCTGGAGTTTGGTTGACTTGAATTCCCAGAAAGAATCTCAATTCTCCCATCATGCTCATTTCAAATTCTGCCTGCATACATTGAGCAAACTCATTTCCCAGCATAGTATTGGTAGATCCAAATATGATATCATCCACATATATTTGACAAATTAGAAGATCTTTCTTAAATGTTTTACAAAAGAGTGTTGTGTCCACTTTGCCTCTGATGAAATTTTTCTCCAGAAGAAAATTGCTCAATCTCTCATACCAAGCTCTGGGAGCTTGTTTTAAACCATACAGAGATTTCTTTAGTTTGAAAACATGTCTTGGGAATTTTTACTCTCAAAACCAGGAGGCTGGTGGACATAAACTTCTTCTTCTATAATACCATTTAGAAAGGCACTTTTAACATCCATCTGATATAGAGTGATGTTATTTTGTGCAGCAAATGAAATAAGAAGGCGTATAGATTCTAACCTTGCCACTGGAGCATAAGTTTCAGTGTAATCAATACCTTCTTGCTGACCGTACCCTTGAGCAACAAGCCTTGCCTTATTTCTTTCAACTTCTCCTTTCTCATTAAGCTTATTTCTGAAGACCCATTTAGTTCTAATTATGTTGAATCCTTTTGGTCTTGGAACCAAATCTCACATATCATTTCTGGTGAATTGATTTAGCTCTTCTTGCGTGGAAATAATCCAATCATTGTCTTGCAGAGCTTCATCTACAGAAGTTGGTTCAATTACTGACACCAATCCAAATAATGATGCCTCAGATGATCTGAGAAACGATCTTGTTCTGATAGGGTCATCCTTCTTTCCAATGATAACATTCTCTGGATGAGAAGCTTTAATTCTGGAAGATGATCCTCTAACAGTTGATTCTTCAGAAATGTTTAAATTGTTCATCTGAGAAGTTAAAGGAATTGCATCTGGCGTTGCTTCTGGTTCCTTCACTTGAGCTTTGTCTGCCTCTGAGCCTTCAGAGTCTGTGAAGACTACTTCTCTATCTGCAGAGTTTTCAAGTTGCTTTGGCTTTTTAATGCCAAGCTTATCATCAAATCTAACATGAATAGATTCTTCCACAATCTGTGTCTCAGTATTGTATACTCTGTAGCCTTTAGAGCATTCAGAATACCCAAGCATGAAACACTTATGTGCTTTAGAATCAAACTTGTTCAGATTTTCTTTAGTATTCAACATATAGCAAATACATCCAAAAGGATGAAAATATGAAATGTTGGGCTTTCTGTTCTTCCACAGTTCATAGGGAGTCTTCTCCAAAAGAGGTCTTACAGACACTCTGTTCTGAATGTAATAGGCTGTGTTGATTGCTTCTGCCCAAAAGTGCTTTGCCAGATTAGTCTCATTAATCATGGTTCTGGCCATTTCTTGCAGAGTTCTATTTTTCCTCTCTACAACTCCATTTTGTTGTGGAGTTCTAGGACAAGAAAAATCATGAGCAATGCCATTTTCATTAAAATATTTTTCAAAATATTTGTTTTCAAATTCACCACCATGATCACTTCTGACTTTTATAATTTTGAAATCTTTTTCATTCTGGACTTGTTTGCAGAAGTCAAAGAATACAGAATGTGACTCATCCTTGTGTTTTAAGAACTTTACCCATGTCCATCTACTATAGTCATCAACAATGACTAATCCATACTTCTTGCCTCTGATGGATGCAGTTTTCACTGGTCCAAACAGATCAATATGAAGTAATTCTAGTGGTCTGGAAGTCGAAACAACATTTTTTGATTTAAAAGATGATTTTGAAAACTTCCCTTTTTGACATGCTTCACGAAGAGTATCTGAGGTGAACTTCAGATTAGGAAGTCCTCTGACAAGATTAAGTTTATTAATCTAAGATATACGTCTCATATTAATATGCCCCAATCTTTTGTGCCAGACCCATTGCTCCTCATTAACAGACAACAGACATTTAACATTCTAAACCTTAAGTTCTGAAAGATTTATTTTATAAATGTTGTTTTTCCTCTTTCCACTAAATAGGATTGAGCCATCCTTTTGACTAATAGCTTTACAACATTTTTGATTAAAGGTTATGTCATAACCATTGTCACTTAATTGACTTATGGACAATAGGTTATGCTTTAATCCTTCTACAAGTAAAACATTATTAATAGAGGGAAGTTTACCATTTCCAACAGTGCCAGATCCAATGATCTTGCCCTTCTGATTCCCTCCAAATTTCACATCACCTCCAGATCTAAGCTCCAGACTTTGGAACATAGACCTTTCTCCTATCATGTGTCACGAGCATCCAGAGTCCAGGTACCATGATTGGCGTCCTGACCTTGCTGCTAAGAACATCTGCAACAGGAATTATTTTACTTTTAGGTACCCAGATCTTCTTGGGTCCTTTTGGGTTAGTTGTTCTGAAGATTTGTCTAAACTTCTATTTTTCAACATAAGGTTTATTCTGACTAGCCTTAGATTTAAACACATGAATGTTCTTTTCAAAATGTGTGTGTTCAATATCATTCAAGTGACCAAATTTAAAGTGGGAATATAAAGGAGTTTTCTTGATGATAATTTTATCAACAGGTTTTGGATTTAAATCCTTTCCAGAGGAAGATTTATATCCAATTCCTTTTCTGTTATTTCTGCTAACTCCATAGATCATAGAAGTTATTTTGCTTTTGTCTTTACTTTTAGCAAGAAACTTCTGAAAGCTGTAATCATATTTTTTCAGAATATTTTTGCATTTAGACTCAGTTATAGAATCAGAGTCTTGTTAAGCTAATTCATAATCATTTTTCAATCTTAAGTTCTTTTCATTTAGCCCAGCTACTTCTGATTTGAGAATATTATTCTCAGATACAAGATTGCTTTGACGCTTCTTGTATTTGAGTTTAATATTGTTATAGTTCTTCAGAAATTCTGATAGCACTTTGATAAGTTCATCTTTAGTGAGTTTAGCCATTACCTCTTCAACGTCAGAGTCAGATTCAGAGTCAGATTCATATCTTGAAGTTCCTTCCTCCTGATCTTCTATGTCTGCCATCAATGCTACATTGGCACATTCCTCTTCTGACTCAGATTCAGATTCAGATGTATCTGAATCATCCCAGGTGGCCATTAGAACCTTCTTCTTCTTATCAGATTTTCTTTTAGGCTTTCTTTCAACAACTTTGGACAATCATTTTTGTAATGCCCAGGTTATTTACATTCATAGCAGATAACCTCCTTTTTGCCAGATCTTCTGTGTCCAGAAGATTCTTTTCTTTGGTCAGGCTTCCTGAAGTTTCTGAACTTCTTTCCTTTATGCTTCCAGAGTTTGTTTATTCTTCTAGACAGCATGGATAGTTCATCTTCATCTTCAGATGAGGATTCTTCAGAGCTTTCCTCTATTACCTGCAATGCTTTAGCAAATTTATTAGATTTTAAAGCAATTGATTTACCTTTCTTTTGAGGTTCATCTTCCTCAAGTTCAATTTCATGACTCCTTAGTGAACTGATTAGTTCCTCCAAGGAGATCTTGTTCAGATCTTTAGCCATTTTCAACGCAGACACCATAGGTCTCCATCTGGTAGGTAAGCTTCTGATGATCTTTTTCACATAATCAGCAGTAGAGTATCCTTTATCCAGAACCTTTAGTCCAGCTGTAAGTATTTGAAATCTGGAGAACATAGCTTCAACAGATTCAGCTTCTTCCATCTTGAAGGCTTCATACTTCTGGATTAGAGCCAGAGCCTTTGTTTCCTTGACTTGAGAGTTTCCCTCATGAGTCATCTTTAAGGACTCAAACATGTCAAATGCAGTTTCTCTATTTGTGATCTTTTCATACTCAGTGTGAGATATTGCATTTAACAATATTGTTCTAGCCTTGTGGTGATTTCTAAATTCCTTCTTTTGGGCTTCTGTCATAGATTTTCTATCTACTTTCTTGCCATTCCCATCAATGGGATGAACATATCCATCTATGAACAAATCCCATAAATCAGCATCATAACCAAGGAAAAAACTTTCAATCCTGTCTTTCCAATAATCAAATTTCTCCCTATCAAACATAGGGGGTTTAGTGCTGATTTTGTCCCTTTCTTCATACTTGTTGTTAATGTTAGACATTGAATTATCAGCCATAGTAACAACCAAATATATATATCAAAGTTTTTCTCATTGGATCTTTTCTGTCACTGTGAAGTGGTAACACACACAGAATTGGAGCTCTGATGCCAACTGAAGGTGAGAAAATACTTAGAAGGGGGGTTGAATAAGTATGAAGATAAAAACTCAAGTATTTTTATCCTGGTTCGTTGAACTCAACTACTCCAGTCCACCCTTCCTAGAGTGATTTGCCTTTCTCAAACAAGGACTTAATTCACTATTTAATCAACTTATTACAATAGTAAGCACTAAGAACAACTGTTCAAAGTCTTCTCAAGAACTACTGATCCTAACTGGATCTTCTTAAGGTTTTCTTACAATCAAATGTAATAACAAATACAAGTGTTAAAATGCTTCTAATAAAGCTTTATCACAACTGTGATTTTTCACTTAAGATTAAGAACAAAGAAATTAATTCTAGAAAGAATATAAGTTGTATGAGAGCTTTGATAATGAATTCTTTTCAAGTAATGCGTCAACTGAAGAAGATGAGTGGAGACTTGCTTTTATAGGCACAGTGATCCAAGAGTATTTCACGTTGAGAAGTGTGTACCAAAAGGTCTGAGCCTTTTTGTCTTCACATCAAGTGACCTTTCCTAGAAGAAGAAAGCAAAGAGAAATCCTTTTTGTCTGTGTTCTTGTGTCTAGCATAAATAAGGAAAGAGTCATTTGGATATTCCAACGAACATAATCTTTGAATTCTTCTTCATCAATTTTCAGCAAGAATCATCAGAGTCTAAATTGATCAGAGCCTTCTGATGCTGATCAGAGTTTTGCTGAATCAGAGTCTTTGCAGCAAGTGTGCTTTTAGCGTGTATAATTTCAAAGCAGAGTTTTGAGTCAGATCCTCAGCACTGGCAGCTTTAGTACTCTCAGAATCTTCTGTAGTAACTATGCTTGAAAACTCTTCATACAGAATTCTTCTTTGGTTCAGATGCTTCTGACTTGCTTCAGATTCTTCTGGAGCTTCTGCTTCAGGTCCTTCTGGAGGCAACACTCAGGATGTTTTGATGGCAGCATTCAGAATCTTCTAATGGGTGCATCTGATGCTTCAGAGCTTTGCATATTTCTTATGTTCAGATCTGATTTGCTTCTGGAGTGATATTTACTTTAATAACTGCAGCAAACATTCTTAAGCAAATTTTAGAGTATATAATTCTTAATTACAAAATTTCATAATAGTTATCATCAAAACAAGAGATATTATTAAGAACCAATCTGTGTTCTAACAATAATTTGACCTTGAACTAGAATAGATGGATGTGAAGATTGCGTTATTGTATGATGATCTAGATGAAATAATCCTGATGAGGCAACCTACAGGGTATGTTGAAAGGGGGAAGGAAGATTGTGTGTGCAAGTCGAAGAGATATTTATATGGACTAAAAAAATCTCATCGACATTGGATTAAGAGATTTGATAAGTTCATGGCACGCATAAGTTTCATCAGAAGTCAGCTCGACCACTGTGTTTACTTCAAATTTCGACCTGGTAATTCATTTGTTATTTTGTTGCTTTATGTAGATGATATTCTTATAGCAAGCAACAATGTCGAAGATGTAATGAGGGTGAAGGCTGAACTCAATAAGGAGTTCGAAATGAAGGATTTGGGAGCTGCGTCTAGGATTCTTGGGATTGACATCCGAATGGATAAAAAGCAGTCAAAATTATGCTTATCTCAAGAGGCATACCTACAGAATATTCTTGAAATGTTTGGTATATCGAATGCAAAGCCTGTTGTGACTCCGACAAACCCTCAATTCAAGATGAGTATAGATCAGTGTCCAAGTACTGATGTCGAAAAATCTTATATGAATAATATTCCATATTCTAATATAGTGGGTTTTTTTAATGTATGTTATGGTTTGTACTAGACCCGACATAGCATATGAAGTAAGTCTTATAAGTAGGTACATGGCGAATCTTGGAAAGGCTCACTAGCAAGCATTGAAGTGGACCCTAAGATGCATAAATGGGTCTCTGAGCAGAGTCCTAATTTATGGTGGAACATTGGGTGAAGATAGTAAAGCAACAATCAAAGTATATCTCTACTCTGATTATGCAGGTTGTATGGATTCCAGAAAATCCATTTCTGGATATGTGTTTACTATGATTGGAACAATAATCAGTTGGAAAGCAACACTTCAGAAGGTTGTTTCCTTATCAACCATTGAAGCATAATATATCACCCTAACTGAAGTTGTGAAGGAAGCATTGTGGCTTGAAGGTTTTGCAAAGGAGCTAAAACTTCAAGGTCAAGTTATCACTATTTAATGTGATAGTCAAAGTGCAATACACTTGTCGAAGAATTCGGCCTATCATGAGTGAATTAAGCACACTGATGTGAGGTTGCACTACGTTAGAGGGGTAATCAACATGGAGAAGTCTAAGCGTTGAAGGTTTCGACGTATTATAATGTTGCTGATATAATCACCAAGATGTTGCTATGTTGTAAGTTTTTCCACTATATGCAGTTGATAAAGCTGCATGAAGAAAACTAGTTTGTTTCTTGATGTTATAGAGTTTGTTCTAAGGTGGATATTTGTGAAATATTGGATCGAACTCTAGTATTTTTGACAGAGGTTTAGCATGTTGTCGAAGTCTGCTAATATGTTATTGTCAAAGACATACATGCCGTAGTCAAATTGTGTTATAATATGTAGTTGTCAAATTGGGCTTGTTTGTTATATCCAATTGTGTTTAAGTTAGATTGTACCCTAAGTTAGTTTGTAATGGGTAATTGTTAAAAAAAACCATTAGTTTAGTATGTTAGGTTTATAATAAATAACATATTAGTCCCTCATCTTAAGTGTGACAAATCCTAATTAGAGTGAGATAATTATTTGTTATTCTTGTGTACTTGTAATCTGATTTAAAGAGAAAGTAAATAATAACAGTTATAATCAATCCTTATTGTTCTTCTTCTTGTTTTCTTGTTTTTCCGTTAACCCTAACCCTTGTGTGTTTCTTGTCGGTAAAGAAATTGTTTATATTTTATTTCTAAGGCATCAATATATATATATATATATATATATATATATATATATATATATATATATATATATATATATATATATATATATATATATATATATATATATATATATATATATATATATATATATATATATATATATATATATATATATATATATATATATATATATATATATATATATATATATATATATATATATATATATATATATCACAGTTGATAAAATGAAACGTAATGAAATATAAGGACAAACAATTTTTGTAACGAAAAAAATAGAAAATTGTTTGTGCTGAAATTCAAAACCTTACATTCTAGGTACCTTTCACCATGATTCTTAACATTAGATGTAGTAAAATATCTTTTAATAAATAACAAAAATAAAAGGAGTCCAAAAAATGAGTTATTACTACGGTCAACAAAACCACTGTTATAATATGGTGTTACGAAAGATATATTTTGTAGTAGTGGGTGTCGCTTGCGCGAAAATAAGGTGCCGGCATGACAGAAGAGTCGCCACCTTTCGTTATTTATCCCTCAGAGCGGGAAAGGAAACAATCGGAAAAACCTGACAAATAAGGGTAAGACAAGGTCATCGCAACCATTGTCTGGGTTCGGGAGTCGGTTACGCAAGGGGAAGGTATTAGCACCCCTCACGTCCGTCGTACTCGACGGGATCCTCGCTTGTTTGTTTACTTGGACGGGTTGGTTATAATCTATCTACCTATCAAGGCTGGCTGAAAAAGAAAAGAAAAATGACTCGGCAAAGCGTCGCACTTTATGCCTACGTATTCCCGTCTGGAACGAGAAATCAGAGTCAACGTAGTTCGCCTAACTACGGGGGAAGATGGGGGAAAGGTTGCTCGCTAGGATATCGCATCCTATGCCTACGTACTTTCATCTGGTATGAAAGATCAGAGCAAACGTAGTTCGGGAAGCTACGGATTATCTCCTAAAAGAAGTGTTTTTTATTATGTTTGCGATTTCAACCGCACTAGAGACTATGACCTGAGAATGAATGCGTCCTTTCTCAGATAGCTTAAGGCTCGTAACGTACGAAAGACATCATTCATGATTACTGTGTCTTAAACTGCTTCGAGATGAGAAGAGAACAGGCCCAACTAGGAGGGAGACTATCAAGTCCTACTGTTATCATGCCATGGATTCATCCTATGGTTGAGGTTTGAACAGGGAACTCCTAGATGTTGTCATGCATAGGTTTCAACCTAAAAGTCTATCATCAAATCCTTATCAAAGGAAATGAGAGTCCTAAGGGATCATGTCAATGATACACCAAAACAGACAAAAGCATCAGCTTTAACAGTAAAATGCATGCAATGCAAGTGAGGGAGGAAATGTGTGCGGGGCTTCAGCCTCCACAAGCTCGTCTCGACCTCAAGCCAGTCATGAAATAACAGTAATCATACTGAAGATAAACAACATGCTATCAAGCAATATATAGGTAAAAGAGATGAAATGCCATCAGGCAAACAAAACACAAGCTTGAGAAAGAAAGGATCTACTCTCTAATCCTAACCCTAACACAGAATCTAAATCAAATCTAAGCAGAGCCCTAAAGCAAAACCTAACCAAAAGAAAACAATCCCAGTCTTCAAGCTTCAGAACAAGCTTACCAAAGAAAGGGAGCTAAGTAAGCAGACTCATAGTGTCTTCCTCAGGAAAGCACTAGGAGGTGTATACTCAGGAGTCATATCCTATGTGGCTCAACCACTGTGATCAGTTTACATTCCTCCTCAGGAGAAATTAAACTCACAAGCAGGCTCCAACATCACTGGATATTTAGGAAATCCTATCTGAACTAGTGGAACTAAATGAACAGACTCATAGGACCTTCCTCAGGAAAGTACTAGGAGGCTTCCACTTAGGAGGTGTATCCCATGTGGCTCAACAACAGGTGATCAGTTTACATTCCTCCTCAGGAGAAATTAAACTCACAAGTTGGCTCCAACATCATTGGATAATTAAGAAAGAGGTGAGAAGAAAGAATGAAAGTCATTCATAGTGCCTTCCTCAGGAAAGTACCATGAACTTCCTTCAAACTTCAGGATCTCAAACCTCACAGACAGGGAACAAGCCAGGCTCTGGGTCTCTGAGTCTTGATCTTCAATCTTCTCTTCATCATGCTCTCCAACAAGGTCTTCAAGACAACACAAGCCCCACAACAAATTCCCCACACAAAACCCCAAAAGGTGAACAGATAACCACAGGACAGACAAAATCATCAGGCAACTTCAGAAAATACCTAAAAATACTAAACCAAGGGGGAAAAATCTAACAATTATTCACAAGGGTCTAAAATATCTATCCATAACATCCACATATGCCTCTACCCAAAAATAAAGACAAAACTATCTAAAGAAAATGAATTATCTCACCTATGCACAACATAAACCCTAATTAGACTATCCTAAGTTCAATTCAACTAAACTGATCAAATCTTAATCTAAAAATCTAGAAATAAATCCTATGGGGAACTATGATTCAATATTTAATTACACAAAAAAGAATGAGTTAAAAACCCTAAGGGAAAGCCCTAAAAGAAATTCTACAAAATCATGATATCAAACAGAAGAAATTAGATGCACTATTAAAAAGAAAATATCACCAAAAATTCTACATTAAAAATAAAATCCTATTTTTATTTTTATAATTTTCTACACATTATTATCTAAACATAGCAAAAAGAATGAACAAAAAATCATTATTTATCAATTTTATATGAATTTTTTAAGTTGCAAGAATATTAAAGAAATTAAAATTCAAAACAATTAAAATGAGGGGAGGAGGTGCTGAAAGTATATGCGCCTAGTTGAAAATTCAATGGGCCAGAATAAGGGGGGTGCGAATAGAACTCTGGATCCATCAAGCCCAGACGTGCCTCACTAATCAAAACGACGGCGTTTTGTTTTTTTGAAATTTTCCCTCCGTTTCTTCAAGCGATCTGGGTCGCACGATGAATGGAATTAGTCAAAACCTGGGGACTAATCCAACGATGGACAGCCATCGTCCCCAAACGAAACCCTAGGGTTTTCAGAACCCAGAATTCCTGCATCAAACTTCCATTGATTCGTTCTCTCTCCACAATTGATGAATTTCAAAAATTCTAAAAGCAAAAGTGATCTACTAAACACGAGGAATCCAACCTTACGTGTAGTTTTCATTAACTCCCCCTAGATCATTCAAACAGAGGACCTTAAGATCATGGTTCCACCATGTTCATCTGAGATCAACCATGATAAAGCTTCAACCTAAGGGCCTGAACTTGTTCTACATGCTACCCTAGTTAATCTAACCTAATCCATGCTAATTAAAACTCCCTAAACAGCTAGCTCTTGGAGTTTAAAGGATCATTCACCTGTTATGGAACCTCACGAATCTTGCTCTAACTCCTAGGGTTTAATCAACTAACCTAGTGCATCAATCCTATACCTAAAGAACTACTTGAAAGTGCATAAATTAGGAGAATTATGGAGAGAAACCAACCTGTCAAGTGATGATGGTAGGTGCTCGTGGGAATGGATTCAAGGCTTGTAATGGCTGCAATGAGATCCTCTTGTGATGCACAAGTTTCTGTTTGCACTGGTTGTGAAAGAGATGACTTGTAGATGAAGATTTCTTGAATTGCTTGAACTTGAAGAAAGTGCTTCAATGGCTATTTCTCTCTCTCTCTCTGAAATCTCTCTCTACCACCCAACCTTGAACTCCTTGTGGATCACTGTTTATATAATGATGGATGGAAGGAGCTAGATCCTTCTAGAATCATCTAGAAAAGTGTGGAACTTCTCCTTTAATGAGATTTTGAACAAGCTACATCTCATGCACCAAATCCTTCTTTTAGTGTCAAATTCTCCTTATGAGAGATATTGAGTGTGGATGAGTGAAAACCAGCCTCTTCCTTGCCTTGTGTAAGGTTTTTTCAAGTTGCCTTCTTTTTCAAGTAACAAGTTTTCAAAGCAACCCCCATTTTAAAGCCTTAAATCAAAATTCTATTTGAACCAATGTTCTCAAAATGATGTTTCCAATCAAAATGATATATTGGATGACCTATTTTGGATTTGTGGATCTTCCAAACCAATTTTCAAATTCAACTTTTTAAACTTATAAGCCATTTTTAGTTCATTTTTGACCAATCATGCAAATCCATGCTATGAGCTTTTCCAACAATTCATGACCTTCTTTCTAGACTTAAAATCACATTTTGAACAACTTTCATGTTTTAAGTTTTTCCATTTGAGGCTTGGAAATAGGAGATATGGCCTTTTCTCAAAATGACCTATAATCACCAAATGACCAAAATACCCCTGTCTTGTTCAAACCATAAGTTGAGTTCTACAAATACTATAAAGGAATTCTACCACTCAAATTAAAGCTAAGAAGATGCCCTCCAACATTCATGTTGACCAAGAGATCATAGGAATCATCCTACTTGGGCAAAAGTTGTCTGCAAGTTGGGTGACCTTCAAGGACCCAGATTCACACACCTCAGCTGACCTGTAATTTGTCAAAACCATAACTTGAGCTCTGTAACTCCTATCAAGGACTTCCACCACTCAAATTAAAGCTAAGAACAAGCTCTACAACATTAATGTTATGGGGAAGATGAGATATCAATCACATCTAGAGCTAAAACTGCCTGGAAGATAGGGATCAAATTAGGGTTTTTCACTGACAATCCTTGGAAACCCTAACTCAAAACTTCTCAAACTCCTCAATCATGATGAGTTGGTCTAGGAATAATCTTTATAACACCTCTATGAATCATTCCATGATCTCATGGCCCTTGGATTAGGTCTCAACCTTCTCCAAATCTTCAGCTGATCTAGGGTTGACCCAGTCAAAACCCTAATTCTACCATTCATAGTTGAATCCTCTGAACTCTTGCATAATGACTTCTCTGGGCTTCATGATGGCTATCAAGACATCTCATAGGCTTTCTCAAAACATCAAGTTCATTCTCAAAGTCTCAGAATCATCTGAGGAGCACCCACAACTCTCAAGCTATGAAGCACACAATCCTAGTTTCAATCCACTCCTCTGGGGATCTCTTGAACTTTATGATGAAGGTATCCATTTTCAAATACTCAATGAATAAATAATTGTTGGTCAAATTTTGGGGTGCAACAGCTGCCCCTATTCAAACGGCTTGAACCTGACTGGGTGAGAAGCGAACGGCTCTCAACCAATCAAGGTGCGAGACGATTGAATATCGGTAAACCCGAAAATTTGCCAACTGCGCGAGCACACAGTACTCTGCGGGGAACAAATCTTCGAATATTGCAATGCTAGCTGCACGGCAACTAGCTGGAGAGATACTGAACTGACATCGCCGTCAGTCATCCTCGTTAACTTCTTTTGATATTGCCTTCAGACAACCACATCACCCAACATCGTCGTTGGAAGACTAAACCACCTGACATTATCGTCAAACAAGATTCTGAGGAACGCCCAACATCGTCGCTGGAACACCAAATCATCTGACATCGCCGTCAAGAACAACCATAACTCGGGGAAACAAGCGCCCAACATCGCCGCCGGAGACCTAAACCTGAATCACCAAAATATCCAACATCGCCGCTGGAGAAAATACAACAATGAACAAAATACCCCGCATCGCCGCTGGAGAGAATACAACACTGAACAAAATACCCCGCATCGCCGCTGGAGAAAATACATCTCTAAACAAAGTACCCCGCATCGCCGCTGGAGAACTACACCTGACAGAATACCCTGCATCGCCGTTGGAGAAACACATCTGACAGAACACCCCGCATCGCCGCTGGAGAACTAAATCTGTCAAAATACCCCGCATCGCCGCTGGAGAACTAAAGGATCTGCGTCACCTAACATCGCCGTCGGAAGACTGGATCACCTTGACACGCCCAACATCGCCGCTGGAAAACTGAATCTGACATCGCCGTCGGAAACAAACATCCTCTTAGAGACACTCGACATTGCCGTCGTACAAACATCATCTTTACTGGGGATTTAAAGAGTCTGACCTCGCCGTCAAACAAACATAATTTGACCTCGCCGTCGAATCCAAACATTCAACCTCGCCGTCGAACAAACACCCAACCTCGCCGCCGGACAAATGATGATCTGACCTCGCCGTCAAATCCAAACGTTCAACCTCGCCGTCGAACAAACACCCAACCTCGCCGCCGGACAAATGATGATCTGACCTCGCCGTCAAATCCAAACGTTCAACCTCGCCGTCGAACAAACATCCAACCTCGCCGCCAGACAAATGATGATCTGACCTCGCCGTCAAATCCAAACGTTCAACCTTGCCGTCGAATAAACATCCAACCTCGCCGCCGGAAAAATGATGATCTGACCTCGCCGTCAAATCCAAACGTTCAACCTCGCCGTCGAACAAACATCCAACCTCGCCGCTGGACAACTGATGATCTGACCTCGCCGCCAAATCCAAACGTTCAACCTCGCCGTCGAACAAACATCCAACCTCGCCGCCGGACAAATGATGATCTGACCTCGCCGCCAAATCCAAACGTTCAACCTCGCCGTCGAACAAACATCCAACCTCGCCGCCGGACAAATGATGATCTGACCTCGCCGTCAAATCCAAACGTTCAACCTCGCCGTCGAACAAACATCCAACCTCGCCGCCGGACAACTGATGATCTAACCTCGCCGTCAAATCCAAACATTCAACCTCGCCGTCGAACAAACATCCAACCTCGCCGCTGGACAAATGATGATCTAACCTCGCCGTCAAATCCAAACGTTCAACCTCGCCGTCGAACAAACATCCAACCTCGCCGCCGGACAAATGATGATCTGAACCAATCTGACCCGGGGCTCACCCCTGGTAAATGGAACAAACGGTATACTTGCGTATTTGAAACTACTCCGCTGGGAATGAGAGACTTAACCAAGCACGCTCTGATATGGGGTTCACCCTCAGAACCATAACGAACATCGGGATACTACTGCACACTGCCCATCGTAGAACTTCAGCATTAAAGATATATGAAACCCTGGCCCCTGGCCATTTCCAGCTTCAGCTAGAAAAAATCTTCAAGTATTTCTAAAGATAGATGGAACCCTGGCCCCTGGCCACTTCCAGCTTCAGCTAGCAACAACATCCTTGGCCTTCAAGGATGTAAACTTTGCCCGTCGGCAACTCTGCAGGAGGTATCTTCGACTTCAGTCTAAAGAAATGGTCCTTGGCCTTCAAGGATACATAGATCTGCCTTCAGGCAACTCTACCTCTGCTCATAGAGCATCCGAGACTTCAGTCAGGGATATATTTCGGCCTTCAGTCCGAAAAATGAATCCTAGGTCATTCATGACCTTGGGGACAACCTTGCCCTTAGGCACATTCGCTTCAGCTTAGGAAATCTGTGACTTCAGTCAAAGAAATAGTATCCTGAGCCATTCATGACTCTACGGGGATTCAAACACCTTGCCTTCAGGCAAAACTCCGCTTCAGCTGGAGAAACATCTTCGACTTCAGTCAGAAGAAAAACTATCCACTTGATCGCAATCAATCATCTCCTTAGGACAACTGACTTGGTCTTCAGACCAACACGGACCCTCTTGAATACAAAAATTTGGAACCTTGTCTTCAGCCACCCGTTGATTCATCAACAAGGAAATCTGAACTCACCGGAACCTTTTGATATCGCCTTCAGGCGTTCACGAAGTCAATCTTCAGATTAGACATCATTGTTGGAGCAGACATATCACGCTGCTGAGGACTTCAAGAATCATCTTGAACAAACAGATCCGCCGGGCATCTTCAAGAATCATCCTGACCCAATAACCATTCTGGAGACTTCATTCTGCGGGGTATTCCAGGAATCTTCCTGGGCAACTCTTGCTGGGGACGCTATTGGGGAGCTCGAGTATCACCCTAAGCAAACAACTTGGGAACCTGCACTGAGGTCTTAAGAATCATCTTAAGCAAATGGCCCTGCTGAGGGATTCGAGAATCATCTCGAACTGAAGACTTCGCTGGGGGTCTCAAAAATCATCTTGAGCGAGCGACAGTGGGAATTACACCGGGGTCTTGGGAATCATCTCAAGAAAGCGACCTCGTTGGAGAGAATATCAGGAATCGTCCTGAGCAACTGGTCTCTTGGCCGAACACCTGTAAGGCAAGAATGATAATGACCTAGATCATGTTTATGATGCATATGCTTCTGCGCCATGCCCCACACGGTGGGAATGCTATGCGTTTATGCCAAATGCCATGCAATCATGCAATATGCTTATGCAATCCCGTCAGCAAAATAAATGTTGGGGGGAGGAAACCCTTTTGTCAAGGAGACAAGAACTACTCAGGTAGAGGAATCATCCTGCTGAGGAAAACGTGGACACGCCAATATCAATCGGACTCTGCCTGGGGAAACGATCTTCCGCGGACTGCTGCATGGAAAACAACTTCAGTTGATTACTGCAGGGGACGAAGCTCTACGAGAAACCAGACTTGCTGATATCAATCGCGCGAATAAACTGCGCGGCCGCCATGGCTACTCTTCTGGGGATAACAACTCTGTGGGGAAACAACTTCAGCTGCTCCACACTCCACTGGGGAAAACATGGTCTGATCAACTTCCAAGGACTCGGCTCTCTTGGACATCTGCAAACTCGGCTGAGGAAGGAGAAGTCATTCTGCTTCGCTGGAGAGAGTACGACTCTGGGGAAATACAGCATCAGCTGCTCAATATCTGCTAGGAAAACCACTCACGGTCTCAACTACTTCCAAGGATTCTGCTTTTCTGCGGACTCAGCCGGGGAGAGAAATCATTCTACTTCACTGGAGAGTACGACTCTGATGAGGGATTTCAATTCCGCTGGGGAAGAAAGAATCATCTGACTTCGGGGGAGAGAGTACAATTCTGCAGGGGAACACACCATCGGCCGTTCCAATACTCTACTGGGGAAGAGGGAATCATCCAACTTCAGGAGAGAATACGGCTCTGGTGGGGGATCTCAATTCCGCGGGAGACTTTACTGGGGGAACACGAGCTTCGACACCCGAACACTCCTATGAAATATGCACTTGTGACCCGGTGCTGGGGAAAGACGACATCATTCTTCGGTGCTTGGCGCAGCTGATGAGGCGACATTCCTTCAGGATGCGTCTGCTTGGGGAAGAGAATCATCTCTGCATGGGGAGACATATCAATGCTCACTATCTTGCGTTCAGATTCTACGGAGGAGAGACTACTGAACTCTGCTGGAGAAGGAGGACTCGCCCCGCTTCGGGGATACGCACGACATATCCTCTGGAAGGTGCTACACCGGCAACAACACAAACAAACAGACAAGATACCCTCCTCAAAGGGGCCTATCAAGGTTATTATCTCGTGACAATGTTCAGTTAATCAATTGTCTCAACAATCAATGGGCCTAGGCCCGCAAGTTTATGTATGCGCATTTTATCAAAAACATCGGCGTTTTCATTCGCAAACAAAACAGATAAATGCTAAACAGACAAACAAAATTGCTGAATAATGTGCATTTTATTGATGATGAACCCCTGAATGGGCAAAAATGTTTTACAACAGAGGCAAGCTCCTAGAATGAGGAAGCTGCGCAAAAGGAAAACATAAATATACATCAGTACATACAAATGTCGGCAACGAGGCGTAGACGAACACCATGAGTTGATCCCTCTAAGACCCACTCGACTCCGATACTTCTCCGATGCTTCAGCTTCGGAAGAGATTGATTCAGATGAACGGCCCTCAGGTCCTCCGAACCACTAAACAATGAAAGTCCACACGCGGAACGCAGTCATTTGCTTATTCAAATCCCTAACTTTTGCGTGAACCGCCCTTTACGGGTTTTCAGTTCACCGGGATACCCTTTTTTGCCGAAGCCGCCCAGTGTAGGTTTTCGACTTCGCGGGTGTACATTTTTTTCAATATATCCCTAATTTTTGCCCGAACCTTTTATTCTGTTTTTGGTTCGCCAGGATGCCCCTTTTTTGCCTGGACTCTTTCTTTTTGTCTAGCGGGTCTCTTTCAAGCAAAGTATTTTTTAACTGCGTCCGCGTTCACCGGGGATGCAAAATCTTCACCATCCATCGTGGATAACAACAAAGCTCCTCCCGAGAAGACCTTGCTGACGACATACGGCCCTTCGTAATTCGGAGTCCACTTGCCCCGGTGATCGGAGTGTGGCGGAAGAATCTTCTTTAGGACGAGATCACCCGTCTGAAAGCTTCTAGGGCGCACCTTCTTGTCATAAGCTTTCTTCATTCGGCTTTGGTACAGGCGACCAAATGCAATCGATGCTAATCTCTTCTCGTCCATCAGGCTGAGTTGGTTCAAGCGATTCGTAATCCATTCTGCCTCGTCGAGCTTCACATCAACCAAAACTCGTAAAGAAGGAATCTCCATTTCTAACGGCAGGACAGCTTCCATACCGTACACCAAGGAGAAAGGAGTTGCCCCGGTCGACGTGCGCACCGTCGTACGATAGCCGTGCAAGGCAAACGGCAGCATCTCGTGCCAATCTTTGTATGTCACAACCATCTTCTGAACAATCTTCTTGATGTTCTTGTTGGCCGCTTCAACAGCGCCATTCATCTTTGGCCGGTAAGGAGATGAGTTGTGGTGTTCAATCTTGAAGCTCTGGCACAACTCCTTCATCATCTTATTATTCAAATTCGAACCATTATCAGTAATGATCCGCTCGGGAATTCCATAGCGACAGATGATGTCCCTCTTTATGAATTTAGCTACCACTTGCTTGGTCACATTAGCGTACGAGGCTGCCTCCACCCATTTGGTGAAGTAGTCGATAGCTACCAGAATAAAACGATGACCATTGGATGCAGTGGGCTCGATCTTGCCTATCATGTCGATGCCCCACATGGAGAACGGCCAAGGGGAGGACATGACATTCAATGGGCACGGCGGCACATGAACTTTATCAGCATAAATCAGGCATTTGTGACATTTCTTCGCGAATCTGAAGCAATCCGACTCCATCGTCAGCCAGTAATATCCTGCTCTCAGGATCTTTCTTGTCATGGCATGCCCGCCGGCGTGCGTACCAAATGTGCCCTCATGGACTTCTTCCATGAGCATACTTGCCTCTTTCTCATCTACACATCTGAGCAGCACGAGATCGTGGTTTCTCTTATACAACACTCCATCAGGATTGAGATAAAAGTTTCCAGATAGCCTCCTCAGAGTCTTCTTATCCTGGGTTGACGCACCCGCAGGATACTCCTTAGTCATAAGGAAGGTCTGGATATCGTGGAACCATGGCTTGCCGTCGTTGGCATCCTCGATTGCAAACACAAACGCCGGTCTATCAAGATGCGAGAGTACAATTCTTGGAGCCTCATTCCAATAATTGACTTTATACATTGAAGCCAACGTGGCTAAGGCATCAGCCATTTGATTTTCAGCCCTGGGTACATGATGAAGTTCCACCCGATCGAAGAATGGAAGCAGCCTCCTGGCGTAATTCATGTACGGCACTAAATTCACTTGACGAGTTTCCCACTCCCCTTTAATCTGATTGATTACAAGCGCTGAGTCACCATATATGTCTAGAATCTTGATTCTCAAATCAATTGCCTCTTTTAGACCCATAATACATGCTTCATACTCTGCTTCATTGTTGGTAACTGGAAACGTCAGTCTCGCAGTAAAAGGGATGTGGGATCCATGAGGAGTCGTGATGATAGCCCCGATACCACTTCCATAGGAATTAACCGCTCCGTCGAATATCAACTTCCACTGAGACTTCCTATCTGGCCCCTCATCGGGCAATGGCTCATCACAATCCTTCGCCTTGAGAAACATAATATCCTCGTCAGGGAATTCGAACTTCATCGGCTGGTAGTCTTCGATTGGCTGTTCGGCAAGATAATCAGACAATACGCTTCCCTTAATGGCTTTCTGGGAGACGTACTGAATATCATATTCTGTTAACACCATTTGCCACCTGGCAATCCTGCCCGAAAGAGCCTGCTTCTCGAAGACGTACTTGATCGGATCCATCTTCGAAATTAGCATAGTGGTGTGGTTGAGCATATACTGTCGCAGACGTTTGGCGGCCCAGGCTAATGCACAACACGTCTTCTCCAGCATCGAGTATCGAGATTCACACTCAGTGAACTTTTTACTCAAATAATAAATGGCATGCTCTTTTCTGCCCGTCTCGTCGTGCTGACCGAGAACACACCCCATACTGTTCTCCAGAATCGTCAGGTACATGATTAATGGCCGTCCAGCCACTGGGGGTATCAAGATTGGAGGTTCTTGAAGATACTGCTTTATTTTGTCGAATGCCTTCTGGCAATCCTCATTCCAAGTAATCGCCTGATCTTTCTTTAAAAGCTTGAACATCGGTTCACAAGTGGCCGTGAGCTGAGAGATAAACCTTGCAATGTAGTTTATTCGGCCCAGGAAACCACGGACTTCTCTTTCTGTTTTCGGCGCTGGCATTTCTTGGATAGCTTTTATCTTCGCAGGATCAACTTCAATACCTCGTTCACTAACGATAAACCCCAATAACTTTCCGGACCGCACCCCGAAAGTGCACTTGTTAGGATTCAGCCTCAGCCTGAACTTCCTAAGCCTTTCAAACAGCTTCAACAAATTGACCAGATGCTCTTCCTCCGTTTGGGACTTTGCAATCATGTCATCAACATAGACCTCGATCTCATGATGAATCATATCATGAAACAAAGTTACCATTGCTCGCTGGTAAGTGGCCCCTGCGTTCTTCAGACCAAAGGGCATTACCTTGTAGCAAAACGTGCCCCAGGGGGTAATGAACGTCGTTTTCTCCATGTCCTCCGGTGCCATCTTAATTTGATTGTAACCGGAGAAGCCATCCATGAACAAAAACACGGAAAACTGGGCTGTATTGTCGACCAACACATCGATATGAGGCAACGGGAAATCATCCTTAGGGCTCGCCCTATTCAAATCCCGATAATCGACGCACATGCGTACCTTACCGTCCTTCTTCGGTACAGGCACTATGTTGGCGACCCACGGAGGGTAAGTGGTAACGGCTAGAAATCCTGCGTCCAACTGCTTTTGGACTTCTTCTTTGATTTTTACAGCCATGTCTGGTCTCGTCCTCCTAAGCTTCTGCTTGACTGGAGGGCAATCTTCTCGCAACGGCAAACGATGAACCACGATGTCAGTGTCAAGTCCGGGCATATCCTCATATGACCAAGCAAAGACGTCACTATACTCTCGAAGCATCTCGACCAGTCTATGCTTGACATCATTCTGCAGCGCAGCCCCTATTCTGACATTTCTGACGAGCTCCTCAGAACCCAGATTTATGATCTCAATATCCTCTTCGTGAGGCAGAATAACCTTTTCTTCTTGTCTCAACAAGCGGGCCAACTCTTCCGGAAGGTCTTCGTCTTCATCAATCTCATCCTCGGCTTGGTAGATCGGGCAATCAAAGTCGTAGTGAGCCGTAGAGGGTCCAGAATCGATGTCGTCTGTTATGTGGATCCTGCAACAACAAGGGTTAAGTTTAAAGCAAGAATATGCAGGTTAGCACAAACCTCGTTGCCATTTTGCTGTTTTTTTTTCCCGAAATAAACATAAAACAGGAATGGCAGAGAACACAATATTTGATTACGAAGAAAACGCCTTTTATTTATTAACAAAATGCATACACATAATCCAACAAGGCCCTGACAGTAAAACCACTATGCCCAGGGCAGGACATAGGGTTGTACAAAGATTGTAAAAAGCAAATCATTACTCTTCACTTGTCAGCTTGATAATCTCCTTGATGGTCCAATTGTGGAGGTGCTCGCCCGGCTTGCTCGGTTGAATCCAGGCGTCAAGATCGCAGTCACTGTCCCCGCTGTCCTCCGACGCAGCGTTGATGCTCTCGAAAATTACTCCCCCCTTGGTGAATAGGATCGGCCCTTTCCCACGAGATGAGCTGCCAGAAGAGGATGAAGCTTCAGCTCCAGGAGAATACCCCAATCCAAACTTATCCTACTTGATTGGTATATCCAAGACATGCCCCCAGCCTGGGGTGGCACCGGCTTCGACAACGGCCCGAGCTTCCTTAAACGAGGAAAGATTCATCTCTTGTTTCTCTGCGACGATAGGAGCTACCTCCTTCACCCTGACGGTTTCAAATGCTTGGCAAAGCGTTTCATGGATCTCGCCATCCATTTCAACGTATTTAAAGTACGACAGGTGGCTTACCATAATGTCCTCTTCACCACAGACGGTTACTATGCTGCCCCCAACAGCATATTTAAGCTTCTGATGCAGCGTAGACGTCACGGCACCAGCAGAATGGATCCATGGCCGACCTAAGAGGCAACTATAGGCGGGCATGATATCCATGATATAGAAAACCGTATTGAACGTCTCTGGACCAACTTGAATTGGCAGGGTCAACTCTCCGAAGACGTGGCGCTTGGTTCCGTCAAAGGCTTTCACGACCAGATCACTGGGCGTGCAAAGCAGTCCACGGGTATCCAACTTCATCAGTGCTTTTTTCGGAAGCACATTAAGCGAGGAACCCGTATCCACCAGGACATGTGACATAATCGTGCCTCTGCACTCTATTGAGACGTGCAAGGCGCTGTTGTGATCTCTTCCCTTAGGAGTCAGCTCTAGATCTGTAAAACCCAGCCCATTACCAGCATTGACATGGGCCACCACCTCCTCGAGTTGATTTACTGATATCTCCTGCGGCATGTATGCAGCATTCAATACCTTCAGTAACGCGTTGCGGTGCGCTTCAGAACACAGCAACAAGTTAAGAATCGAGATCTTTGATGGAGTCTGATGAAGATGATCTACAATTTTGTAGTCACTCTTCTTGATTAGTCGCATGAACTCTTCAGCATCTTTAACCAGCAAGTCTTTTTCTTCCCCAGAAGGGACCTCCTCAACAGCTTTACCTTTACCCTTATCCACAGCGTCAGCTCGGACCACTTTCTCTGCTGCAACCTCTGCTGGTGCAAATACTCTTCCGCTTCTAGTGATACCACTGACTTCGGTAAGATTCTGCACAGTCAATCCGAATGGCTCAAGCTCTATCTTCTGACCATTGCAGTAAACTTCGGCGCCGTAATGCCATGGAACAGCATTAGTACTCTCGAATGGGATTGGTCTGGCCCTGGTGATGGTGATAGTAGGCGGACGAGGCGCAGAAATAGTAATAGGGTGACGAGGAATAGTAATGGTAGCAACTTCGTCTGCCTGCTTCAGCACGACTTCCCCTGATGCACTCTCAATGCTCCGACTGAACTGTAAAATACCCTCGGACATCAGACTTTGGATACCTTCGATCAGTTGCTCACACCCATCAAGAAGTGTAGCACAAGCCATACATAACTCTCCACATCCAGGAAAGAAGCCCTTCTTCAGCAACTTAGCCTTGACAAAACTCAACGGTGTCTTCAAATCTTTGACATCGGTCAGCAAGTCTGAACTCTCCTCAGTGATAACAGCATTTACTCCGCCCCCCTTATGATGAGGCATCGGGTTTTTGGTGACGTTGGGCACGTTGTCAGAAAAGTTAATAACCTTGGCGTCCACCAAGTCCTGGACTTTGTGCTTAAAAGCTTTACAATTCTCAATCGTATGGCCAGGTGCCCCAGTATGGAACTCACAAGTAGCACTGGCGTCATACCCCGGTGGTGGTGCCCCTGTTAAGGGAGCCAACGTCCTCTTTTGAACTAATTGGAGCTGAAGCAGCGTTTGCAAAAGCTGTGCATACGACATAGGTGGAGTATCAAAATGACGGCTTGCCATAGGAGCCCGATTCTGATATCTTTTATACCCCTGCTGATTCTGCTGCTGAGGCTGCTGCTGCTGCTGCTGCGGTGGAGCAGCTGGAATGTTTATGCTAGCAATCTGAGGCTGAGGGCCCTTGCCCTTTCTCCTAGCATTAGTGACAACACTGGCATCTCCCTCTCGACGCTTGCCAGTATAGGGTTTCTTGCTACCTCCTCCAGCTGAGGATGATTCGCCCTGAATTTTTCCGATCTTTATACCGTTCTCAACATGCTCTCCCAGAGTGATAAGAGCCGAGAATGTTCCAGACATGCCACTGACCAGCTTTTCATAATAGATTCCAGGAAGGGTAGCCACGAACATTTGCACTAGCTCACGCTCAACCATCGGCGGTTGAACCCGAGCAGCCAATTCACGCCACCGTTGGGCGTACTCTTTGAAGCTTTCATTGTTCCGCTGTGAGAGATTCTGAAGCTGAACTCGGTTGGGAGCCAAGTCGCTATTGTATTGATAGTGGAGAACAAACGCTTCTGCAAGATCTTTCCAGGTGCGCACAGTAGCGGGCTCCAAACCCATATACCATTCGAGCGATGGACCAGAAAGACTATCCTGAAAGAAGTGCATCAGCAGCTTCTCATCGTCAGAATAGGCGGACATCTTTCTATAATAAGATCGGAGATGAACACGGGGGCAAGTAGTACCCTTATACTTCTCAAAGGTAGGCACCATGAACTTGTGAGGTACTTTAAAATCAGAGATCAACCCGAGTTTGGACATGTCAACGCCCAATGTGTTCTGATTTTCTATGTCTCTCATCTTGTCTTCCAGCGCCTTGAACCTGAGTCGAGCCTCAGCATTCAACTCTGCCTCTACACCTCTCTGAGAGAATATGTCATCCTGATGGTCCTCCAGCCACGGTTGAGGCACCACCAGATTTCCTGCACCAGCATTGCCGTTGACCGGCCCTATGTTAACATTGGCTCCCAAACTACCATTGTCGGCGCCTGCCGCATTGAGTCCGAGATTAGTCATAAGATGGCCGTTAGCACTGCCGTTGCCCCCGGCAACAGGAACAACGTTCTATGGAGTATCCCCTGGAGGAGGAGTGGGCACGGCCCCGCCGTGAAGTATTCCATTACTGTCAACCCTGGAGATGAGAGGTTGAACCAAAGTACGGAGCTGGTCTTGCCCATTCGCAACTACTTGCATCAGCTCCATAAAACGATCCATCCGTTCACGGAGCTCCTGAACATCTGACTGTACCTGGTCCATTATCCTTGTCTGATTGGCGTGAGTTGAGTAGCGGTGGATGAGTCTTTGATCAATCCTGGAGATCGAAAGCAGCTCGGAACCTGAGTACCTGAAAAACCTGTCAACATTAAAGGTTAGGAAAGGCAACATAATGTATGTCATGCAAAATGCTTTATGCAGATGTATGCGTGTGTCTGTGTGCTTGAGAGATTTTCCCCCGATCCTGGCGCCTTAGTACCGGTGCTGACAATAATAAGGAGGGGAATCTGGGCCCAATCATGGAAACAGCAATCTCACATATAGTATCAGCAATGGTTAGATTCGACACATCAAGGACCGAGAACTCGTACGCATCAGTCTTCCTGAGAGAGGCTGCAGCAACACAATAAGAGGCGAGAGATCCTGGATCGGGGAAACAGTACCTGTCACAGACACACGCCAATGGAATGCGAATGATTATGCAAACTAATGCAAAATGCAGGTATGCAACAATATATCCAGGTGGCTGCTGTGGGGATTCGGTGTCAACAGTCACTGATGAGAAGAAAACCCCGGTGTAAAACCACTGATCTGATCTGCTGAGAATAACCATCTGATAGGATCGAGATCAAAATTGTGCTCTGCCCAGAGTAAGTGCCTGATAATAAGGATCCCGGGTGCAATATCAAGGAATATCTATTGAAGTCTTCAGACCCCGAATCAAAATATGCCCTATCAAGAACAAACACACAGCTGCTGATGAGATCTTCAGACCCCACTCAAAATCTGCCCTATCAAGAACAAACCACAACTGCTGATGAGATCTTCAGACCCCACTCAAAATCTGCCCTATCAAGAACAAATAACATCTGCCGATGAGGTCTTCAGACCTCACTCAAAATCTGCTCCGTCCAGAACAAACCACTGACGATAATACACTGATCAAAGCCTGCTCTATCAAGAACAGACAAACACCCGATGATAAAATCCTCTGATCAAACCCTCGCTCTGTCAAGAATAGTCAAATCTGCCATTGAGAACCCTGACATCAACATAACTGATTCACTGCCAAGAAAACCAGGTGGTCTGGAGGTCAAAGTTTCCTGCAATATCCCAACCCCACTCACAGGTATGGACCTAATCCACGGACAAAGGTACGACATCCTATGCGGTCATCAGCGTCACAGACTTTCATGAGTGACAATACGATTCCCAGGAGGAGTGGCATTATCAAGTCATGAAGAGGCCTCTCTTAGCTGACTTCCAAATGATCGGTCCCCAGAGTCGACAATCCTCACGTCTGGACTCCCCTCAGATCCTCAGGACCGGAAAGGAGCACCTCTGCAAGAATCTCGTCTGAGCGCAGATTTTCGTAGGGAACTGTGCCTGCTCAGCAGACAGGTTCGTCTACTACTTCTCCGCAACTATATCTAGGTGTGTACTCAAGCCCAGGTCCGGCTTTTCACTCACAGTAACATCCCTCTCCCACAGCAGCACAGATAATCATATCAAACTGGAAATAAAATGCGAGAAATAAAAAAAGCGGGAAGTAAAGTGCGGGAAGTAAAAATGGGATAAATAAATGCAACCCAACAAGCAAACACACAAACGATAGGATTGACTCTCATAGGGAACCGGAGAACCAGAGACTCTGGGTTCGGTCCCCAGCAGAGTTGCCAGCTGTCGCTTGCGCGAAAATAAGGTGTCGGCATGACAGAAGAGTCGCCACCTTTCGTTATTTATCCCTCAGAGCGGGAAAGGAAACGATCGGAAAAACCTGACGAATAAGGGTAAGACAAGGTCATCGCAACCATTGTCTGGGTTCGGGAGTCGGTTACGCAAGGGGAAGGTATTAGCACCCCTCACGTCCGTCGTACTCGACGGGATCCTCGCTTGTTTGTTTACTTGGACGGGTTGGTTATAATCTATCTACCTATCAAGGCTGGCTGAAAAAGAAAAGAAAAATGACTCGGCAAAGCGTCGCGCTTTATGCCTACGTATTCCCGTCTGGAACGAGAAATCAGAGTCAACGTAGTTCGCCTAACTACGGGGGAAGATGGGGGAAAGGTTGCTCGCTAGGATATCGCATCCTATGCCTACGTACTTTCATCTGGTATGAAAGATCAGAGCAAACGTAGTTCGGGAAGCTACGGATTATCTCCTAAAAGAAGTGTTTTTTATTATGTTTGCGATTTCAACCGCACTAGAGACTATGACCTGAGAATGAATGCGTCCTTTCTCAGATAGCTTAAGGCTCGTAACGTACGAAAGACATCATTCATGATTACTGTGTCTTAAACTGCTTCGAGATGAGAAGAGAACAGGCCCAACTAGGAGGGAGACTATCAAGTCCTACTGTTATCATGCCATGGATTCATCCTATGGTTGAGGTTTGAACAGGGAACTCCTAGATGTTGTCATGCATAGGTTTCAACCTAAAAGTCTATCATCAAATCCTTATCAAAGGAAATGAGAGTCCTAAGGGATCATGTCAATGATACACCAAAACAGACAAAAGCATCAGCTTTAACAGTAAAATGCATGCAATGCAAGTGAGGGAGGAAATGTGTGCGGGGCTTCAGCCTCCACAAGCTCGTCTCGACCTCAAGCCAGTCATGAAATAACAGTAATCATACTGAAGATAAACAACATGCTATCAAGCAATATATAGGTAAAAGAGATGAAATGCCATCAGGCAAACAAAACACAAGCTTGAGAAAGAAAGGATCTACTCTCTAATCCTAACCCTAACACAGAATCTAAATCAAATCTAAGCAGAGCCCTAAAGCAAAACCTAACCAAAAGAAAACAATCCCAGTCTTCAAGCTTCAGAACAAGCTTACCAAAGAAAGGGAGCTAAGTAAGCAGACTCATAGTGTCTTCCTCAGGAAAGCACTAGGAGGTGTATACTCAGGAGTCATATCCTATGTGGCTCAACCACTGTGATCAGTTTACATTCCTCCTCAGGAGAAATTAAACTCACAAGCAGGCTCCAACATCACTGGATATTTAGGAAATCCTATCTGAACTAGTGGAACTAAATGAACAGACTCATAGGACCTTCCTCAGGAAAGTACTAGGAGGCTTCCACTTAGGAGGTGTATCCCATGTGGCTCAACAACAGGTGATCAGTTTACATTCCTCCTCAGGAGAAATTAAACTCACAAGTTGGCTCCAACATCATTGGATACTTAAGAAAGAGGTGAGAAGAAAGAATGAAAGTCATTCATAGTGCCTTCCTCAGGAAAGTACCATGAACTTCCTTCAAACTTCAGGATCTCAAACCTCACAGACAGGGAACAAGCCAGGCTCTGGGTCTCTGAGTCTTGATCTTCAATCTTCTCTTCATCATGCTCTCCAACAAGGTCTTCAAGACAACACAAGCCCCACAACAAATTCCCCACACAAAACCCCAAAAGGTGAACAGATAACCACAGGACAGACAAAATCATCAGGCAACTTCAGAAAATACCTAAAAATACTAAACCAAGGGGGAAAAATCTAACAATTATTCACAAGGGTCTACAATATCTATCCATAACATCCACATATGCCTCTACCCAAAAATAAAGACAAAACTATCTAAAGAAAATGAATTATCTCACCTATGCACAACATAAACCCTAATTAGACTATCCTAAGTTCAATTCAACTAAACTGATCAAATCTTAATCTAAAAATCTAGAAATAAATCCTATGGGGAACTATGATTCAATATCTAATTACACAAAAAATAATGAGTTAAAAACCCTAAGGGAAAGCCCTAAAAGAAATTCTACAAAATCATGATATCAAACAGAAGAAATTAGATGCACTATTAAAAAGAAAATATCACCAAAAATTCTACATTAAAAATAAAATCCTATTTTTATTTTTATAATTTTCTACACATTATTATCTAAACATAGCAAAAAGAATGAACAAAAAATCATTATTTATCAATTTTATATGAATTTTTTAAGTTGCAAGAATATTAAAGAAATTAAAATTCAAAACAATTAAAATGAGGGGAGGGGGTGCTGAAAGTATATGCGCCTAGTTGAAAATTCAATGGGCCAGAATAAGGGGGGTGCGAATAGAACTCTGGATCCATCAAGCCCAGACGCGCCTCACTAATCAAAACGACGGCGTTTTGTTTTTTTGAAATTTTCCCTCCGTTTCTTCAAGCGATCTGGGCCGCACGATGAATGGAATTAGTCAAAACCTGGGGACTAATCCAACGATGGACAGCCATCGTCCCCAAACGGAACCCTAGGGTTTTCAGAACCCAGAATTCCTGCATCAAACTTCCATTGATTCGTTCTCTCTCCACAATTGATGAATTTCAAAAATTCTAAAAGCAAAAGTGATCTACTAAACACGAGGAATCCAACCTTACGTGTAGTTTTCATTAACTCCCCCTAGATCATTCAAACAGAGGACCTTAAGATCATGGTTCCACCATGTTCATCTGAGATCAACCATGATAAAGCTTCAACCTAAGGGCCTGAACTTGTTCTACATGCTACCCTAGTTAATCTAACCTAATCCATGCTAATTAAAACTCCCTAAACAGCTAGCTCTTGGAGTTTAAAGGATCATTCACCTGTTATGGAACCTCACGAATCTTGCTCTAACTCCTAGGGTTTAATCAACTAACCTAGTGCATCAATCCTATACCTAAAAAACTACTTGAAAGTGCATAAATTAGGAGAATTATGGAGAGAAACCAACCTGTCAAGTGATGATGGTAGGTGCTCGTGGGAATGGATTCAAGGCTTGTAATGGCTGCAATGAGATCCTCTTGTGATGCACAAGTTTCTGTTTGCACTGGTTGTGAAAGAGATGACTTGTAGATGAAGATTTCTTGAATTGCTTGAACTTGAAGAAAGTGCTTCAATGGCTATTTCTCTCTCTCTCTCTGAAATCTCTCTCTACCACCCAACCTTGAACTCCTTGTGGATCACTGTTTATATAATGATGGATGGAAGGAGCTAGATCCTTCTAGAATCATCTAGAAAAGTGTGGAACTTCTCCTTTAATGAGATTTTGAACAAGCTACATCTCATGCACCAAATCCTTCTTTTAGTGTCAAATTCTCCTTATGAGAGATATTGAGTGTGGATGAGTGAAAACCAGCCTCTTCCTTGCCTTGTGTAAGGTTTTTTCAAGTTGCCTTCTTTTTCAAGTAACAAGTTTTCAAAGCAACCCCCATTTTAAAGCCTTAAATCAAAATTCTATTTGAACCAATGTTCTCAAAATGATGTTTCCAATCAAAATGATATATTGGATGACCTATTTTGGATTTGTGGATCTTCCAAACCAATTTTCAAATTCAACTTTTTAAACTTATAAGCCATTTTTAGTTCATTTTTGACCAATCATGCAAATCCATGCTATGAGATTTTAAAAAAATTCATGACCTTCTTTCTAGACTTAAAATCACATTTTGAACAACTTTCATGTTTTAAGTTTTTCCATTTGAGGCTTGGAAATAGGAGATATGGCCTTTTCTCAAAATGACCTATAATCACCAAATGACCAAAATACCCCTGTCTTGTTCAAACCATAAGTTGAGTTCTACAAATCCTATCAAGGACTTCTACCACTCACATTAAAGCTAAGAAGATGCCCTCCAACATTCATGTTTACCAAGAGATCATAGGAATCATCCTACTTGGGCAAAAGTTGTCTGCAAGTTGGGTGACCTTCAAGGACCCAGATTCACACACCTCAGCTGACCTGTAATTTGTCAAAACCATAACTTGAGCTCTGTAACTCCTATCAAGGACTTCCACCACTCAAATTAAAGCTAAGAACAAGCTCTACAACATTCATGTTGTGGGGAAGATGAGATATCAATCAAATCTAGAGCTAAAACTGCCTGGAAGATAGGGATCAAATTAGGGTTTTTCACTGACAATCCTTGGAAACCCTAACTCAAAACTTCTCAAACTCCTCAATCATGATGAGTTGGTCTAGGAATCATCTTTATAACACCTCTATGCATCATTCCATGATCTCATGGCCCTTGGATTAGGTCTCAACCTTCTCCAAATCTTCAGCTGATCTAGGGTTGACCCAGTCAAAACCCTAATTCTACCATTCATGGTTGAATCCTCTGAACTCTTGCATAATGACTTCTCTGGGCTTCATGATGGCTATCAAGACATCTCATAGACTTTCTCAAAACATCAAGTTCATTCTCAAAGTCTCAGAATCATCTGAGGAGCACCCACAACTCTCAAGCTATGAAGCACACAATCCTGGTTTCAATCCACTCCTCTGGGGATCTCTTGAACTTTCTGATGAAGGTATCCATTTTCAAATACTCAATGAATAAATAATTGTTGGTCAAATTTTGGGGTGCAACAGTGGGTAATAGTGCTTCTTGAACTAGAGGTATCATTGTTGAGACGATGATGTCTCGTCTTCGATATGGTGGATTTAAGGGGGAGGGTACCTGCATGGTTAGCACTCTAACGCCCAAGTCAATTTAGGGTTCAAGATTGAAGGTAGTGAAAGTCGAAATTAAAAATTGTGTATCTTAGAACCCTTTATGAAGGTACTTATACCTTAGGCCTGATAGAGTAGGCTAGGTAATGAACCTCGTGCAATTGGGCATCCGGCCAATGCGAAATGGTCAGTCCTGGGTAAGGGTGGAAATAGGTTAGGCCGAGTTAGGCTTTACTAAGCCTGAGCCTAGCCTGCTAAAATATTTAAAGCCTAAGCCTGACCTGTAGCCTATTATAGGCTTATTTTTAGGCCTAAGCCTAACATTTTCAAAGGTCTAATTGACCTACTAGCCTACTTAAAATCCTAATTCATTTGAACGTTTGTAAATAAAAAATTCAACTAATGTTAAATAAACTAACAAATTAAAAGATCATTGAGATTAAATGTTTGTTTTCACTATCTCATTCAATTTTACCTATTAGCATAAATTTGGTGATACTATTTGTTGGAGAGAATATATGGAAAAAAACTTATGACAACAACTTATGACATTGTTTATAATGTTTTTTCAATTTATTTTCATAATTTGTTCAAAATAATTAAGCTATATTTTCGTATTTTAATTCAAAGTACAAAATACAATATAATAATGATAAATTTATTGAATTATTTATAAATAGACCGGCCTGATAGGCTTAAAAGGCTTTTCTTATGGCCTGTGGCCTAGCCTCTTTAGCTAAACAGGCTTATAAAAAAGTCTAAGCCTTTTTCTATTTAAGAAAAAGCCTGGCCTGACTTGGGCCTATGTAGGCTAGGCCGTAGGTCACTGTTAGTTGGTTTGGCTTATTCCCACCCCTAGTCCCGGGTCTTTGGCCGTAATGAAACAATTATAAACATCAAAATTTAAATATATCAAATTATCAAAAGGGAGTACTAATATTCCCATTACCCATCCTGTACCCATATTTTGAAATCGAGGAAAACCTAAACCCTAATCTGAACCCAGTCAAATCATATTTTCCCCCATTAAATTTAGAGTGGGTTCAAGCGGATGGGTGGATACCTACACGTATAGGTTTTGTAGACATGGGTAGTTGGTGTTAGAACACAGATTGGTGTTTAATTATATCTCTATGTTTTGATGATAACTCTAATGAAATTTTGTATTAAGAAAATATATACTCTAATTTTGTTCAAGTGTTGTTGTTTCAGATATTAAATTAAATATTATTATGGAAGCAAAAATGCATTTGAACAGTATTCTACGCAAAGCTCTGAAGCATCAGAAGCAAGTGACCAGAAGACTCTGAGCGCTGCCACAAGACTCTGAAGCATAGTTGAAGAACTTGTATGAAGAGTTTCAAGCATTGTTTCAGAAGACTCTGAATGTACTTTACGTTGCAAGTACAGAGGCTCTGATAAACAATTATGCTCTGATCAGATCACTCACGCTAAAGCACTATTGCTGCAACTCTGATATCATTGAATCTGATCTGAAGAATAAGAAGCACATCAGAGGATCTGATGTTGTTTACATTTGAAAAGATGTCAGTACGTGAATAGACTTGGTACTATTCTCAACGTCCTCTCCAACAGAACTATTCCTTATTTGTGATAGACACAAGGATTCAGGCAAAAGGCATTTCTCTGAACATTCCACTTCTGAGAAAGGAAAAGTTATGTGAAGACAAAAGGCTACAGCTACACTACTTGCACAACCTTCAAGCATTGGACTTTCAGCACTATAAAAGGACGTCTTTAACATCTCTTCAAGGTTAACGAATCTTGAACAAATTATTCAACAACTCTCATACAATCTTTCTTACTCAAAGCTGAATAGTTTTTTATTCGTTCTTAATTTAAGTGTAAAAATCACAGTTTGTGATATAGCTTTTAAAAGCATCTTAAACACTTGTTAGTTTACATTTATTTGTAAAAGATTCCTTAAGAAGACCAAGTTGTGGTCAGGATTTCTTGAGAAGACTAAGACAATTGTTCTTAGTGGTTGACACTGTAATCTGTTTGAATATAGTGGATTAAGTCCTTGTGGAGAAAGGAAAATCACCTTGACAGGGTGGACTGGATTAGTTGAGTTCAACGAACCAGGATAAAAATCTTGTGTTGTTTTTATTGCCATATTTTTTTCTAAACCCTTATTCAACCCCCCCCCCCCCCCCCTCTAAGTGTTTTTCTCACCTTCAGTTGGTATCAGAGCTCCGGTTTTGTTAGTGCTCTCACTTTACCGTGAACAGAAAAGATCCAGTTGAGAAAACTCTTGATATATTTTGGTTGATACATTATGGTTGAAGCTTCAACATCCAACAACAACAGATATGAGGACAGAGATAGAATCAGCACTAAACCCCCTATATTTGATGGGGAGAAGTTTGACTACTAGAAAGATAGAATGGAAAGCTTCTTTCTAGGATATGATGTTGACCTTTGGGATTTAGTCATTGATGGCTATGTTCACCCCACTGATGGGGATGGCAAAAAGATAGACAGAAAATCTATGACTGAAGCTCAGAAGAAAGAATTCAAGAATCATCATAAGGTAAGAACCATACTACTAAATGTTATATCTCATACTGAGTATGAGAAAATTATTAACAGAGAAGCAACATTTGATATGTTTGAATCTTTGAAGATGACTCATGAAGGGAATTCTCAAGTCAAAGAGACCAAGGCTCTGGCGCTGATCTAGAAATATGAAGCCTTCAAAATGGAGGAATCTGAATCTGTAGAAGTTATGTTCTCTAGATTCCAGATTCTCACAGCTGGCTTGAAAGTTTTGGACAAGGGTTACTCCACTAATGATCATGTTAAGAAGATCATCAGAAGTTTGCCAATCAGATGGAGACCAATGGTCACTGCTCTGAAGTTAGCAAAGGATCTGAACAAGATCACGCTGGAGGAACTGATCAGCTCTCTGAGGAGTCACGAGATTGAACTAGAAGAAGATGAACCCCAGAAAAAAGGTAAGTTTGTTGCTTTAAAGTCTAACAAATCTGCCAAAGCTTTGCAGGTTTTAGAAGAAAGTTCTGAAGAATCTTCTTCTGAAGAAGAAAATGAATTGTCCCTGCTGTCCAGAAGGATCAACAAACTATGGAAGCATAAACAAAGGAAGTTCAAGAACTTCAAGAAACCAGATCAATGTAAAGAGTCTTCTGGACACAGAAGATCTGGAAAGAAAGAGGTTGTCTGCTATGAATGCAAGGAACCTGGGCACTACAAGAATGAATGCCCAAAGCTTCAGAAGAAAAAGCCAAGAAGGAAGTCTGATCATAAAAAGAAAGTTCTGATGGCAACCTGGGATGATTCAGATGCATCTGAATCTTCATCAAACTCAGATGAAGAATATGCAAACATGGCACTCATGGCTAACGTAGAAGACCATGCAGAAACATCTGGATCAGGATCAGAATTAGAATCAGAATCAGATTCTGAGGAGGTATTGTTTGAACTTTCTAGAGCAAAGCTTATTGAGAGTTTATAAAAAATGTTAGAAAATTATAGTAAGATTAAGCTCAAGTACAAGAAGCTTGAAAGCAATCTTGTATCTGAGAATGATCTTTTGAAATCAGAAGTTGTTGAGCTTAAAGCAAACAATTTGAAAATTAAAAATGAATTAGAAAAAGCTCAACAAGATTCTGAAATTGAAACTAAGTCAAAATCTAAAAACATTTTAGAAGAATATGACTATAGTTTTCAGAGATTTCTGGCAAGAAGCCTATAGAGAAGCAAGATGGCTTCAATGATTATGGTGTAAGCAGAAATAACACGAAGGGTATTGGATATGAATCTTCTTCTGGGAAAGATTTAAATCCAACACCTGTTGATAAACTAATCATTAAGCATACTCCTTTGTATTCTACTTTTAAGTTTGGTCATCTTAATGATATTAAACACACACGTTCTGGTCAGAACATTCCTGTGTTTAAACCTAAAGTTAGTCAGAATAAGCCTGCTGTCAGAAAACAGAAGTTCAGACAAAACTTTAAGGAAACTAACCCTAAAGGACCCAAAAAGATCTGGGTACCTAAAGACAAAATAATACCTATTGCATATATCTTTAGCAGCAAAGTCAAAACACCAATCTTGGTACCTGGCCTCTGGATGCTAGCGTCATATGACGGGAAGAAGGTCTATGTTCCAAAGCCTGGAGCTTAGATCTGGAGGTGATGTCAAGTTTGGAAGGAATCAGAAGTTCAAGATAATTGGCTTTGGAACCATGGGTAATGGTAACCTCTCTTCCATTTCTAATGTCTTACTTGTTGAAGGATTAACACATAACTTATTGTCAATAAGTCAATTAAGTGACAATGGTTATAACATAATCTTCAATCAAAAATGTTGCAAGGTTGTCAGTCAAAAGGATGGCTCAATCCTATTTAATGGAAAGAGGAAGAACAACATTTATAAAATCAATCTTTCAGAACTTAAGGTTCAGAATGTAAAATGCCTTCTGTCTGTTAATGATGAGCAATGGGTCTGGCACAAAAGATTGGGGCATATTAGTATGAGACGTATATCTCAGATTAATAAACTCAATCTGGTCAGAGGACTTCCTAAGTTGAAGTTCAACTCAGATGCTCTTTGTGAAGCATGTCAAAAAGGAGAATTTTCAAAATCTTCTTTTAAAACTAAAAATGTTGTTTCAACTTCAAGACCATTAGAATTACTTCACATTGATTTGTTTGGACCAGTGAAAACTGCATCCATCAGAGGCAAGAAGTATGGATTAGTCATTGTTGATGACTACAGCAGATGGACATGGGTGAAATTCCTAAAACATAAGGATGGGTCACATTCTGTGTTCTTTGACTTCTGCAAACAAGTCTAGAATGAAAAAGATTTTTAAATTGTTAAAGTTAGAAGTGATCATGGTGGTGAATTTGAAAACAAATATTTTGAAAAATATTTTAATGAAAATGACATTGTTCATGATTTCTCATGTCCTATAACTCCACAACAGAATGGAGTTGTAGAGAGGAAAAATAGAACTCTGCAAGAAATGGCCAGAACCATGATCAACGAGACTAATCTGGCAAAGCATTTTTGGGCAGAAGCAATAAACACAGCTTGTTACATTCAGATTAGAGTGTTTGTAAGACCTCTTCTGGAAAAGACTCCCTATGAATTATGGAGGAACAGAAAGCCCAACATTTCTTATTTTCATCCTTTTGGATGTATATGTTACATGTTGAACACTAAAGAGAATCTTAACAAGTTTGATTCTAAAGCACATAAGTGTTTCATGCTTGGCTATTCTGAACGCTCTAAAGGCTACAAAGTATATAATACTGAAACACATATTGTGGAGGAATCTATAAATGTTAAATTTGATGATAAGCTTGGCATTGAAAAGCCAAAGCAGTTTGAAAGTTCTGCAGATAGAGAAGTAATTCTCACAGACTCTGAAGGATCAGAGGCAGAAAAAGCTCAAGTGAAGGAACCAGAAGCAACGCCAGATGCAATTCCTTTAACTGCTCAGATGAATAACTTAAACATTTCTGAAGAATCAAATGTTAAAGGATCATCTTCCAGAATCAAGGCCTTTCACCCAGAGGATGTGATCATTGGAAAGAAGGATGACCCTATCAGAACAAGATCCTTCCTCAGATCATCTGAAGCGTCATTATTTGGGTTGGTGTCAGTTATTGAACCAACTTATGTGGATGAAGCTCTGCAAGACAATGACTGGATAATTGCCATGCAAGAAGAGCTCAATCACTTCACAAGAAATGATGTTTGGGATTTGGTTCCAAGACCAAAGGGATTCAACATAATTGGAACTAAATGGGTCTTCAAAAACAAGTTGAATGAAAAAGGAGAAGTTGAAAGAAACAAAGCAAGGCTTGTTGTTCAAGGTTATAGCCAGCAAGAAGGAATTGATTATACAGAGACTTATGCTCCTGTAGCCAGGTTAGAGTCTATTCGTTTACTCATTTCTTTTGCTGCACAAAATAACATCACTCTATATCAGATGGATGTTAAGAGTGCCTTCTTAAATGGTATTATAGAAGAAGAAGTTTATGTTCACCAACCTCCTGGTTTTGAAAGTGAAAAATTTCCAGAACATGTTTTTAAACTAAAGAAACCTCTTTATGGTTTAAAACAAGCTCCCAGAGCTTGGTATGAGAGATTAAGCAATTTTCTTCTGGAAAAAAATTTATAAGAGGCAAAGTGGATACAACACTCTTTTGTAAAACATTTAAGAAAGATCTGTTAATTTGTCAAATTTATGTGGATGATATTATATTTGGATCTACCAATGTTATGCTGGGAAATGAGTTTGCTCAATGTATGCAGGTTGAATTTGAGATGAGCATGATGGGAGAATTGAGATTCTTTCTGGGAATTCAAGTCAACCAGACTCCAGATTGCACTTACATTCATCAGACCAAATATATTAAAGAGCTTCTGAAAAAGTTTAACATGACTGATAGTAAGATGGCAAAGACCCCTATGCATCCAATAAGTACTCTTGGTAAGGAAGAGGTAAGTAAGAAAGTAGATCAGAAACTCTACAGAGGTATGATAGGATCTCTTCTCTACTTAACTGCTTATAGACCTGACATTTTATTCAGTGTATGCTTGTGCGCAAGATTCCAATCAGATCCTAGAGAATCACACTTAACAGTTGTTAAGAGGATTCTAAGGTATCTGAAAGGTACTTCTAATGTGGGTTTGTGTTACAGAAGATCTAATGAATTTAAACTAGTTGGATTCTGTGACGCTGATTACGCTGGAGACAGAGTGGAAAGAAAAAGTACTTCTGGAAGTTGTCAATTTCTAGGAAGAAATTTAATCTCCTGGTATAGCAAGAAACAACCTACAATTGCGCTATCAACTACAGAGGCAGAATATATTGTTGTTGCTGGATGTAGCATGCAGATGCTCTGGATGGAAAGTCAACTAAAAGACTATCAGATCTTTGAGAGTAATATTTCTATATTCTGTGATAATACTTCTGCTATATGTTTGTCTAAAAACCCTATTTTACACTCTAAGGCAAAACATATAGAAATTAAACATCATTTCATCAGAGACTATGTTCAGAAGGGTATCATAAACTTAACCTTTGTTGATACAGATCATCAGTGGGCTGATATTTTCACAAAACCCCTTGCTGAAGATAGGTTCAAGTTTATTCTGAAAATATTGGTATGGATTTTTGTCTAGAATGATATTTATCAGAAGCAAACTTCTTAGATGCAAAATGTTTAAAACTCTGAAGTATCTCATCTGTCAATCATTTGATTTCTTGAATTATTATTTTTGTGTGTATCTGAACTAACCAATCTCAGAGGACCTGAACATTGGCTAACGTTTCATTTCTCAAGAGAATTCAGAAGCACATGCAAGCAAACACGTGTCACTCTGAATCTGAAAAGATGGCGTGCACATTACTGAAGAGACATTTGAGGTATTGTTTGAATAGTGAAAATCTTGGTTTTCCCCTCAAATTGTCAGAATCGATTAATGTTTTGAAATGATTATTATTCTTTTCATTAAATGCTATTAATTGCTATTTGAAAACATACTGAATGTGTCTGTTTGTGTGCCCTAACTTTTCTCTATAAATACCACAAATCACACCATTTCACACTTTTCACTTCACAAATAAGTATATGCATTTCTGTTTGCTCTTTGGTCTTCATCAAAACCCTAAACCTTCATCCAAATATTCTTCATCTTCAACAATGGCAACATCATCCTCAACATCAGCTCAATTTCAATCATCAATGGTTGCAGTTGCGTCATCAAACATGGGTGCTACTCCATTTAAGGAACCTGAGAGAACTTTGTTAACTCTTGTTGATAAACTTGAAGTTCTTTGTGAATCCATGGTGGAATTTGATTCTCTGACTGACAATTGATTTGATTTGCGTTCTATTGTTGATGCAAAAGGTTGGGTTAAGTATTTTGATAGATTATTTGGACCAGTGTATCCACACTTAGTGAAGGAATTTTGGATTCATGAATCTGTTTACCCAAAGTTCATCCTCTCTTCTGTTCTAGGAAAAGAGATCATAATCATTGAAGATCTCATCAGAAAACTCATTGGGTATGAGGAAACCGATGGAGTTTGTCATCTGCCAGCTGGGTGTGTTGACATGGAAGAAGTTTATAAGGAAGTTATTGCATCTGGACAAGCTTCAAACAAGTTTAAGGATCTGAAACCTGACTACAAAATCTGGGCTAAGATTTTTCTGGGATGCATCAATCACAAAAAACCCGCAAATTCTCCAGATTATATGAACAATGAACAACTCTAATTCATGTACTGTTTAAGTCAGAGTACCAAAGTAGATCTTCCATACATTCTCTTCATGCATTTGTGGAATCACATCAATGCATCCAGAGAATCTATTAAGACTAAGGGACAGAAGATCAGGATGTGGATTCCTTTTGGAAGATTGATCTCAGACATTCTGACAGAGAATGGTCTGGTAGCTGCTCTACATGAAGCTGGAGTAAAGAAAGAGCTTGAGACAATAGTTGGAAAACCCTTGAATGGAAAGAGTCTTCAGAGGCTAAAAGTTGTGGATGAACTCACAACAGCTCCTAAGAAGCTGAATGTTACTGAAGTAATTCAGAGAAGGATTCTAGTTCAAGACTTTCCAATCTTTGGTGTTGAAGAACCCAGGGATATTATTCTTAGGTATATTGAAATGTGCAAAGCAGATGGAACACCTATTCCTGCTGATATTCTGATTCGTGCTAGAGAACCTATTCCAGATGTTTGTGAAGAGAACATGAGGAAAAGAAGACAATTAGAGGTAGACGAAGCTGCTGCTCAGAAGAAACAGAGAGTTGCTGAAAAACCACAGAAGCAGATAAAGAGAAAAGCTTCTGGAGAAGTTCCCTCTGTTCCTACCAAACGCATCAAGACAAAAGGTACTAAAACATCTTTACCTTCTCTTTCTAAAATTGCAGTAGATGTATCAACAATTAGTTCTATGCTTGAACCTCCTCCCACTCAAAATCAAACAATTCATGTTCCATCTAAAACATCTGAACCACCCACTATTCCTACTTCACAAATTCTATCTGATCCTGTTCCCACAACACCACTTAAATCATCTGAAATTCCTCAATCTGAACCACAAACAACAAATCCAGCAGAACCAATTCCAACACAACAACAACCTGAAATTCAACAACCAGTTGCATCTGAAACTTTTGCATCTGAACCAGTTGTATCTGAACAACCAACATCCAAACCTTCTAATCCTCAACCAGAACCATCTAATCCTACTGAATCTAACATACCTGATTCTGAGATTCTGGATGTCCAACCTCTCAAGACTGTGTTTGATGTATCTTCCACATCTTGTACCCCAACCACATCATCTGATTCATCTGAATCTGATGTCAATCCTGATGTTATCTCACCCCCTTCTCTCAGAGAATTTGAATCTAAACAATCTGATCCACCTATTTCATCTGAAACTATCATTCTTGCACCCACTCCAAAACCTAAACCCAGGACATCTGAGTTTGTTTCAGTTGCTTCCTTTAAACCACATCCCTCTGATTCCCTTCCTTCTGGTCTAAAGATTAAAAACATCTATACCAAAATAGAACCATCTCACTCTACCACTCCATATAAACCCAAGTCTTCAACTATTTTACCATCTGTACTTCAAATATACTTAAAGGAACTGCCAGATATCATTTCATCAAAACCTCTATTGTTTGATAAATATGTTTTCATTCCTTACACTTCCACTACATTTGATGTCGTTCCCTCTGCATCACGTGTAAAACCATCTCTGGTTCATGCCTTATCCAGATCCAAAATTGCTACTTCACCATCTAACCATCCATCTTTTCCTTCCTACCCTCGTCCTCTAATCATCATTCCACATTTCACCATACCAAAACCTCCCAAACTATCAACTCTTGAAGCCCTTCTCAAACCAAAACCTAGGCTAAACATTGATAGTCTATTTGCTAATTTTCTGAAAGAAATAAAGATGAATTCAGGCTCTGTACAGAAGAGATGCTTGTCAACCATAAATGCAGAAGAATCTGATGCTATCTGGAATAGCTTCATTTCCAGATTTAGTACAGTTGCTTCAAATCTAAAGAATATCTGTTCTGATGATGCGAATATCAGATTGGATGAAACTGCCAGAACCATGGTATGGAACATGAAAAGATATGCACCTTTGCTTCTTAAGGATGTACCTTCATCTTCTGGAGCATCTGCTACAGAAACTTTTGCAAAATCTGCTTCTGAAGAAAATTCATTGGCTCTGACAATTGTAAACCAACCCTCTGCATCTGTGGCTCCAGACTCTGCATCCCCAATGGAAATTGACTCTGCCCCTGCATCAGAATCTGCCCCACCTTCTTCATTTGAGATCAAGAAAGAGAATCCAGATTTAGAAGATAAGATTGCAGTATTGGAAGCTGGGCAATCTGAGATCAAGTCATGGATGGCTAAGCAAGATCAGAAGAATGAGAACATGGAAAAATGGATGACAAAGCAAGAAGAATCCTCATCTGAGATCACTCAATTTTTGAAGATGATTCTTTCCAAGCAAACCTAGTTTTATGTTTTCTGTATCTGATGTTTGTGCACTTGTACTTGAATTTATTATCTGATGATGTGTCTGTTTCTTATCTGAATGAATGAATGACTCTGTTGTTTTCTCTACTTGAATGTATCTTTTCTCTATTTCCTTTTATTTTTTCTTTAAAGTTTTCTTTTTGATTATGACAAAAAGGGGGAGAAAATGAAATTCTGACTGTTCAAATAAACTCTACCTAAATGAAATTCAGACATATCAATTATAACTAACATGAACTCTTAGTATTTCATAACATATGAAAAATATGACAAATTCTTTAAAGTAACTCTGAGATCCCCAGATCAAGTTTTAACCAATCAGGCTCTGATTCTGAAACATTCATCCAATTCAAGATCAAATTTTTGGAACAATCAGGCTCTGATTCTGAAAAGAATACTAATGCAAAAAGGGAAGTTTCTATTCTTTCTAAGTATTCAATTCAGGGGGAGATTCATAATCTCAGAGGGAGTTATAATTATATTTTTTATTGAACAAAATTTCTTATGTTTTTGTCATCATCAAAAATGGGGAGATTGTTAGAACACAAATTGGTTCTTAATTATATCTCTATGTTTTGATGATAGCTCTTACGAAAATTTGTATTAAGAAATTATATACTCTAAAATTTGTTTAAGTATGTTTGCTGCAGATATTAAAGTGAATATCATTCCGAAAGCAAATTAGATCTGAACATGGAATCATGCAAGGCTCTGAAGCGTCAGAAGCATCTCTTAGAAGAATCTGAACGCTGCCTACAGAAGGATCTGAAGCAGAAGCTACAGAAGCATCTGAAGCAGAAGCTACAGAAGCATCTGAAGCAGAAGCTACAGAAGCATTTGAAGCAGAAGCTACAGAAGCATCTGAAGCATTGAAGACTTTGTATGAAGAGATTCAAGCTTAGTTTTTCAGAAGACTCTGATAGTACTGTACGCTGCAAGTACTGAGGATCTGATCCCAAACTATGCTCTGAAATTACACGCTGAAGCACACTTGCTGCAATGCTCTGATTCAGCAAACTCTGATGAACATCAAAGACTCTGATCACTCAAGGCTCTGATGTTATTTGCTGAGTACTAGAAACTTGTTGAAGAAGAATTCAAAGTTATGTCCGTTGGATAGACCAAACGACTCTTTCCTCATTTATGCTAGACACAAGAACTCAGGCAAAAAGGATTTCTCTGGACGTTCTATTTCTAGGAAAGGTCAAGTGATGTGAAGACAAAAAGGTTCCAGCTACTTTGCAGACACGGTCTTCAAAGCATGCAACGTCTTGGATCCTCAAGCCTATAAAAGCAAGTATCCATCTCTCTTCTTCAGTTGACGAAATATTGAAAGAATTCAAAGAAAAGCTCTCATACAATTTATTCTCATTGCAAAATTTATTTCATAGTTCTTAAACTTAAGTGTAAAATCACAGTTGTGATATAGCTTTCTTAGAAGCATTTAAACACTTGTTTTAGTTTTACATTTGATTGTAAAAGTCCTTGAGAAGACCCAGTTGTGGTCAGTAGTTCTTAAGAAGACTAAGAACAGTTGATCTTAGTGCTTTCTATTGTAATTAGTTTGATTAATAGTGGATTAAGTCCTTGTGGAGAAAGGCAAGTCACTCTTGATAGGGTGGACTGGAGTAGTTGAGTTCAACGAACCAGGATAAAAATATTTGAGTTTTTATTGCAATAATATTTTCTATATACTTATTCAACCCCCCCCCCTCCCCCTGCGCTTCTAAGTATTTTCTCACCTTTAGAAAGAGTTAGCTTCTGTAATAGGAAAACCTCTGAATGGAAAGAGTCTTCAGAGGATGAAGGTTGTAGAAGAGCTCGCTTCTGCACCAAAGAAAATAAACTCTGAAGAGGTTAGCCAGAGAAGGATACCTCTGGATAATTTTCCTATGTTCTTTGCTAATGAACCAAGGGAAATTATTCTGGAGTACATTGCTACGTGTCTGAAGGATAGAAATCCTCTACCAGCAAATCTGGTTCAGAAGGCAAGTGAACCTGCTCCAGATCTTTATGAGGCCAGACACAAGAAGAAGAGAAAGGTTGCTGAAGAAGGATCTTCTAAACCCAAGAGGAAGGCTACTGGTGAAGCTGTTGCTGTCAAACCCAAAAGGGTCAAGAAGCAAAAGGTCAACCCTCCAGAGGCAAGTTTAGATGATATTCTGCAAACTGTCAAATAGGTACTAACATCTGATCAAACTCTCCATGAACCTTTACCTTCACCTTCACCTTTTCCTCCTCGTGTTTCCAAACCTAAGAAACCATCTGTTACAGTTCCTTCTATACCCCAACCACAAGCAACTCCATCTGAAAAGTATAACTCTGAACCAACACATTCTCAACCATCTGATGTTCCCCCTCTGATAAACAAAACTCTTCACCACAATAAAACTCTGAAATTCCCCCACCAGAACCACAAACTTCTATACCACTACCAGAAGAACCTACTCCACAACCACAATAACCTATCCCATCTGATCCACAACCAACTGTTCCTCAACCAGAACAAGAACCAGAACAACAACAACCACAAACAGAAGAACCTATTTCTTCTAACCATGAACCAGAAACTATCCAACCTTCTGAATCATTCATATTTGATTTTGAGGTTCTTGACGTTCAACCTTTGAAGATGGTGTGTGATGTATCTTCAACATCCTGTCATTCTTCTGAATCATCTGATTCATCTGAATCTGACTTACCCTCGAAAATCTATTCACCCTCATCTCTCCGTGGCTATGAACCAAGAACATCTGAGTTTGTTTCCTTTACTTCTTTCAAACCTCATCCCTCTGATCCCCTTCCCTCTGGACTCAAACTTAAAAACTTTTACATTAAACCTCAAGATTCTGCTGAATCATCTGGCCAAACATCTTCTACTCCATATCCTCGCCCTCTGTTCATTATCCCAACCTTCACAATACCATCCACACCAGAACAACCAAAAACACCCTCTCTAGAAAACTTCCTAAGACCTAAACCTAGATTGGATGTTGGTACACTCTTTGATGGCTTCAAGAAGGAAATAAATGTGTTGATCTCTTCTGTGAAGAAAGACTGTTTGTCAAGTGTGAATCCAGATGCTTCTGAAGCTACTTGGGACAGATTCATCTCAAGATTCAACACTGTTGCTTCAAATCTTCGCACCACTTGCTTTGATGATACAAAGGTGAAATTTGCTGAAGTAATCAGACAGACTTTTCTGAACATGAGTAGACCTCAAGTTCTGGCTCTGGAAAATGCTCCTGCTGATGATCCTATGTCTGAAGATACTACTCCAGAAGCTGTTGTTGTTGAGGAAACTGTTGTGCCAACTCAATCAACTCTGATGATTGTGGAACAAGCTTCTACTTCTGGGATTCAATAACCTGCATCTACATCTGCAATGGTCACTGATAGTGCTCCTGCTACTGAATCTACATCTGCACCTGCTTCTTCTGAGATCAAGACTGAAAGACCAGATCTAGAAGAAAAGTTTGCTCTGCTAGAAGCTAGCAACAAAGAGATCAGAACATGGATGGTCAAGCAAGAACAAACAACATATGAGATTAAGACCTGAATGTCTAAGTAAGAGGAATCTAATTCTCAGATTACAGATCTTCTGAAGTTGATAGCCTCTCGCCAAACTTAGTTTCTTTTTCTGTTATGTTTGTGCACATGTTTGTTGTGTTTTGTTGTCTTGTTGTTTTCATCTGAATGTTTTCTAGATTTTATTTCAATGAAGTTGAATGTTTTAATTATCTGCTTTTCTATTGTTTTTCTCTGATTAATCTTTTTTGTCTTAAAATTTTTTCTTTTTGATTATGACAAAAAGAAATTCTGTTTGTTCAAAAATAAACAGTTACTAAAATGAAATTCAGACATAACAAATTATATCTAACATTGAATTTTAGTCTTTCAGAACTATAACGTATCATCTAACAAAATTCATTGAAGTTAGCCTGAGAATCCCCAAACCAGACTTTTATTCAAACCAGGTTTACCAGGCTCTGATAATTCAAACCAGGCTCTGATCCTAGAAGTTAACCAGGCTCTATTTATGCAAAATAAATCAGGCTCTGTTCCTGGAAAGAAAATCAGTAAGAGTAAACCAGGCTCTGGTTCTGGAAATCAAATCAAGCTATTACCAAGCTCTAATTCTGGAAAGTATATTCTAACCAGGATTCTAACCAGAGGTTTTTAACTAGGCTCTTAATCTGAAAAGTATACTCATGCAAAAAGGGAAGTATTTTCTTCTATTAGAGTATTCATTTCAGGGGGAAATTCTTTATCTCAGGGGGAGTTATATATTTATCCTTTTTATTGAACAAAATGTCCTATGTTTTGTCATCATCAAAAAGGGGGAGATTGTTAGAATACAGATTGGTGTTTAATTATATTTCTATATTTTGATGATAACTCTAATGAAATTTTGTATTAAGAAAATATATACTCTAATTTTGTTCAAGTGTTTTTGTTTCAGATATTAAATTAAATATTATTATGGAAGCAAAAATGCATCTGAAGAGTATTCTACGCAAAGCTCTGAAGCATCAGAAGCAAGTGATCAGAAGACTCTGAACGCTGCCAGAAGACTCTGAAGCAGAAGCTGCAGAAGACTCTGAAGCAGATGTTGTAGAAGACTCTGAAGCGTAGTTGAAGAATTTGTATGAAGAGTTTCAAGCATTGTTTCAGAAGATTCTAAATGTACTTTATGCTGCAAGTACAGAGGCTCTGATAAACAATTATGCTCTGATCAGATCACTCACGCTAAAGCACTATTGCTGCAACTCTAATATCATTGAATCTGATCTGAAGAACAAGAAGCACATCAGAGGATCTGATGTTGTTTACATTTGAAAAGATGTCAGCACGTGAATAGACTTGGTACTATTCTCAACGTCCTCTCCAATGGAACTATTCCTTATTTGTGATAGACACAAGGATTCAGGCAAAAGACATTTCTCTGAACATTCCACTTCTGAGAAAGGAAAAGTCATGTGAAGACAAAAGGCTACAGCTACACTACTTGCACAGTCTTCAAGCATTGGATTTTCAGCACTATAAAAGGACGTTTTCAACATCTCTTCAAGGTTAACGAATCTTGAACAAATTATTCAACAACTCTCATACAATCTTTCTTACTCAAAGCTGAATAGTTTTTTATTCGTTCTTAATCTAAGTGTAAAAATCACAGTTTGTGATATAGCTTTTTAGAAGCATCTTAAACACTTGTTAGTTTACATTTATTTGTAAAAGATTCCTTAAGAAGACCAAGTTGTGGTCAGGATTTCTTGAGAAGACTAAGACAGTTGTTCTTAGTGGTTGACACTGTAATCTGTTTGAATATAGTGGATTAAGTCCTTGTGGAGAAAGGCAAATCACCTTGATAGGGTGGACTGGATTAGTTGAGTTCAACGAACCAGGATAAAAATCTTGTGTTGTTTTTATTGCCATATTTTTTCTAAACCCTTATTCAACCCCCCCCCCCCCCCTTCTAAGTGTTTTTCTCACCTTTAGTTGGTAGACTATGAATAAAATTCAGTTAGTGTTGATAAAAGTAACATGATAAAAACATTCAGGGAGAGAGAGAGAGAGAGAGTATTTATCACCTTAGTTGGTAAAAGGGTTTCACCAAGGTTGATTGTCTGTGATAATAAATGGTGTCATAGAAAGTGTGTCACTTATCACCATGGTTGGAATGTTCAACGAGGTGAAAAGTTGTTTGGTTCTTGGTTCAAATCCCATCGATAATATTTTGAAATTTACAAAATGGCGTGTGTATAACTTTTCCCCACGGTTCAACCATTACTCGAGGGGATAGGTGTTAGGGTTAATTTTTTTTACCATGTTTCTTAATTTCAACCATGGAGAAATACATTGTATCTTCTGTCACTTTTACCGTGCTCTTGCCTGTTGGCTCGAACAAATTTTATTTTATATCATAAGAATTTGTTTTATTATTAATATAGGTATATTGAAAAAACATAAGCATTTGTTCAACAAAGATTAAATTTCATCATTTAGATAAAAATCAAAATAAAAAAATAAAATGGTTAATAATATGAATTTGAAAAGAAAACATCATGTTGTATTGAGGTAACACAACTTTATGTTTCCAAGTTGTGTTTGCTCAATACAATGTGATGATTTGTTTTCAAATTCTTATCATTAACTATTTTCTTTTTGGGTTCCAAATTTTCTCTAGACGATGTTATCTCTTTTTTGTTAAACAAATGGTTTTTCTTTTATAATATGGATATTGCTAACTTGTGCCCTTAAGGAACAATTAAGAGATAAATATAGAAAAATTACTTAAAAATCGTGTATTGATTTCTTTAAAAGCTTTTAATTAATATTTTTTATTGTTTTTCTCAATACAAACTTTCTATTTGCGAGTCTCTTAACACGTGCTTCTATGACACAAGTTAGTATTACCCTTATATAGTGACACAAGTGTGTGAGATTGTGAAAATTAATTTCATTTTGTTAAGCACAAAGTGTGTGAGAATTGTATGAATTTGTTGTTGTAATTGTGTGAGTTGTAGTTGGATAAGATTGGTGTTATGGGAGTTTTGTAAGTTAATTTATTGGAATTGAAGGTGAGAAAATCGTGTAGAGTTTTGTGATCCATGTGCAACCCTACACTCTCAATTGTAACAAACTTGTAACTCATATTGTAATGAAATATTAACGAAATTCACCATAATTGAACAATGTTTCTCACCATAATGATCAAGTCCTAAACCATCTAAATTTCCTAAAAGCCTCTGGCCACCCCTTCAAGCCTACGAAAGTCATGTTTATGTACTTTTTAGCAAGTACACCGTTAGCAAACCCTAAACCACCTAAGTGAGACTCTGTGATTGATAATGTTTATGTAATGCCTATGATTTTGATGCAAAACATTAGTTTAATATATTAATTAATTTGAAAAATTAGATTAATTTTTAAGAAATGGTTTGAAAAATGGTAACTAACTAATGCTAAGAAATAATAGTCATTTTATTTGTGAAATAAAAGTGTATAAATTACCATTCCTTTAAAATACTAGTTTAAAACCATTAATTTACTAATTGTATCTTTTATGTGCTAATGTAAAATAAAATGTCTTTAATCGAAAAGTTTTTCTAAAATATTCAAAGTTATTGGCAAATTAAAAGAGTTTAAAAATGTACTATGACAAATTATAATACATAATGTTCTTATTTAAATAAATAATTTAAAAAAAAAAAAATCTCCACATTCCAATATCGATTAACCCTCAATCAATTATAGATTCTTTAAAACCTACAATATTAGTATAAGGGGTCAATTTTTATCATTTTTGGAGAATCAAACTAAACACATAAAAAAATTCTAAAAAATGAATAATATAAAAAGTCCATTAGAAATAAAGAGTTTTAAAATTATTCTTTTAAACAAAAAATATACATAATAACTTAAATAAAAGTTTATGTAATATTCATCATTGTAGTACTAAATAATAATTATTTAACTTCTATAAATGATCACTCATACCAATGTGGATATTACTTCCACACAAAAAACATCCACAAATAGATTATATTATACCTATGTCATATCCTGGGTAACTTAATTACACACACATCTCACACAATTCACAAAGATTATATCATATTCTTTAGAATTATGGTAAAACAATTTAATGAATATACGAGCCAACAATTGTATTTGTTACTAATCAATATCATATTATTTTATATATTAATATACTGATTTTGGAGACAAATAGAGTTTGAGATTTCTCAAAGAATCAGAGAAGTGTCTTTTTGTAATAATGAAGTGTGACGGCATAAATCATAATATATTTTGTATATCAATGTGAATTAGAATGTAAAAGAAATTACGCAATTTCATACCCTATCATCGAATTAAAAAATCAACATATGTGTAACTATGTTTTATCGCGCAATTGTGCATTACTTATAAAAACAATTTTATCATGGTCTAATATTTTTAAATTAATCTTCTTTAAATCATGAAAGGTTGATAATTTAATTAATAATGATGAGCTCTAATGATTATATGTTTTTATGTTAACCATTTACTAATTATGTTGAAAGGACAAATATAATACATTGAGCTTCTTTAAATGCAAAAACTATTTAATAATTTTTTATTATTTATATGTGTATTATACATTATAAAAGAGATCAAATTATATCATATTTGTTACATGTAACGAGAAAAAATATGTCTAAAACTCTCAAATTTGTTTATGTTATGATTCTCTTTTTATTCATATTTCTTGTTGCAAAGGAGGTTGATGGTAAGCCAATTTTTAGTGTTTTTTATTTTAAACAATAACACAATCTTTTATTTTGTTTAGTAACATTATTTTTTATTTGCAGCAATTAAATGTGAAGTTCAAGCTGATTGTCCAAAAATTCCCAACCTATTCCCTGTAATTTATAAGTGCATTAACAAAAAATGTATACTTATTGTATGAGTATCATAGCTAATAAAATAAACAAATGTCATGAAGGGGATAATGAATTCATGCAAGACAAATAATATATAATATATTTTGTGCTAGAATATTCACGAATTTCTATTTAATTTCGTATTGTGACTTTGTATTGTACATTTATTTAAATAAATATTTTATTTGCATCTTATAACACAAAAGTTTATCAAGACAATTGCTTATGTATAAACTTTCATAAGTTATTTCTATAATAAAACATAAACTACAACTAATATTTATTATATAAATTATATAAGTAAGTTTTGGTGGTTTAGTGATAAGTAAGATTCACTTGTAACCTAAATAATAGTTCGATTTTTTATTCTTTAAAATTTATTTTTGGATAATCTTTATTATACATTTAATAAAATAATAATTATATTAAGTTTTTTTTTATATATGTTATAAGTTATTTTTATAAGATGTGTTGGAAAACTTTTAAAAATAAATTGAAATATTTTTTAAAAAAATGTCTTAAGATATTTTTCATAAATTCCTTTAAATATACTAATCCAAATAAGCCTTGTATTTTTCATTTTTAAATTTATTAGATTTTGAAATAATAAATTTGACTCATGTTGGTTATAAACGAAATAAGACTCTAAATTATGAAAAACATGTTTGCTCATTTGGTTTTGATTGGTCCATACATAATTTTGAATAGTGTTATCCCAATTTTAGATTATGTTTTTCTAAAAATAGTCTTTTTGAATTATTTTTTAAAGTTTTTCAAGGATTTTTCTCCATCATGTATTTTAAAATAGTAAAAGCTTGGTTAAAAAATATGTTATAAATTTATTTACATGAGTTTTGTCAAATAAAGATTCTAAAATAGTTTTAAGAGATTCTTCTTGATAGTCAAATTCATATTTTTAAATTTATTATAACACCATAAATCATACTAATTTTTTTACTTCACCTTTGTTAAAAATTATTGAAATGATTCCTCATACTTAAATGAGTTTTACTTAACCTCTTTAATGTGATGTAGAATTATATGTAATTAGACAATAATTTTAACACTAAGTATATTATTCTTCTGTTTTAATTTTTCATGATCTTTTGATAGACGGTTAAACTTATATATCATCTCACGTATTTAATGGTAATTTTGAATAATAGATAATAAATTTTTAAAAAAATCATTATAAATTAAGAGAAATTTTAAGACTATTATTTTTTTACTATAACCATATTTTCTGTTTTTTTTATAAATATTTTTTAACAAAGGAGGTTATGATTTTTACTGTCAATGTCTTTTTCTTTCATAGAAATATGACTTGACATTTTCCACCAATTTACTTTTTTACATAAGTTCTTTCTTTTGTAAGAATTTACTGATAAATTATATATTTTTTTTATATTTGTTGAATAATTTATTGAGATAAATGGAAGTTCATCATCTTATTAATAACACCTGAGTTTTCATATCATTTATATTGATACACTTTAGGCCGTGTCATTTAATTCCTTCAAGTATTGAAAGTTTTAGTCTCAATGACCATTTTTTTGTTCATAGATTTGATCTTATATCACTTAATTTTATTTATAAATTCAAAATTCTCTCAGTCAACATTCCAATGAAGCAACTTTTCACCTTGGTTAATATTTCAATCATGGTGAAAAGTGACACACTTTCTATGATACATGTATTATCAAAGACAATCAACCTTGGTGAAACCTTTTTCCAACTGAGGTGATAAATAGTCTATGTACTCTCTCTCTCTCTCTCTCTCTCTCTCTCTCTCTCTCTCTCTCTCTCTCTCTCTCTCTCTCTCTCTCTCTCTCTCTCTCTCTCTCTCACACACACACACACACACACTATAAGAAATTATAAATTTTATAATAGATTCTTACCTCAACCATTTATTCCATCAAGATAATATTTATTTCATTATGCGGCTTTTTTATATTTTTAATTCACTTTTCTCATTAGTTAAAACCATCAACCATGGGAAAATGTCCACGAGGGACACATATTACAATAAAAAACACCTTTTACCCCTATTGAAAAAAATGTTTTACTTCTGTTTCACAAACGAGGTAGTAAAGTGTGTCATGACAAGTACACACTTTACCTATCAACTTTTAAAAAATCAACAGATATTGTGTAAAGGTCATGAGTTCGATCACCATAGAGACCTTTATGAAATTCTGAAATGGAAAAAACACATATGTCCCATCGGTTTTGATATTTCATCGACGCGTATACCATATTTTCACCTCAGTTTTCTCATAAAATTGACAAGTAAAAGAATTTTGAGTATATTAAATATAATGTAGATCGCTTAATTAACTAAATTTTATACTAAACATATAACTTCTCAAAATTAGTTAGAAAAATAATTATATAAACACCGGTGTTATATTTGAAGAACAATTTACATTGATTAATGATTTTAAAGCATCATGTAACTCATCACGCATCTCACATTCTTTCATGGTTAAAATCACTTCAATGTTTCAAGTTCTTTATTCAATATTTACTTTTTTACTAATTTATTCTTGAAAGCATAAAATTTGATGCTTTGAAAAATGAATAAATATGCAAGAAATTTGAACAAAAACTACAAATATTAGAGAGATTTTAACAATAAAAGAGCATGAGATAAATGATGAGTTGCAAAATGTTAGAAAAATATTAATTAGTGCAAGATATATTTCTAATACAACATAAATTTTCATATGATAATCAATTTAATAGGTTATATATATATATATATATATATATATATATATATATATATATATATATATATATATATATATATATATATATATATATATATATATATATATATATATATATATATATATATATATATATATATATATATATGCTCAAAGAGGGGTTAGTGAAACAAAAAATTGACATTAGATATAATGAACTCAACTCGAAGGAATAAGATGCAAGTTGCTCAAAGAATCAACAAAACATAATCTCAATAACAATATCCATCTCAAAATCAAACACGATAACATCAACTAAACTACAGCGTATATATGTTTAATAAACTTAACTCAAAAACAACAACTTAGATTAAACAATAACACAAAAAACAATCAACAACATGAAGGACAACAACATCAATAAATAACCTTTAGGATTCAAGATCTCAACAACAATAACAACAACATCAATAAACCTATAACATAAAGCAGTTTAATTAGCAACAATAATAATAATAATAATAATAATAATAATAATAATAATAATAATAATAATAATAATAATAATAATAATAATAATAACAATATTAAGCATATAAGACTTAGGGTCTTAACAAAAAGAACAATAATATCAACAACAACAAGAACAACAATATCAACAACAACAACAATAAACCTATAACATAAATCTATTTAAATAGTAAAATAATAAGAGAAAATCTTTAGGGTTTCAGATTTCAACAACACAACAACAAAAATAATATTAATAACAATAACAAAAATAACAATATAAGTCGTGGTGTTTGACGTACCAGATCTCTGAAGAAAAAGTAAAAGAAAATGATTTGGATCACTGAAAAAGAAAAGAGAGCCATAAACACATATTATCTTTGTATTGAAGATGTTACATGTTTATGACTCTCGTTATTTAAGGCTCTTCGTTAGGGTTTTGTCTGTGTTGTTTAGACAATTGAAACTGAATGCAACAAGTAAAAACTATATATATATATATATATATATATATATATATATATATATATATATATATATATATATATATATATATATATATATATATATATATATATATATATATATATATATATATATATATATATATATATATATATATATCAGAGAAATATATTCACCTCGGTTGAAAAGAAAACCAGGGTAAAAAATGACATATTTTTAGATTAAAAATAAAATATTAAAGAAGACGTCACTTCTAATGAGATAAAACATAATCTAAAGTTGTTAGGATTCGAAGCATGTACACCGAATAAGTTTATTCCTCAATTTTTAAAATAATCAACGAAATATATTACATTTTAAAAAATAGAGTGTGTTCAAGAATTTTACCTAGATTTTTCGATATGTGAGGTGAATTCGTTGTCATTAAAAGTAGTTTTTCTAGTGGTGACACTTTGAACCTTAACACCAATAATTTTGTATTTTATTCATAATAAAAGATCATATTCCATTTATTTTTATTTTAAAATTAAAAGTAAACAATTTTCACCCCATTTTAATTTAACAACTATGGGGAAGTGTCCCTCTAGAACACACGTTAAAGTTTATCTTTGAGGGATATTTCCACACGGTTGTTAAATATGATCGATATGCAGAAAAAATATCAGCCTTTTTTTTATTTTACATTTATAAGGAAAATTATTTCCCTTCTAGACAGAATAACGCACTAACTCCATAAGTGAAACCATATCCTCTCACGACTGATTTGAATCTAGATAAACATACGAAGCATCATTTATTTACTAACCTCTATCATATCTTATCCAAATCATATGGATTAAGAAAAGAAAACATGAAACTTGCAAGAAGGACACACAAAACTCAGTTCTATGACTTCTTCATCACATTTTCAATACATGAAACTGTTGGGCACATGTGTGAGTGGTTAAAGTCCCACATTGCCTATGAATGGATGAAATGTTGAATTTATAAGAGAGAGGATTCATTTACTTAACACCTTAAGCTTTTGGGTTGAGATGTGGTGCCTCCCTCTCTTGTGGTCCTGGAGCATTAGTCTCATTAATGCTTCTGACTATCCTGAACTCTCCAACAGTGATATCAGAGTCGTGGTTTGACTTTGTGGGGGAAGCGGGAGCTGAATCTAGTGTTGGATCCTATTATAAGACGTGGGTTATTCACACTTATAGGAGAAAATATTGGGTGCAAGTGTGAGTGGTTAAAATCCCATATTGCATATAAATGGGTGAAATGTTGGATTTGTAAGAGAAAGAACTCATTTACCTAACACCTCAAGGTTTTGGGTTGAAATATGGTGTCTCCCTCTCTTGTGGTCATGGAGCGTAGTCTCATTGGTGCTCTCAACTCCCATAAACCCTCTAACAGTGGTATCAGAGTCGTGGTTTGGATTTGTGGGGGGAGCGAGAACTGGATCCGGTGTTAGGTCCTATTTGTAAGTTCTGTGGTTTTTGGATTGACAACGTTTTGGTAAAATATGATGTCAGAAATATGTTAAGCCATATGTTATGCTATGAGAGTCAGACATCGTATTCAGCATGATATTGTGACATGTGCCAAGACATGTTATACTACAAGTTTAGGGCTTCTCTATTTTGGTATTTTAAGTGTGAGTTTTGATTGTGTTTTAATTCACACGTTATTGTTATCCCCAAGGGAGGATATTTTGGGAACTCTTGTTGTGACATATTTGATTCTATTTCTTAAAAAGGATCATTGAGCCTTTTTAGGAAACTTTATGTTATTGTTCATATTATTGTACAAGATATTATGCAATTGATTTAAAGCTGATTCCTGGTGATTTGCAAGCCCAAGCCATGCAATTGTGATTTTTATTTAAAAGGGTTTTCTAAACCTAAAGAATGTGTGGATTTGAAGAATTATGATTAGTCGTGTCTTGGTGGTTCTTTAGGGTTTAGTGTGTTTTGTTTGTATGTCACTCTTGTATCAATTTTGATGCATTGAGTTGGCTGATTGTTAATTATTAATTGTTCACTCGTAAGAATTTAAACAATAGTATATTGTTCTTAGTTAAATCTTTTAATCAAAACTAACTATTGTACTTAGAAATATTGGTACTTCTATTTTGGGTTGTTGTTGAATTGTCACTGGTTTGTGACTGATAGGAAGTGTGAGGGGGATCTCATATCTAGAGGGTGTCTATATAGAAGTTGCACAAGGTAATGATTAGGTGATAAGTTGTAAACGGGAAAGTTTAGCTTTGAACTAATACGGTCATAGTGAATTTCCTTCCTGACTTGGTAGCCCTCAGATGTAGGTAACATTACACTGAATTAGGTTAACAACTACTGGTGTTATTTATCTTTCTATCATTTATTTTTCTGCATATTTGTGAGTGTTCAAACTGTCTTGACCCCAGTATTGTGACATATGTACCAGAATTTTAATTGGAATCAGAGAAAGGTCATAGCCGAATTGGAAAATGAGAAGAAGGAAATCTTATATACTATTTTTCAGCTTAAAAATGAGGCAACTCTCTTAAATTTTAAGCTTTATGGCATGACAAATTTCTTGAGTAGTATGAAAAATAGGGATAAAATAATAAAAGATACTGGAGATGCAGAAGTTCATTATCAACCTGATAATAAACAAAGAAGGGTGTCTGAAGAAAAGTCCTTTCCTTCTGAAAGGAAAAAGATGGTCGTAATATCTAACCACATGTTACAACATTCTGGCAGACATAATGAACCTCCAAATAGTCATCAATCTTGTTGGAAATGTCATTACTATGGAGAGTATGGTCATATAAAGCCTTTATGTTATAAATTATATGGAAATAAAAAATCTTCAGCTCATACCAAGGTTAATTAAGTAAGCAAAAAGAGAAGATCTAAAGACAAGGATGCGAACCTAATAAATCAAACTTCCTTGAGAACCTCAACTAGAGAAGACAGATACTTTGACAGTGGATGCTCTAGACATATGACAATAGTTCAAAAGTTGTTGGTAGATATCAAGCCTCATCCCACAGGTTCTGACAGATTTGGTGATGGATTTAAAGGAGAAATCAAAAGAGTTGGAAAGTTGGTGTGTACTGGATCACCTAGTTTAGAAGATGTTCTCTTTGTGAAAGGGTTAATTGTTACTCTCATCAACATTAGTCAGTTGTGTGAGCAAGGATCATTAGTAAAAAATGATAAAAATGTTGTTATGATAAAATGTATAAGGTCTAAAGACAACTGTTATTTGTGGGAACCTCAAATAACTGCTTACTCTTCCACATGTTCTGTAACAAATGAGGGTTAAGTGAAGCTATGACACTAGAAACTTGAACACCTTCATCTTAATAGAATAAGGTAAATCATATTTGAAAGAGCCATTAGGAATACCAGAACTCAAGGTCAAATATGGGAAAGTATGTGGTTAGTGTAAGGTTAGGAAGCAAACCACGATGTCATCTTCAATGTTACAACATCAGACTACTTCCAAGGTAGTGGAACTTCTTTACATGGGTGAACTTTCTTACAGAAAAATCTGACATATGTTATGCTACGAGAGTCAGACATCATATTCAGCATGATATTATGACATGTGTCAGGACATGTTATACCAAAAATTCAAGGCTAGTCTGTTTTGGCATTTTAAGTGTGAGTTTTGATTGTGTTTTAATTCACACATTATTGTTATCCAAGGGAGCATATTTTGGGAACTTCTGTTATGACATATTTGATTGTATTTCTTAAAAAGGGTCGTTGAGCCTTTTTAGGAAACTTTATGTCATTGTTCCTATTATTGTGCAGACTATTATGCAATTAATTTAAAGCTGATTTCTGGTGATTTGCGAGCCCAAGTGTAACACCCCCTTTCTATACCCCAAAATAATCACATATCAAATCATATAGTCACGAATACGAGTGTTTTTATTTTCATCAGAGTGTATTTACATTAAGGTATAAAAGAAGTGCGTCACAATACTCACGAAACGACCACATGAATATTAATGTTAAAAAAGAATTAACTCAAAAGGGGTAAATCTCAACTAAAAATAAACACATGATTCTTCGAAATTACATATTCATGTTTTCTCTTAAAGCGGAAGACTAAAACATATATATATTCACTTAAGACATGACAAAACGTAATTACATGTCATCTGGTTGTTCACAACTTCATTCACATACAAACAAAACATCATTAAGACATTCTACAAGCCTATCTACCCAAAGTTACATATCAGAGCGACCGACACGAGGGAAAGGAACTATACTCCAAAGAAAACCTCCAGCGAATCCTAATCTGCAATGCCTCGCAGGGCATTATAAAACAACAGAATGGTGAGAAACATTATCATAATAATCAAGGCATAAGATATACATACATATATATATATATATATATATATATATATATATATATATATATATATATATATATATATATATATATATATATATATATATATATATATATATATATATATATATATATATATATATATATATATATATATATATATATATATATATATATATATATATATATATATATATATATATATATATATATATATATATATATATATATATATATATATATATATATATATATATATATATATATATATATATATATATATGTACAAGTACCGAATGCCTATACCTCATACTTATTCACTACAATGCATAACCATAGATTCTCACCGCATCAAATACACATAGACATAATCGCTCCCACTTAACTGTCTATTCATCGGTCAATATCTTTCACATTTATTTATTTGCTAACACATCTCATCAATTCCTGCACATAGGCATTATTTACATATGACAATCGCGATCATACCATACGATCCATATAAGACTCATTCACTACCCTCAATCCTCTTTCCGGACTATGGGTACGTCGCTCATGCTCTACCGGGAACAACGTCTCGGCCATTCTACCCCGGTAACTACCTCACTAGGAACGACGCATCGTCGTTCTACCCTAGTGAGTAGAATCTCTCTACATATACATCAACCTCATTCTCATATTTACCAGACGCAATAAATATTTATATATATATATATATATATATATATATATATATATATATATATATATATATATATATATATATATATATATATATATACATACACTAATGCATTCTCAAGCATTGTTTCCTATTCATCACATGAAGACGATAATGCACTCATAGAGGCCGACACCTCGACCCTATGCAGCTACAACCACGGTACCGACTCATTCGTCCGTCAAATTCTCTTAGAATTTACTCCTCTTGCACTTATACGGTTACACTATAACTCATCAGATTTTCCTAGGAATCACTATATAACCGTCGCATCAAGCGAGGTTCTGCAGATCCTACACGGGATCAAATATAACCATCGCATCAAGCGAGGTTCTGCATATCCTACACGGGATCAAATATAACCATCGCATCAAGCGAGGTTCTGCAGATCCTACACGGGATCAAATATAACCATCGCATCAAGCGAGGTTCTGCAGATCCTACACGGGATCAAATATAACCATCGCATCAAGCGAGGTTCTGCAGATCCTACACGGGATCAAATATAACCATCGCATCAAGCGAGGTTCTGCAGATCCTACACGGGATCAAATATAACCATCGCATCAAGCGAGGTTCTGCAGATCCTACACGGGATCAAATATAACCATCGCATCAAGCGAGGTTCTGCAGATCCTACACGGGATCAAATATAACCATATGCATACATATTCGCAAATATATTATCATGCATTCACAATATGTATTATATTCTTCATCCATCACCATTGCCATGCATTTTATTCAATTCTAAATAATGCATAATTTGCCCAAATGCCACGAATCGAAATCATATTCATACACTAGGATTCACGCCTTACGGCTACCCACAGCACATCACAACCAGCAGATAAGCTATTAAGTCAAAGGAGGGTCGATCGCAACCGAAACCCCAAGCCACGACAGCACCACACAACAGGGAAAATTCATCCTGCTACGTTCGCTACACGCTCGCCTAGCGAGCTGCTAGCGAACGTTCGTCACCATCTCGCCTAGCGAACTGCTAGCGAGCAAGAACAGAAGCTACAGACTTCGTTCGCTACCTCGTTCGCCACAGCGAACCCCCCAACGAATCATTCGCTACTCCATTCGCTGCCAGCGAAGGAGACCAAAACACCACTGTCCCAAGTCTGGGACCATTCGCTACGCACTCGCCTAGCGAGCTGCTAGCGAGTCGTTCGCTGCGTGCTCGCCTAGCGAGCTGCTAGCGAGTCGCCTGCGAACAACAACATTCAGTTCTGCTCTAGCACTTCCAAACCCACCAAAATCGCCCGATTAAATCCAAAGTTGTTCCAGTAGCCTTAGTCTAACATATCCCGACTAAGCTACGAAAGTTATTCTCGATTCTAACCGTCCGAACATCGGCTTCTATCGATTTTTATCATTTCGACCTAAATGGAAACAAGGTTGGAAAACAACCAAACTCATCCACACATATACACAATGATTAAGATAGTAAGATTTTACACCCTTACCTTGGATTAATCGAAGCTTTGAGTCGCTCTTGATGATTCCACTCTTTTCCTCTTCTTCTTCTCCTTTCTCTTTCTTTTTCCTTCTTCTCCCATTCTTTTCTTTCCTCCTCTCCTCTTTTTTTTCTTTTCTTTCTATTTCTATCCTTTATATTTTTTTTCATTCTATTTCCTCCAATACACCTATTATTCCAATCAATTTCCATAAACCATCCACTTAACCATTAATTAAAACTGTCCGAAATATTTCCCACTAAACTTTCCAAAACTCTACAAATGATAAAATAGCATAATATGTAGACTTAACATATTATCACACTATCCCATAATTAAAATAATTCCAATAACTAAATTAATTAGTTAAACCGAAATTGGGCTGTTACACCAAGCCCATGCGGTTGTGATGTTTATTTAAAGGGGTTTTCTAAACCTAAAGAATGCATGGATTTGAAGAATTATGATTAGTCGTGTCTTGGTGGTTCTTTAGGGCTTAGTGTGTTTTTTTGTATGTTATTCTTGTATCAGTTTTGGTGCATTGAGTTGACTGATTATTAATTGTTAATTGTTCACTCATAAGCTTTTAAGCAAGAGTATAGTGTTCTTAGTTAAAACTTTTAAGCAGAACTAAGTATTGTACTTGGAAGTGTTGGTACTTCTATTTTTGGTTATTATTGAATTATCACTGGTTTGTGATTAATAGGAAGTGAGAGGGGGATCTCATATCTAAAGGATGTATAGGTAGAAGTTGCACAAGATAGTGATTAGGCGATAAGTTGTAAACAAGGAAGTTTAACTTTGAAATAATATTGTCGTAGTGAATTTCCTTCCTAGCTTGGTAGCCCCCAAATGTAGGTGACGTTGCACCGAACTGAATTAACAACTACTGGTGTTATTTATCTTTCTGTCATTTATTTTTCTGCATATTTGCGAGTGTTCAAACTTTCTTGATCCCAACATTGTGACATCTGTCTCGACATATGGTATATGCATAATTATGCATTATATTTATTGTGTTGCTTATGTATGATACAATAAATTCCTTAAAACAATTAGTTTGTTTAAGTTACATTAAGTGTGACTTAATCGTGAGGCCTCATTAAACATAAAAACGTAATTCTCAAAGTATATGTAGTCGAGATTTACTATCACATAGGGCAACATAAGGCATAAAGACTATTATATGAGTAGATTGATGATCGTATCTCGCGGGTCATGTATATGGGATATCAAGTATTTACATAGGTAAACATGGAAGTCACATTAGATTGGATGAAAAAACATTTTCGAGAAGCAACGTCTTAGATGTTAGGATATCTGTCGAGCTGCTTACAAGTAAACATGGAAGCATCTTCTAAGTATCTGTATAATGTGGCCAATGCGGTTGTCCATCATCTATATCTACCACAAACTAACTGTTCTTAAATAGTCGTGTATATCTTACATTTGCAATAGTAAAAGTCTTGTCGACAAAAACAGTGCAACCAACCAACACCATCGTATATGTTATAGAAGCAAAACCTAATTGATCAACAACTTAATGACGTACGAATAAGTCATGCATATACTCCTTCTAAAATATTGACCTCTACAAGCACAAACCTCTATTATTGCCTCATTTAAAGGCACTCCCAAAAGCTTGACAACATAATTGATAACACTTTTTTCAACCATAACTTCTACAGGGTCCCAAAAATCACCCCTGATCAAAAGGTGTATTAGACAAAAAACATCGTCGAAGATAATGGTCCTTTTACCAAATGACATATGAAAAGACGATGTCTCTGGATGTTATCTCTTTGCGAATGCTGATAGTAAATTTTGATAAATCCTATTAATACTGGTTCTCAAGAGTCAAGATAAACTCGCATCATCCAACCAACTTTTAATCAATAGAGGGAGATATACTAGAACCTAATATTTCAACTTACTTCAATGTGCAACCATCTTAAGTTCTTTATTCAAATCTCTCTTTAAAAAACAATTTAAAAGACACAAAATATTCTTTATAAACAATAATTAAAATAAAAAATTATTCAACATATAGTGTATGAGATTTACTTACCTCAATGTACCATAAATGACAAGCAACATGATGCTTATACCATACAAGAAAAGACGTGTCATATGGTCCACTGGGATACTGAAGCGGCTGCTGCACAAGTTTATCCACATGCTCTTCTTGTACATATGTGGTAGGTGTTATACCCCAAAATTTGCCCAACATTTTCTTTACTTGGCTTATGTTTCATTTCATTTTCTAGCATCTGCATTTTGCATATCATTGTTCATTTGCAGGGGATCAAGAGAGGTGTGCATAGAAAGAGAAGTTTATCAAGAGTTTCAAGTGAGCATGAATGCTTATTCAAGTCACCAAGTGCTCATCAAGTCATCAGAAGCTGGTCAGAGCTCTTTGAAAGAGAAGATTGATGTGGCTTAGCTCCTATCTTGGGGGCCAATTGAGAATCATCTGAGGATCACTAGTTCATAGTCATATATATGGGACGTTGTGGAAGCTCATTGAGTGCTCTGAGAGCTATTATGGAGCTTATTCAAGTTGATATATCATATGCAAGAGGTTACAGTAAGAGGATTGTACACCTAAGGTTTCATCTGCCTGGGGCAAGGACAACTGTGGATTTAAAGCAGCTTAAGGTTTATTTCCAAGTCATTGGAGTCATGGAAAGTTGTGTTGAGACATATAATATGTCATTTCAAGATCAATTCATGAAGAATCAAGAGTGTTAGAAGTTACTAAATTAGGGTTTCTAGGATTCTCAGTGTAAAATATCCTATTTAGTGTCCAACTTCAAGACCACATATCTCAAGATACAAGTCTAATCTCTCTTTAACACAAACACGAGACTTGTAGAGTATGTCCCTAACTTTCCTTTGAGTACTAGAACTCATCCATTGGGTTTGTGGAACTCAAGTTATGATGCTGGCAAATTAGAAGTCTCAGATGAACATATTTTTGGTCAACAAAAGTCAACCAACTTCCAAGGCACTTTTGACCTAGAATCAAGTTTCTCCTCAACTTGAAGTGAACATGAGAGTTATTCCTCATGATCTTAGCTTTCCAAAAAGTCCTAGAAGTCCTTCATATAATTTGTAGAATTCAAGTTATGAATCTTGTAAGGCAGGGGTATTTTGGGAAAGTGAGATTATAGGTCATTTCCATTATAGGTCATGTTCATGATCTTAAGCACTTCAAATGAAACTTTTTCCAACATGAAAGTTGCTCCAAGTGACCTTAATTTCATTATAGAACACAAGATGTCATGAATTATGCTTGGATAGGGATATTGGTGAAGAAAATCAAGTGAAAATGGACATTTAAGTCATGAATTCAATTGAAATGGTTATAGGTCATTTAAATGCCATGTTTATATTCATTTTGGTTCACAATTGTCCAACAAGCAAAATGCACAAAGCAATTTTGGCTCATGCTAGCAAAATCACGTGAAAATGAAGGTTGATTCAAGAAGAAGTTTGCATTCAAAACTCCGTAATTAAATTAATTTAAGGCCCAAAATCAATCTACATGAAACATTCACATCCCCAATTGATAATTCAAATGAAATTCAAGGGAAATTGGAGCCAAATTCACGTGTGCATGAAGTTACATGCCAATTTGGGCATTTTCAAAATTCAAGTGAACCAAGCCATATTGGGCCTCCAATCACTCACATATCCATTATATTTAAGCTCAGAATGAAATTTGAGAGCTCATTCATGCAATTTGGTGGAGGGAAGAGCAGTGCCAAGTTTGAAATTCAAGATCAAATTTGAAAATTGTGAACTGAGATTGAATCCATTTCAACCCAAATCAAAGCAAGCATCATCTTCCTTGAGCATCAGTGAGTGGATCTGCATGTTCTTGAGCAAGCTAATCATCATTTGAAGCTCTAACGGAGAGACTCCGTCAGGTAACTTTCATATCTAAATTTCTCACATGATAAACATTGATTTAGGATCATTCTTGCTGCATCTGAAGTCCTTCAACTGGTAGGAAAATTCTGGATGGTTAATTGCTATGTTTGATGCATTTTACAATTGTGTGTTCAAAACTTTCCATGTTCGAATCTCTCTTGATATGCATGATAAATGAAAATAGAGACCGAATTTGGATTCTACATGACTTGGCGTTTAATTTGATATAAGATTTCATGATTTTTTGTGAAGTTTGGAACCTGATCTCTGGCCACCTCGCCGGAGAAGACGACCGAAGCTAGGGCTCCGGCGCCTGGTTCATTTTCAGGCATGCTTGCATGTAATTGTTTGACCTTTTGACTTGTTGTGATGAGCGGCTGGGATGAAGCTGACTTGCTTGCGTGTCTGTTGACCAGGCCACGTCAATTAGTGAAACGTTGCGTTTCACTAATTGATCTAATTTGAATTGTTTTAGGCTCAGCGTGCTATTTGCACCCCCTCCTTGATCCAGCCCACTGAGTTGAACTAGCATCCTTGCTATTTGCACTGTGCGTTTATTTCTTTTATTTTCTTTTTATTTTCATTTTTGTTTTCATTTTTGATTTTTAAAAATACCTCCAAGCATGATCAATTCCCCAAACAAATATTCTCTGATACTTTAATGTGTCATTTAATTTTTGATAATTTTTATTTTCATTTTTCAATTAAAATGAGAATTAATGATTGGAGATGTTTTTAAATAATCTTTTAATTGCTCCTTTTGTGTTCATGCTTGCTTCTTGACTAATTGACATCTCTAAGGATTGAGACTTTTTTCTCATTTGAGTGATGAGTTGAGGAGTCTTATAGGATGATTTTGGCCCTGCTTTGGTTCATTTTTGGTTGACTTTTGAGTCCTTTCTTTTGACCCTCGACAACCCTTCTTCAAAATGGTGCACCCTTGTGAATCAAATTCTTTGGTGATGTTTTGAATAAACATTGGTTGTAATCTTTTAGCCTCTGGTTGCCAACTCTTTTATGAGCTTTTGAGATTTTATTTGGGTTTATTTGAGCCTTTTCATATTTTTGAGGTAACTTGCAAGTCAAGTTACTTCTAAGGGTGGTTCATACAAGCACTTTACCTAGTTTTGATGGGAAATGACACTTGTGGATCCCTTAAGCTCTCAACTCCTCATGATTCGTATTGTCAACATGTTAAGCTTGTTGGTTGTCAATTTATAGGTCATATACCTGTGTGGTTTTGTGTTTGAGTTGCATTTTTTTTAGGTCTTCCATTTGTGTTCAAATGTTGAAAGTGTTTAAGACCTAGGTCTTCTTCCATGCCTATTCTTGCAATTCCTTTTGATGTGTGTGCTTATTGCTTTGTGCATTCTCTCCTCTCATTCTTACCTCTGTCCAAGGACCCTTAAGTCCCATTCAAGGTGGTTTGGTCCCTCCTTTGGAGGTACCTTGGACATATCATGAATGGTGATTCTTTTTTAGGACATTTGTGTGTTTCTTGCATGATTATGGTGTTGCTCATGGTGGAGTTGCTCATTTGAGTTCCTTGCTGTTCTCACATTGCCTCCCATTCTCCCATTTAATCATGGTTTCTTCTCCTTTCTTTTTTATTTGCTTTTGGGCTTGTGGTTGATGTTTGAGTGGTTGTAGGATTTATTCTTCCATTTCATCCCAATTTTGTGTGAGCTTGTTTAGTTCCTTCTTTGTGCATTCTTCTTTTGTTTGCATCATTTGCATTTCCATTTGTATGCTTGATGTTGAGATGTGCTTGTGGCGATGTTTACCCCACACTTTGTTCCCCCCTCTCTTCATATTCATGTTGTTTGTGCATTACATGTTTGTATGCTTTCTTTTGCTTCCTTCTTCTTTCTTCTTTGCCATGTTCTCTTAGGACCTCTAATCTCTCTTTTTCAAGATTGATTATGATAGAACTTAGGCTTGAACCCATGCATGATAACATTAGGTAGCTTCCCTTTTATCCTAATCATAGGTTCACTTTGCATGACAACTTTAGGTTTGAGTTTAGTCTCCCTTTAGAGTGTCATTTCTCTTCTCATCTCAAAACTCTTTCAAAACATATAATAAAGGATAATGAATGTTGTACGCTACGAGCCTTAAGCATTTGGGAAATGATGATTGGGGGGCTTCCTCTCAATTGTCTAAAGTGTTTAGCGTATGTCCTTTGGACGATATGCGACACATTCGTTCCTAAGTCATAGTCTCTAGTGCAACATGAGTTACAAATCAAACTCAATTCATTTCTTCTTCATAAAAGACTCAAAACAAACATCAAACTTTTTATCCTTCGGGATCTTAATTTGGAAAACCTTTTTCATAAGGAGAGTTTTGTTAACTCTTGGTTCTACCGCAAACATGTAACGCCTAATTCTCCAATGGTCGAGCTGCATACACCTAATTGCTAGAACTAAGGTTTAACCCTACTCGGGTAAACCATTTGAACCAACCTGTGGTCTTGTTATCCCGAACTACGTTTGCTCTGATTTTTCGTACCGGACGAGGATACGTAGGCACAAGACAACGATGTTTTGGCGAGCAACCTTTTCCCACTTTCACCCGTAGTTTTCTCAACTATGTTGACTCTGACTTTCCCATTGCACGAGGGAATACGTAGGCATAGAGCGGCGATGCTCTATCGAGTCTCTCTTTTCTTTTCTTTTGTCCCTGTGGCTTGTAGTTAGATAGATAAACGTCCTTTAGATAGATAACACGCGTGGATCCCGTCGAGTACGACGGACGTGAGGGGTGCTAATACCTTCCCCTTGCGTAACCGACTCCCGAACCCAAGATTTGGTTGCGATGACCTGTCTTCTCCCATTTTCGTAGGTTTTCTCTGATCGTTTCCTTTCCCTCTCTTTGGGATAAATAACAAACTGTGGCGACTCTTCTGTCCTTGCCAACCCTCTTTTTCGCAGTAGCGACAGTAGGTAGCGCTCCTCGTCCGACGCCTCGACGAAGAATGATTCTACCATCATTTCCTCCACACCTCACCATTGATCTAAAAACCATTTTTTTTATAAACTTTGCAAAAGAAAAAGTCAAAATCGAAAGATTTTTACAAAAGACATCTGATGAACAAAAAAGGGTTCAGAGAATTTACTCAAAGTCGTTTGTTATGTTAAGTTTGTGAACTGTTGTGATGTTGATATGTGAACCGAAAGACTTGAGAAAAAACATTTGAGATGGATTTGTGTATTAGAACTTAGGATAAAGATTTTCGGTGTAGTTTTATGTATCTAAAGACTTTGGATATAGACTTACGATGTGATGTTGTAGATTATATAACTTTGGAGTAAAACTTCCGGTACACATTTTTCTCAATGGACTAGAAAACTTGAAATTAAAATGAATTTTTTTTTGAAGCATATACAATTCATATATAAATGTTTTGATCAAATTATATAAATGGTTGGAGCGGAGAAATAATGGTATAGTGGAGTATGAGATTAAAATTTCCTCTTTCCCATTCAAATAAAATTTGGACCGCAAATAAAAAAAAATGAAATTCAAATTGGTAAGACCATCAAATTTCCGGGATAAAAATGATCTCAATTTCTAAAAAAAATTGGAAAATTTCATTGCTAATATTTTAAGTATATACAATTCAAATCAAATAAATAAACATCACTCATTCCAAAAATATATGTATTTATATTATTTAAAATTTTAATAGTTGTGTTTTCCATTTTTTTGAGAAACGCAGAGGACCTAACTCAAACTCCCAAGTCCCAAACCCTTTATAATTGAACACTTCCCAATGTCAGAACCACAAAAAATAATATAATATAATAATAATAATAATAAATATTATTTTTATTTAGTTTGGTAGGACGAGGAAGAGAGCCATTCATTCATTCATATCGATAGATGGGAGGAGTAGCTCGTTAACAAAACGGCTAGAAGAAAGGGGGAAAAATATGAACAAGTAACAGCAAAAATATTCAGCTATGAAATTGAAATTACTTCCATTAGCAATTTCATTCCATTCCTTTACACTCCGTGATTCCAATTACAATGCTTCTTCTTCTTCTTCTTCCTCCGTTCACAGACTCAAGCACAATTTCATTGTAGCCTCCAAAAGCAAAAAGCACCGTCACAACGACGCTAAGGTTCCTTTTCCCCCTTAATTCTTGTTTCTAATTTTCGATTTGCAACACTTCGTTATTTTCTCATATGCTTTCTTCACTACTCATGAATTAGGGTTCCAAATCTCAACCAAGTCCACCCAGAATCACTTCAAACGCCAAGCAAAACCTTCGAATCCTCAAGACATTGAAGGTACCTATCCACCTCATTACAATTTTCGGTATAATTATTCAATTTACTTATTTCTATCTGTATTATTTAGGAGTACGAAAAACGAAAATCTATCACTCCAAAACCTTCCACCAGTTACCGGAAAAAGAAGGCGGAAAAGCAGAAAATTCGCAATGGTGACTCTGATTCTACCTCCTCCATAGACGAGGACGAGTAAGACCGTGTTTGAATTAACAACTTAATTTACAGTTTATAACATAAAATTGTACATGTGTAAACTATAATGTGTTTTCGTAAGTTACTTCGAGAGCTTATGAAAAAAAAGCTGAAAAAATGCATGAATATGTCATAAGTTGTTTTTATAAGTTTTCTCAAGCTGTATTAGAGGTGCTTACGAACGTAGATAAACTCAAGTAAGACTATTTCAACGAATTGTAACTTATAAATAAATAGTAACCATAATAAACAAGCCATTTTCTTTCACAACCTTTTTTGCTAAATTGCTATTGTGCACCGCAGCACAAAGGAGTTGATTACAATAGATGATTCTGTTCCTGTGATGCTTGTTGATGGCTATAATGTCTGTGGATATTGGATGAAGCTCAAGAAATATTTTATGAGTGGCAGACTTGAGCTTGCTCGCCAATTTTTGATTGATGAGCTTAGAACCTTTTCTATGGTCAGAGGTTTCTGCCTCCACCTTTACTAGTACTCTTTTTTATGCTTTCTACTATTATCGCTTTTCATTAATGTTTTCAATGTTATTTGCTTGTACAGAGTTCAAAGTGGTTGTTGTATTTGATTCCATGATGTCTGGGTTCCCCACTCACAAGGAAAGATCTGCTAGGTAGTCTTTCCACCCTTACTTTTAGTTACCGTGATACTTTTTCATTTATCATCCTACAGCAATGTAATCATTTTGTTTGACTATGATAGTTATAACATCATTTTAATTTTTACATTCTTCTAAGTTACAATCTTATAGATTATAATTTGGCCATTTTGCAGTATCGACATTGTTTTCTCAAGTAATGTATCTGCTGATACATGGATTGAAAGAGAGGTTAGATATAACTACTACAAGTCAATGGAATTCCTATCTGCAATTTTGCTCTGGTCAAGTATCATGAATCATGATTTTATAGACACTTTCCTTCTTTTGTAGAAGATGTCTGGAATATGAATTTTACTATCTCTTTGACCTCTAGATAGGTGATTATTGTAGTTTTGATTTTGATCTACAATGCATGGGTTCTCCTTAAATATATACTGTATTCCCATATTAGGTATGCACAACACACACTATCGGTACTTCTCGTGTACACGTTTTTTTTTGACACTATTGTGTACACATGGTTATGTACACAATATTCACTCATTAGTTATTACTCAGTGTTCAAGTTAATCTTTACATAACTCCAAGTTTTTTTTGGACAGAATATCGTATGCACATGGTTATGTTCACAATGCTCACCCATTAGTTATTTTCAATATTCAAGTCAATCTTTACATAACTCCAAGTTTTGTTGATAAATCGACACTTTATTTCCTTCATAATTTGTGACTAATCCCTGTAACCCTGTGCATACCAATACTGATATTTGTACCTGTATCCATGCAACACAGCTTTTGACCCTGTTTTCAACATTCTAGCATCTTCTGCTGCTATTGCTTTTACATGTTAAATTCTTCTAAGATATTAATGGATTAGCATCTATAGTCCCATAATGTAAAATGAGATTATTTTATGCACATGTGACCTTGAAAATTGAAATGCAATGATGTGATGCATATAACTATTAATGTTTTTAATTAGAAAATCAGTGGTCATTTGCGGAAGTAAATTATAACAGGTCTAATTTTTCATGAGTAGGAATTGAACTTGGTACTCTGGGCTTTACAACACTTGCAAACACTATTTTCATTTATAATAGAGCTTCATTTTTTCTTTCATCAAGTGAATCTTCTCGCATCAAAATTTAAACTATCAACTGGGAAGTGTTTTTCTTTTTTTATGAATACTGTACATATTTAATATGATTGTATTTGTATCCTTTGAATGGAACTTACGAGTTGTATTCTTTACTCAATTTAGGTTTCAGCTTTAAAGGAGGACGGTTGCTCCAATGTCTGGGTTGTCACTTCTGACCGCGATGAACGGCAATCAACATATTTAGCAGTATGCATATTTTCATAAATTGAAAACTTGAGTAAAATTGAAGCAACTTGATTGTCAACTGTCTTTATAATTCTTTTCCAATTATGAGTACTGTTCTCTCCCTGTTAATCTATGCAAACTAAGGAAATAAAAATATACTATGATTTTAGTATGATTTCCCTTATTTTTTAAAATGCTGGTGCATACCACCTGGTTATCTCGTAACTGTATTTGTGTCATGCTCTGTTTATATGTACAAAAAGATTTAAACTCTGCGTGCTTTCAGGGAGCCTTTGTTTGGAGTTGCCAGACATTGGTAAATGAGGTAAGACTTTCATATGACGTTTTTGAATGTTTTCTTCTCATAAAATGCATGTCTTTAATTGTTTTTGTTGCACATTTAAATCTCAATTCTTTTAGCGGAGTATTAATTTTAAGAGTTCACATAATTTATAAATACACGGCATTGCAGTTAAAGAGGTTCAGAAATTGAAATCTTAGATTATTTTGACAATCCCATGGATGATTTTTACATCCTTCAATGACAGTTTACATGGTCTTGTTTATTAATTGTTTGGATAGTAGATCGAGGAATCACATAAGGAGGTTGATGAGATGCTTCTAGAGCCAAGGTATGCCATGCCTGCATTAGGTTTGAAAAATATTTAATTTCCATCAGAAATATTCGTTTTGTTATATATCTTTTATGTTAATTTATCATGATTTTTTTGGTTACAGTGACAAATTTCCTTAATGAATATCTAATTATCTGGGTTTATTTATATGCTTTAATTTTAATTCTTGATGGGTTCCTGCAGAAAAGTTATGCCAAAATGGAAACGAAAATATAACTATTGTTAGGAAGTATCTCCTATTTAGGGATAGTATAATCTATTTAGCGGCATATCTATTTAATCTTAATTGCTGTCATATAATTAGTTTCCTTAGTTTCTGTACTTATGTAGTTTCTAGTATTATGCTGTAAATCTTGTATGTGCTGAGGGACTCCTCAAGCAACTCAATAAATATTTGCCATCTAAAATGGCACTAAAGCCATTCACCCGGGTCTGGTTCAAGCAATATAGTAAGAAACTAAAAAATTATGTTTCTTGTGGCTGCAGTCAAGTTAGGTCTTCCAACCAATCCTCTCTGATCAAAAAACTGTTGGAACACTCCTAGCTAGAAACTGTTGATGTAGTAGCCTTAGATGAACTGTCGCCAGAATCAGTCACTCTCTGCCACATGCCCTCATAATTTCAATCTGGGCTTTTTGTTCGTCACACTATTGGTCTTGTTCCGACCACCTAATTCTTTTAACCTCTTTGGGGTTTGGTGGTGTTAGGAACCTTGTTTTGATATATGGAAATAACTCCCAAAACTGGGTAGAAATGAATAAACAAGAGAATGGTTCTAACTAGAATAAGATTGATCGACAAATTGAGAAAAGAAGAATTCTTTGAATATCTTTTTGTTACTATCAATAGAATGTGATAATAGAATTGAAAGAAAAGATAGAAAAGATTTACATGATGAAGTCAACCTTAAACTCAAGGCTATCCCAAAGAAGCACTCTCCTCTCACACTAGAGCTATCTCTAGTCACTAAATTTAATTATTCAAAAGCTATCTTTTCTTCTACCAATTGAGGACTAGTTCAAGACTTTCTAAGAATAACCAAAAGAACAACTTTTCATAACCACCTAAAAACTTATAAAAACTTATGATTGTGCAAGGAGCTACATGTAGTAAACGGCATGTGGCCAGGCCCAGGCGTTGTCCCATGCATCTATTGAGTGATATCCAAGCAGGCTTCTTTCCATGTGGTGATACTAATAATTCTTGATTTCTTGTATGGTTTCTATGCTGAAATTCAAAATTCATTTCGCAAATCAAATAGGATTTTAAGGAGTGACAATGCAAATTGATATTTCCTCCTATGAATTTTAATCATTTATGTCTTCTTTTGACAACATATATAAATTCACATGCTTTCACGCATCTTAACAAAATAGGGTAGTTGAAAGATAAAATTGCCATATTTGTGACTGCTCGAACTTTTGGTTTATACAAAATGGTGTTATGTAGACATCTTGCTTTTTGATCGGTTGTATACCTATTTTAACTCGTGTTTGGTTGTGCATGTTTTGTTTCTTGGTCGGTATAGTTTGCGGGTTCTAGGATGCAATAGGATATAATTGTCATTTGTTTGTTACTAATCATCAATATACTTCTTTAGATCCTTCCTTCTTTGGCGAGGGGCCATATTTCACCTCTTTAGTCTACTATTGAACCTAATGTACTCCTTTAGGCCTTACCTACTCATATTTTATCTATCTTTAACCGAGATTCCGAGCTTGAAAAGGATGAGGATCAAGAGACTTGGTCAAAATGTCTGTAAGTTGTGCAGAGCTTAGGATAGGTAGTAGTTGGAAGAGTTTTGCATTGACTTTTTCTCGTACGACATGACAATCATTTTCGATATGTTTTGTCCTTTCATGAGAGGTATCATTGGCTGTAATGTGACGTGCCGATTGATTATCACAATACATAACTGCAAGTGAGATGAAGTTGACATTGAAGTCACGTTAGAAATATGTTAACCATTGTAATTCACAGATTGTTGATGCAAGAGCCTGATACCCAGCTTCTGATGATGATCTAGAAACCGTTAGCTGCTTCTTAGATTTCTATGAGACGAGCGAATCACCTAAAAAATGCAGTACCCTGTGATGGAGCGTCTTGTGTCACTGCATGATGACCAATTTGAGTCGGTGAAAGCTTTGAGTTGAAGTGTGGTGGTTGAAGGAAAAACAAGCCTTGTGAAGGAGATTACTTGATGTATTTAAGAACTCTGTAGGCAGCATGTAGATGAAGTAACGTGGGAGATGATATGAATTGACTGAGTTGTTGAACCGAGAAGCTCATGTCAGATCTTGTGGTACATAGGTAGATTAAACGACCAATCAGTCTTCGTTGAGCAATAGCATCAATTGGAGGTGAATCATCAATAACTGTATACTCGTGTGATTTTATCATAGGAGTGGGAAAATGGTTTTAGCAAGGAGACTCATGTCATGGAGCAATTCGAGCGCATATTTTCATTTACAGATGGAGATGCCTAGAAGAGAATGCATTACCTCAAGACCTAGAAAAAATTGCAGGTTGTCAAGATTCTTTATTTTGAAATTGGTGTCTAGGAAAGTTTTGAGGTTTCCACCAATGCCATTTCCATTCCTGAAATTATCAAGTCATTAACATAAATGAGAAGGACAATGAACTTGCAGCCATGTAATTTGGTGAAGAGAGAATGGTTTGAGGCTGATTTCTTGTAATGCAAGGAAATGAGCAATGAAGAAAGCTTTGAGACCCATTGTCTGCTGGTCTGTTTTTGAAGCTTGCAAACATGATTGAGATTTGATGGAATTAAACCTAGATGTGGTGTCATGTAAACTTCTTCATCAATGTCTCCATGGAGGAATGCGATGTTAACACTAGTTGAATCATGTGCCAATTCTAAGAGGCAACAATGGTTAAAGGAAGTCTGACAATTGTCATCTTAGCAACTGGTGAAAAAGTATCTATGTAATCCATTCTTTCAGTTTATGTGTAACTTTTTGCTTCCGGTCGAGCTTTGTATCTCTTTATGGAACCATCAACATGCATTTTGATTTTGTACACACATTTACATCCTATGGGCTTCTTGTTTGGAGGCAATGAGGTTATGATTCAAGTGTTGTTATGTTGGAGGGCCTGTAATTCAGTGAGCATAGCCTGATTCCTACACTCATGTTGAGAGGTCTGCTTGAAGGAGGCCGGTTCAGCTTGAAAGGTGATGGAAAGGATGTAATGTGGAGACAGGAGAAAGGTGATGATTGATGATGTAAGGTTGAATAGGGTACATGATTGTGTGGAGGAGGGTGCTGAGATGAAGTGAGGTTGTGACACAAAATCATCAAATCTTTCTGGTTTGTGGATACTCTATTGGAGATTTTTGAAATGATTGGTGGTGTGGGAACAGGAGGTGAATGTTGGATGTTAGTTGATGGAATGTTGGTAGTTATGTCTTGGTGAATGGGCTGAGTAGGTGAAGGTAGAATGGTAGATTACATTGGTGTATTGGAAGGTTGAAATGTTTGTGGAGGATGATTTTGAGTGTTAGGTGTATAAGGAGTCAAATGATCTGCAGGTGTGTCTAAGAAAGGTAGGTCATAGTCTAAGATTTTTTAAGTGTTTGACGAGTCATTGGTGGAAGGTAGATTGAAGAGAAAAAATGTTCATAAAATGAGACATTTCTGGTTATGGAGATTTCTCTGCAAGTTAAGTTCATAACAATGTAGCCCTTTATCCCTTGTTTGTAACTGTTAAGAAACGTGGTTGGGCCTAACTCAGCCCTACAAAACCGGTTGGTAGAGTGAGGATTGCCCCCACTTATAAACACATGTTCATTCCATATATTGTCCGATGTGGGACTCTTAACACACCCCCTCACGCTCAGGATTGGACAACTGAAGCGTGGAAATAAATGGTGGGTGGCCCGATAGCGGAAACCATAGAAGGTGGCCCACCGGATCTTAAACCAGGCTCTGATACCATGTTGAAATACAAGAGACTAAGAGACATTTGAATAAACCGTGTGTTTTGAAAAGCACTACGGAGACATTATTATATATAAATAGAATACAAGTAATTACATGATATAGTCGATGTGAGACTATTCTATATACAAATATTCTCAACACTATATATATATATATATATATATATATATATATATATATATATATATATATATATATATATATATATATATATATATATATATATATATATATATTTACACATGTAAACAGTAACCAAGGAAAATGCACTTAGAAGCACGTGGATCAAGTTTTTTGGCGGCCTTAGATTATAGTTGAAGAAGCAAACACAAGACATCCAAAGACCTTGAGATTGTCATACTTAGGAAGTGCCATGAAGAAGCTCATAAGGAGATTTGGAACTAATGACAAAAGAAGACAACCTATTGACGAGAAACACTGCATGATTGCATGATTGATTGCAAAATTCCAAAATGGCTTTGGTAGGTTGGACTGAAACATGATTGCTCTGGCAACATTCAGGATATGTCTATGCTTCCTTTTTGCTATAGCATTTTGTTGAGGTGTCTCTATGGAAGTTTTCTGATGTATGATGCCTTTGTGGTTGAAATAATTATGCATCAAAAACTTTGCCATTGTCTGATCTGACTTGTTTACCAATCTTGCCAAATCGAGTATGAGTCAAAGTAATGAATTGAACAATCAAAGGCCTAGCCTCAGATTTTGATTTCATTAGAAAGGTTCAAGTGTGTCTTGTGAAGTCATCTACAACAGTTAAGAAATAAGAGTGACCATGGATAGATGAGGGTGTGAATGCCCCCCATATATCCATGTGAATCAGTTCAAAGGCTGATGTAGATTTGAATGTGCATAAAGGAAAAGAAAACTTGATTTGTTTAACATAATGACAATAATCACAAATATAATCACAATAAGCATGAATATGAGAAAAACTTTGTTAAATTGTTTTTATTACATTGTGTAAAGGGTGGCCAAGTCTATGATGCCAAAAACTAAATTTACTAAAATCGTTGTGAGTACAATTTGTAAAAGATACATAAGTGTGATATGAAAAGGGAATGCAAGAATCCTGATTAAGAATGTACAAGTGATTGTGAACTTTAGCAAGCCCAATCATCCTCAATGATGGTTGTTCGTGAATGGTACAATAACAATGATCAAATATAAGATTACATCTGTTGTAAGATGATAGTTGAGAAGTAGAAATCAAATTGTAGGTAAATTCAGGGACAAATAGAACATTGTAGAGAGTTAAGTTTTGATTCAATCTAACAGTGCCAAACATTTTAGATAAGATGTGATAGCCATTAGGTAATTTTATTGTAATAGGACTAATAGAGTGGTATGAGTAAAAGAGATCGAGGGAAGAACAAATGTGATATGTTGCACATGATCCAACTGTTGGTTAATGAACTTACTAATATTAGTGTGGATGAAAGAGTGATGCAAACCTGATGGTGAGGCATGAATGACACGAGAACCATAAGTGTTTGACTCATCAGTTTTGCTGAGCAATGCCTACCAGTTTGATGTACATATCAGGGCTGATTTCAACTTTGTTATCTTGGTAATCAATATTAGTGGATGATGAATGATGATGCTCATTTGAGGTATCAACATTGTTGGAAAAACCTACATTGTCTTTGAACCTAAAACCCGGTGGAAAACCATGTTTGAAATAGCAGGTATCAAGAATGTGCCCAGTCTTGCCACAAAATGAACAAACTTTGGAATTATTTGAACCTCTCTGCCTTGGAAGTTTGGTTTGCCACGACCTTTGACTTGCCTAGGTTGAAATCTTGCATTAGGGGAAGAACTGTGTGTCTGAGGCCAGGAGAATCTTTGAGTTTTTAGAAGGAGAAGGGGAGGTTAACCTTCGTTCTTGTTGTAAGATTGAAGAGAAAACCTTCGTAAAATCAGGGAGGGGTTCCACCATGAGGATTTGAGATTTAACATTGTTTGAAATTGTCATTCGATCCCTTTAGAAAATAAATGACATATTCTATGTCACGATGCTTTTTGATGGTGAGGTGTGCACCACAAGTGCAGTTAGGAAGAATTTTGAGTTTCAAGATCTTCCCAAAGAATTTTTAACTCATTGAAGTAGGCAATCACAGATTTCTTACCTTGTCTCATAGAATGAATTTGCTGAAGAAGATCAGATAATTGAAAATGATCGCTCTTGAAAACACGATTGTGAACATCTATCCAGAGTTGAGCAGCATTATCGACATAGATGGTGCTATGAGCAATATTAGGAGATAATGATGCTGAAATCCATGCAAGAACGATGTTGTTGTATCTTTTCCAAGTATCGAAGAGAGCATCATCTTCTGGTGGAGCTATGAGTTTGCCATCGATGAATTTAATCTTGTTTTTGCTCAAGAGCGCACGTTTCATTGATCAACTCCAAGATTCATAATTGTTTTCCGATAATGGAGGAGAAACAAGAACTACACTAGAATTTTCAGCGGGATGAAGGTAATAGGGACTGAATTGATCAAGAGTCGGGTTCTTGGTTGTTTGGTTGCTGATATGTTGTGTTGTGTTGTTGTTGTTGTTGGTTGTGGATGAATCCTTATGATCATGAGCATCCATAAGGAAAGATGTGAATGAGGTTGAAGATGAATTGTATGGGAAGATAATGATGCTGAAATCCATGCAAGAACGATGTTGTTGCATAGAGAGCATCATTTTCTGGTGGAGCTGTGAGTTTGCCATTGATGAATTTGATCTTGTTTTTGCTTAAGAGTGTGCGTTTCATTGATCGACTCCAAGATTCATAATTAGTTTTAAATAATGGAGGAGAAACAAGAAGTGCACCCGGATTTTCAGCAGGATGAAGGTAATAGGGACTGGATTGATCAAGGGTCTAGTTCTTGGTTGTTTGATTGTTGGTTTGTTATGTTGTGTTGTTGTAGGTTGTGGCTTAATCCTCATGATCATGAGCGTCCATAAGGAAAGATGTGAATGAAGCTCAAGATAAATTGTATGGGAAGCGGTGAAAGGAAGAAGATGGTTCTTCAAATTACTCACACTACTTCAAATTACTCACACTGCAGATACCATAATAAGAATTGTGAAGTGTTGTGAAATGAACATAATGAGCTTAGCTCTATATGCATTGGTATGTTGTTTATATGCAAGGTGTAACTTGCAGTGCAAGTAACCGATAAAATAATAACAAACTAACTACCAACTACCATAACTGTCAAAACAATTATATGATACAAGAGTTATGTAACTCAATAAGGGGATTAAGGTTTGGTTTAGTATGTAAGTTGTAGCGACCTCTTTATGGTTTAATCAATTTCCTTGAACTCGGTATTATTATGCAATAATTTGGAGTGACTTGAACTCTTGGAGCAAAGCTGTTCGTTCAGTGTTTTGTATTGACATTCTTCAATTAGAAGATGAATTTATCAGGTAGTTTATTTGAATGGTGTAGTTATTATAGGTAATGATGTGAGGGGATATCTCTATTGAAGAAACATCTTTTCAGTCATTTTTCAAACCATAGAATTGGGGATAGCTAAAAACACTTCCCTGGTCTTGAGATGGCTTATTCAGAAAATGGCATGTTATTTCGCAAAAAAATTACTTGAATATATTGGAAAAAACTAGCAGAATCAATTGAAAAACTGGACTCTCATATGGATGTGAACATTTAAGGGAAATTGGTCGATACAATAGACTAGTTGGGCAGTTGGACTTGGTTGAAGGGTTCTTGTGTGAAGTCAATGGAAATACATTTTGGGATATTCTGGTGCAGAATGGGCTTGTTCACTTATTAACAAGTGAGCTACTTCAAGTTTGTACTTTTATTGGAGCAAACCTTGGATTGGAAGAAATAGATAAAAGCTGTTGTAATTTTATTCTTCAGCCAAAGGCTGGTTTATATAATGAGAATACAATAAAAATACTTAATTCTCTTTAATGGAGAATAAAAGAAAATAAATGACAATAAACGTAAACAATTAAATATGAAAATAAAATATTTTCTAACACCTTGTATATTGGAAAAATAAGAAGTGTAATGTGGTTTTTCGGTCTAGTGTGCAGGTTGAATACCATGTTATGGCAATGGTGACTCGCGAGCTTCATATGAATGAAACTGCTACTTCACTTTATCACGAAAAATGTTTTCTTGGGAATTCGATTGAGTTTCTGATTTCTAGTGATTGACAACTTAAGGCGTACTACTTTTTTTAGCTATCATAATTAGTGTCCTTGTTCATGTAGTTTCCAGTATTAAGTTGTAAATCTTGTGTGGGTGATTGACTGTGCTTAGGGATTTCTCAAGCATCTTAACTATTTGCCCATCTCAATAACATGAACTGATGGGATCATGTAAGGATAAGACCACACAATCTCAACCATTAGAAGTACCCTACCCCCTCAAATAAAAAAAAAATTTAAAGTCTGATATTTTTCAATACAGGGCAATACATTTATGCACTTGAAAGAATCAACTTGTCAATTGATATTGTTAATACTAATTGTTCAATTATATTAGCAGATCTTGCTGACTGATTTGCTTTTAACGTTGTTATATACAGAAGTTTTTTAAAAGGTTCATTGTTGAAGCACAGTCTTAGTACAGAAGTAGTGGATGCTCTGAGGAACCTGAGGCAAAAATTATCTGAAAATGAGAGGCGAAGTTTATCAAATCGAAATTCTTGTAAGAGAATTTAGTTTGACAGGTGAATAGGTTTTAATAATCCGATGTTAAAAGATGCTTTTTTTTGTTGTTGGCATGGATGCATTAATTATTTACTTGAAACCCTTCACTTGTTTGCTGGTTGCTTTTTTCTTTTTCACATTATGCCAATATCTGAACTTATTGAAAATGGCTCTGCTGTGTCAACCATAAACACTGGTGTCATTTGATATCAAGACAAACAGTCTTAGGAACTATGATGTGTAAATAATCAAGCAAGTGTATGATCAGCACAACAGAATATCTGTACAGAGACAGTTTCTATAGATTTTTGCTTGTCGCTGCACTATTATGTATTGCTATATGGTTCTTCTCTTTCATTATGATTTGGAGGAGACTAATGTTACTAAATAGAGGAGAAAAACTGGTTTATCATTAGTAAAGTATTCATTGTGTTTATGGCCTATTAATGAACTTATAAGCAATTCATTCTTTCAAGAGACTTTGGGAACAATCCTTTAAAATAAAAATTTTCCGTCTGATAACCAAGAATTCAGCGTTCACATTGAAGTTCTTACAACCCCAACAAATAAATACTATTCCTTCCGTTTCAAAATAAATATCACATTTGTAATAAGTGTCGATTTTAGTTTCCAATGCATTTTTAGATTTGATCTTCCAATTATATTTCTAATTATTATTTTTAATTTACTATTTATTCCATCCTGCATTAATGATAATTAAAATATATCAATTGTCAGTAAATATAATTTAGTAAAATTATTATTTTCATTTTCATTTATTATATATATTTTTAATTTATGTGAAAATGTCTATTATTACAAATATTTTACGGTGTAAGTAATACTTCTTTTCTCACCCCTTAAGGCTCTCTTAAAATCTTTGTTAATTTTAAAATTTAAAAGAAGTTTTTGAGAATTTGAAGGGGCTGATAAAAGAAACTTAAAACTAAAATAAAATGTAGGCTTTTTACGGTATAAGTATGAGAATTCTGCGTGCTAGTATTATTTATGAGAGGATTACAGTTTTCACACACTTGTGAAAAACAAAAAATGCATTTACATTTTTCACTTTCTCACATTTGTGAAAAACAAAAAATGCCTTTAGAATCTAAAAGTGCACTTTCATTTTATTAGATTGTTATACTGAGTATTGTTAGGTTGTTATATTGGACATTTTGTTTTGTCCCATTGCCTTTTCTCCTATTTTGTATATTTTGTATGTGTGTATTGTTTGATTTGATTTTAAATGTGTCTTATCTGAGTTTGATTTTTTCTATTTTATCTGGTTTAATCATAGATTACATGGCTCACAACCAAAAACGACTGAGGCATGATAGAGTATCTCAGCATGCATCTGTTCACATGGAAAGAGCCCGACCCTCGCGATCACAGATCAATGCCAATTCATTTGATGCAAAAGCGTCAACGTTTGGGGTTCATGTGTTTTCAGCTTCGTTTTTCTAGAGGCATGCGTCACCTGATGCTGTTTCGGAAGTCCCAACAGTCTAGGTTGATGGACCTGCTGTCGTTGCTGCCATTTTTGAGGAATTCAGAGGAGGTCCATATGAGATATCACATTGATAAAATTTATCTGCATTTATTCTTTGAAACACATGTGTTATAATATTTAAACTTTTTGACGATGATGTACTTTTGTAGTAACGTGATGCTTTAGAATGCATCAATAATGATCAAAGATTGCGAGGCAACACCAGTTTGAGGAGTAGTGGTTTTATAATGCCATGCAACTATCTAGGCTGGGAGATTTATGCATGACTAATGTATGTTGTCAACGTTCGTTAAGAGATGACACACTAAGACATCACTTTTCATCTTCTGCATGGTGAGATGTCCATCACAGTGGATAATGTGTTATCCATGCTACATCTTTGGATTAGGGAAAGATTATTAGACCACTCCAGGATGGACATACCTAAAGCATTGGAAAGGACGATGACTTATTTGGGGGATAACCCAACAAATACCCTAAAGGAGCTGGAAGACACCTGAGCGGCTCATGCTAGATTGCATTCTTGAAGAATTTGTACACAGACTACCTAAATGAGGCAGTGTAGGCCGATGATGATGATGCACCAATAGGCATCATAGAGCATGTGAATTGGGGTCATACTTCATGTACTTGACTGACACATCCATCTTTGTGGACAAATATGTCAATGTGAGTTTTCTTTGATACTTCATTGACTTAGAGCGCGTTTATGAGTACAACTAGGGAGCCACTTGCTTGATTTACATGTACTAAAAGTTAGCTGAAAGTTGTCTTTGGAAGACTAAACAAATGACAATTAACTGCATGTTGTTCACAATAATATATTTGCACATTTATTGTCGTTGTACCATTTTCATATCACTTGTGCTACGCCATTAATAATATTTCACGTCTACTATTTTCATGCATGGATCTTCCAACAGTTTCCACACATCTTCAGCGGGTCATATGTTGACGACTACACTAGAGATCACCCACATGCTTGTGCATTTGTCTCGCTGAGGGATTCAGTCGATCGAGTCCTTTAGAATAATTTTTAATTACATAGTAGCAGATGATATATGTTTTTGGTCGTACGACAATCACCGCCAAACGCGCTCTTTAGATGACACAACCTTCTATTCTAAATGGTTGGATTATAGGACATACATGATGTATCCACATCTGTCTGAGCGAGTCATGCGTCAGTTTAAATTTATGCAAGGTATTCCACGAGAACCCTTCGTGTTTGCTCCTCCCGCTGTGGTCCATAGAGATGTACATGTGACCTATGATGATTTATATAATCATCTTGTACTAGATGAAACACGAAGTGTGGTAGCTTCCCGCAAATGGAGCATCTTGTACTGATATGTCGGTGTTACAAAAATGTATCAACGGAAATATTCTGGAGATGCATCTCCGGAATTAAAAATACCTAACTTATAGGCGTCTGAAGATACATCTTTAAAAAGTAGAGATCATATTAGCATTTTCACGTGGTGACTAAGAAACATATATGGTATATTAAGAAATTTCCTAATTTTTTATTATTATAAAATTTTATTTATTTTGTATTTTATATATTTCATATTTCTTTTACAAATATCATATCTATTTTATAATTATTTTTTTTTTTCGATTCTTTTAAAATACTTTCTAAATTTATGATGTAAAAGAAGAAAATTTTAAAAATAATTTTGAAGAGTATTATAAAGCATGATATGTTTTAATATGGTGCGATGCAATTGTTGCTGTCCACTATTATGGCTTGTGAAATTTTACCATATAATTAATTTTAAAATTTAAGATAATGTACTGTCGATGTAATTTTATACCAACATTCAATAAATTTTAACATAGTTATGTATATTAGTATTCTAAAAATAAAAATGTAATTTAACGAGATATACATTTTTTATTAATTGACAGTATAAGTTAAATCGTATTCTATTTTCTTTTAATTTATAATTACATTGTAATTCTGACTTTGATTACTCTAACCGCATCACCTACTATGAATTAGGTATGTGATATGCAACTTGAATTTATGGTCTTGTACTAGCAAAAAGTACAACGGTGTTTGATCCTCCTCATGTGTGTGATTACAAAAGGTTTTTTTTTGAGATTGATTATTTAAAATTTGTGAAAATGTTCTTCAAACTCTATGAGTTGAGAAATTTATAGTGTGTTGGGCCATTGCTAAAGTGAAGGAAGGGGTTAGTTCCCATCCCGATAGATAGGACCATGATTCTAAGGTTTTGACCCGATTATGAGTTAGTGGAATCCGTCCCTTAATCATAGGAGAAGTCGATGGCTTCCTAGTGTATAGATTGACCTATGTTATCACAATCTATATTTGAAGTATTGGGCCTCGTGGTCATGGAACACTAGATCGGCTGGTATGATAAGGCCCAATTAGCAATTTCTTAGTCCATGTCTCATCTTTGTTTTTACTATTATGCATGGTATGTTTTCAGAATTGAATGGTCCTGATTTGTCTTTGAGATTAGGGGTGGTGCGGTGGGGTTGGTTGAAGATGAATTCTAAATCATAACTCTCCACACTAGATAGGGACATAAGTAGTGAGTAGTGAGAGTTAGATAGTGACACTTTTGAACTACACTTGGAATTAGCTCAACCATTACACACAAAGTACTACCACATGAATGCATATGCTTCACTCATTCATATCCCACCGCTCTTCATTTCCATAATTATAATCTTACCGCTAAGTACAACCTCTTCAGAGAGCATAAGCATGGAGTATTTAATTTGTTGTATGCATATATCCAAACAAAGCTTAACAATGACATAGAAATAAATCACGGGATGCTTGCATTTTGTGGTCCTACAGACCAGACCAGACCAACAACAAGTTAGTTCCAAACTCACTTTAATTCTTAGAGATGAGAATAAATGCAGAGTCAGAGAGTCAAGAATTGGTCAGATAGTCAAATTCTTGACTAGTCACTCACTCACTGCAATTAATAGATAGATCCAACCGTTTGTTTCATAGTGGACCCTTCTGTTTTCAATGATGTCTTGTTCTTACTCTCGTGCTTTTGTCTACTACTATCATATATCATATCAATTACTAAATTACTATATCATGCATGACGCATTTCAATTCACAATATTATCGAAATGCATGCAGTTTCTATGCAATTAATATTCGGCAATATTGCTATTTAGGATATATTACAGTTAGACAGAAACACATGACTAAATTTGTTTGTTACTGGTAGAGACTTTGTTTTTGTATCTAACATAGAAGTTTGTCATATGTAGTAGTGCGTGGCTGCATAGGTGTCTGATCGACCTGACAGACTTGATCTTGTCGTCATTAGTTGACAACTTTTACGCAAAGAATGTCAAATATTATAGTCCGGTTCTTACGAACCACAACCAGACACTTTCCCTTAGAGCAAAGTCTTCGTGAATTTCCATCTTTATAAATAAATAAAAATGTAGGTACCGTTTACTAAAGAATAATGGGTATTCGTTTTTTAAATTTTTATAAACGGGCCACTGTTATTAAATATAATTTTGGGCTGGGTTCAAAAACTTGAAATTATTTTGGATAGTCATTTGGGAGAAATGCTCTTTCCACCCCTTTCATCTTTAGGGATCTTTAGGGGTGTGCTTACACTTCTCAAAATCTGAAAATACTTTTCATGTGCTAGAAGATGTATCTCTGAATGTACATAAAATCACACCATACCTTCGTAATTCAGACATACACTTCATTTTGTCAAAATATAATTTGGAGATGCATCTCTGAATATTAAGTAGGGTGTATCATGAGATACATCTTCGAACACACTCGATACTCATCTATGGTATTTTTATTCACTGAGATGGTTTAATTAACAACTCAGTGATGTTTTCGAAGATGCATATCCAAAAATGTTAAGCAAAAAATTAGATAAACACCACCTTGCACGAGCTTCTTTTTCATGCTGAAACTAAATTTCATTTCAAAATCCTTAAAAAATGTCTTTCATTCTCAATTTACTTTTCAACACCAAAACGCCATTGTTGTATTTTATCACATCAAAGGGAGAAAAAAAGAAACTAAAGTTGCAAGTAAAGTTCATTCATTACTTGCATTAATGTGTTTTTTGGATTGAAAGAAATGAACGTTGAGTTCGAATATGCATCTTCGAACTTAGTTCATTTGTTCGTGATATTTATCTCTGAATTTGCCTGATAGTTTGAATTTTAAAGCTGTTTTATTGTTAGTTTGAATTATATGGTGCACCCATATATGTTTTCCAAAGCTATTGTGAGGATGAATATTAAATCATATGAAGTAAAACATGATGTTAAATAGGATGAAGTGAATGATGATGTTAAACCGGGTGATCAACATGTTTTTGTTGAGGTAGATGTTTGTGCATAATTTACAAATAAACAAGATTTTATTGTTCATGAACATATGCTACAATGGGTCCGCATGAAAGCCGAGAAATTGGGGTTTGACTTAGTAATCGGAAGATCAGATAATGGTTTAGATAGAAGATAAGCATTTGTAACAATGAGATGCGTAAGAAGTGGGATGTACCAACCACATATTAGGAAGTTGAAACGAGATGACACTGGATCGAGAAAATGTGAATGTCTGTTTAAGTTGCGCGGATACCGTAAGGCGGATGACACATGGAAATTTAATGTGATTTCTAGTATACATAATCATGCCTTGAGTGACAAGTTAGCCGATCATCCCATTGTATGTCGCCTTATTCCAAAGGAGAGAGAACTTGTTTCAGACATGACATTAAACATGGTGGCGCTGAAAAACATACTTGCATATTTGAAACAGAAAGTACCTCTAAATATTTTAAATATCAAGCCAATATACAACGTGCGTGCTTGAAACAAGAAGACGGTAAGAGAATCAAGATTTGAGATGCAACATCTATTGAAGCTTTTGGAAGATGATCATTATGTTTTTAGGCACACATTTCGTGAGGATAAAGTCACTACTCGAGATATTTCTTGGAATCATTTTGATTCCATCAAGTTGTTCAACACATTTTCCACTGTGCTCATAATTGATTCAACATACAAAATAAATAAGTATAGACTTCCACTTCTAGAAATTATTGGTGATACTTCTATGAAGATGACTATTTCAGCCAATTTTGCATTTTTGGAATCCGAAAAAGAGGACAATGTTTCATGTGATTTGGAAATGTGCAAGACTATGTTGAAGGACCGAGAAAACATGCCACAAGTAATAGTCACTAATCGCGACACCACACTGATGAATTCGGTTTCTACGGTGTTTTCTACATCGTATGCATTACTTTGTAAGTATTATATAAACAAAAATGTGAGAAGTTGACTAAAACCTGCGGTTGGCACCAAACAAATCAAGGGTGGAGATGGAAAAATGGCCAAACCTGGTGTGACAGTGGAAAAGATAATGGATGCATGGAATGTTACAATAAATTCTTCGATGAAAGAATTATATACCGAATATGTAATAAATTTCAAAAGGGTGTGTGCAAGATATCCAAATTTCCTGAAATATGTTATAGGCATTATTTAGGACTAGGTTAAAGAGAAGATTGTTTGTTCCTGGACCGATCACATTAGACACTTTGACAATACGATAACTAACATAGTTGAATATACACATGCTACACTGAAGAATTGGTTGGGAAGTAATAAAGGTGATTTTTTGGGACGCCGTGAACCAAATGCTCAGAAACCAACATAATGAGATACATACATCTTTTGGTCAGAGCATTATTGTGTTAGAACACTGATTCAAAGACAACATCCTTTATTCACAGTTGGTTGGAAACATATCTCGGGTGGCATTGACTTTTATTTTTCACAAAGCCAAGCGAGCAAGATAAAATAAGTTTGGATAGCTCAAAGTGTGGTTGTACACTTAGGGAGATGTACGACCCTTCATGTGCTTGTTTAATTTCAAAGAAAAAGAAGCTTGATAAACTATATGTATGGATGAAGTTTACACTCATTGGGAAAAACTTCGGTTTGATGATGATGATGGTGCGATGAAGGATGATAAATCAAGTATAACTATTATGACAAAATAAGAAGTAATCCAAGAGAGATTTTCGAAAGCGGATGACATCATGAAATTGCACATCAAAGAGCCGTTGAAGAAGATTGCCTATCCAAAAACAATAGACTTGAGACCACCTTCGGAACCTGTTAAAACAAAGGGTGCCCCTAAAAAGGCCAAACTGACACGTAGTGAAAAATCTACGAGACAACCTCCTTCATACTTTGAACATGCTGACTCACATTTTGCGGATTCTCTAACTCCAAAATCTAATAAGAGTGTTTCTAGGGTGCCCGCGTTAGCAAACCATATCCCCACCGTCGTTACCAAAAATCATCCGTATTAAAGAGATGCCGCCTTTTATGCACAAATATATTGAGAGGATTTTAAATGTTAAAGGTGACGACAATTTTGGTTTTTGAGCTGTTTCAGGCTTGCTTGGTAAAGGAGAGGAAGTCCATTTGGTAAAGGATAAAAGAGATGAAGATGCATATGGAATCATACACAAAACTATATGGAAAAAAATTACAATGCAATTCTCAATGCTCTTATTCCTTGTGTTAGTGGTCAGACACTGTTTCACAAATAGATGTGCTTTGCACAAATGGGACATCTTATAGAAAATGCTTAGGATTAGGGGTGTACTGATCTGAAAATATACAATTTTTTGGAAATATTTTTTCCACTTAGAAGTAGGCCACCTCAAAATCCATTCGGACACATCATGTCTATTGGGTGACTTTCAAAAACACAACATTTTATTCAGGTTTATTTGAAAATGGGATGTCCTATACCAAATGCATCACCGGAGTGGACGACATGTTTCACCCAAGATGTTGAATCACTTTTTTGGAAAGAGAATCAAATAAGGAAAGGTCAAAGAAGGAACCACCACTATGTTTAGGTAGTGACACACGTTTTGATACATTTTTGTTTTAATATAACAATGTACCTCGTCTTTTATGTAATGTGGTCAATGATGTAATCTCGATATAATTTGAGATATACTTAATGTCTATTCTACTTTAATGTTATAGAATTTGGGGGGTAAAAATTTGACAATTGGACAATTTTTCTATTTCTGTATGTTATACTAGATATGTATGAATACCGGTTCTGTTATGCATGAGTCCAAATATGCATCTTTAGAAACCCCCAATTTTACTTAAAAATAAATACAGGGACTTTTACGGACGTTCATCTCCGGATTCACCTTTATTTTGTAAAAAAAAATAGGGCGTGTCCAAATATGCATATTCAAAATATATCCTGGTGAAAAGATATGGTTTCTAAGGTCCACATTTATCTAAAACTATTATAAGTAGGGGTTTCCCATTCAATTTTCTTTAGAAAAACCATAATGAATAGATATCCCCGTATTGCATTTGTGTATTTCAATGGCGCAAATCCCCTATTTCAATTTAGGATCTCCGAGGACATACTTCTCATCAATCTGAAATACAAACTGAATACTCTTGCGATATCAAAAAAATCAATGAGTTTTCAAGCTCGAGTATCGTTTACCCTTAATATAAACTGAATACTCTCTCACAAATGCCCCACTTTAATTTTATCATTACTTTACAAAGGCCCCGATTGAAGTGGAGCAACAATTTCAAGATCGACCGAAGATATTCTAAGGATGTTGCAATATCCTGAACCACTTATTTGTAATGAAATTTAATATTAAATTTAAGTTAACGTTAACGATTATCTAAGTAATGTTTATGTTGATGTTAATTTATGTTATTTTGCCATTGTTTTTGGTTGTTTCTGGTTTGAACTAATAAGGAATATTCCAGAGATGCACCTCCGAAATATTAAAGGTTGATACAGAGATAAAGTTACTTTCCACTAAATTTATTTAAGAAACTAGTTAGTGTTATCTTAATGTGGCACTTTCCCAACTTCAGTCAAATTGTTTATCCTTCGTTCATGCCTTCCAAATTGTAAACATATGGAGTTTTGTCACGTGTACCAATTATCATCAAGTAATAGTTTTTACAAGATTCATATATGCATAGATAACTCCTATTTCTATACGATAACTTATAGTTTACTTAAGTGATATAATCGAGGGAGTGGGGATGGTGTGTGTGTATGTGTGTGTGTGTGTGTGTGTGGGGGGGGGGGGGGAGGGGGAGGGGTTTGTATAACTACTACAGTTGTCTCCCTAGTATCACAATGATCTAAAAAAGAGTTACGCTCAATGTATTGGCTTGTAACCCTATTCTTTAATCATAACCCTATAATGTATTAAGTGAATGATGAAAAATCTTCAAAATATTTTTTAATACCTTAATTTGCTATTTTTGAGTGCTTTTACTATTAATGCATTTTTAAGGTTTTAATAAAGAATATGAAGAATCATGGAAAAATCAATGAATGCAGAAATTATCATAACCAAACAAATTTCATAGTGTTATTCTGTAAAAGGTACACTGAAAAATCAAAGAATGGAATGGAAAATAAAGAACAAAGAAATATCAGAGAAGAACATAAAAGTCATATAAGTCGCAACTTCACTATAACTCACATTAGTACGATTCACCATCCAAAAGCCACAGAGGCGTGCCACAGGCATAACAATGCAATCTCATTTTTTTCCCAAGAAAAGAATGCATTTTAAGTTTAAAAGTTCTACTAAGGCACAACGTAGCACGGTTTTGTAGGTTCCTAATTTTAAATATAAACATAGAAATATGTTTAGAGATTAGGAGTCCTATTTTATATTGTCTATGGTTATTTTCTTAGTTAGAGGAAGGTGAAAATGAAGGCCATCAGTTAGTAATTGTAAATATTATTTCTTTCTTTCTAATTGCCAAAAGCTTGAACTCTTTAATGATGATTGGCTAGTCCTTTTAGAATAGGTTCCCTACCGAGGAATATACTCTAAACATATGATTCTATGTGATTTTTTTGTGATTTATTTTATAACAAACCTATGATAAATATTTATATAATTTTCTATGTGTTTAATGATTTCTACCATCTATGGAATTTAGAGAATTTATTAAGAGAGAAATGAGACTAAATAGTAATTTGTCTATCCAATTGGTAAGACTATGATATTGTATTGATCGTCCGCATTGCGACGAGAATAGTCTTGACCATTAGTATAGTTTTACATGCTAATAAAACCTTCATATTAAAGGTTGAAGGATCCCTATACTTGTGATTGAAGACTCCCAGTACCTTGGAGGCTTCAAGGTGTAATTCCACATTTTGAAAAACTAAATTTTTAGTTACGTGCTATAAAATCTTTGACTTAGAGATTAAAGAATCCCAATACTTATGAGGTAGCTTTGGTGAAATTGGTTGCTTTGCAATTGAAGAATCTTAGTACTTGGGAGGCTGCAAGGACGTAATTCCGTTTTATATAAATGGCCACAATAAAGTCAAAGTTTCTACAAGAGTAAGTATAGAATTCTCACATCTAAGAGTAGATGATTCGAAAAGAGGAACTTAATCATTTTTATTATATCTTTTAATCTTCATTAGCAACTTTCTAGTTATTATTGGCATAACAACCAATCAATTACACTCAGTACACCCCCATTCTATTACTCAAACACAAACTATCATCACAAGTGCATTCACCTTGGCCTTGTGTGAGGATACACACAATCTTTGTTCATAAGATAAATACATTCACCACATTATGAGTTTTTTTGTTGGAATAGTTACTAAGACATTATTTTCCACCCAACAAATAGGGGTTGTTGTCAGGGGTTGTTGATAACTTCAACAAGGAAACAGTAGGCGATTTTACTTGAAATTTTAGCATATTTTTTTCTTTTTCTTTTTCTTTTTTAAAATTATTTTATGTTATTTATAATTTGTTTAAAAGGTACTACTGAAGGCATCTATTGTTTCAAGTGATGTGGAATATAGGTCAGAAGAGACGTGGAATGAGAATTGGATGCCTATGTCGTACCATCCACATTGACCAGACCTTATATGTGATTATTGTGAAGGGCGTCATCAAAGAACTCAATAAAAGCCTAAAGGTTTTCTTGCCAAGGAGGCGGTGTACATGATAAATATCAAGAGCAATACTCAAGTTAGAAACATCCACCTCAATAATACTATCAACCATATCAAGATCTATATGAACCTTATAAAATCTAGACATCTACCTCTTTGGAGGAAGCTTTAGTCGAATACCTTAAGTTCTATTAAGAAACTTGTAGAACTCCCATAAATAAGCAAGTAGAAGAAAAAGTCTTTGAAATCTGTAACCGTATAGAGCTAAGAAGTAGAAAAATCCTTTAAAAAGTAAGTGGTAAAAAGGTGCACAAGAAAAAAAATCTGGAAGTGAATGAGAAAAGTAAGATTAAGGAAGTAGGTTAGGAAGAAAATAATGACCATGAAGAAAAAAAAGAATAATTTTCCTAGAAAACATAAAAAAAGAGAAAGATTTCATAACCCCTATTACACCTCATACAAAATCACTTTACCCCGATATTAAGAAGACAAACAAAAAGGAAGTTTAAAAATTTTATGGAAGTGTTCTTTAAGCTTCAAGTCAATATCCATTTTAGAGATGTCTTAGAGAAATTTTTAGTGCACGAAAAGTTCATGAAAGATCTATTTGCAAAAGGGAGAAAACTCACATATATTGGTAAAATACCTCTAAGTGAAGAGTGTAGTGTAATAATTCAACATAAGTTACCTTCTAATTAAAAATATCCAAGAAGTTTTACCATTCCTTTCATAATTAGAGAATTACAGATAAGAAAAGGCATTATGTGATCTAGGGGCGAGTATTAACTTAAGACCTCTATCCATGTAAAAAAAAGATGAATATCAAAGATCCTAATTTTAAAAACATGATACTCATACTGACAAATAGATCAAGAATTTACCCTTATTGAATTTTGGAAGACGTACCAGGAAAAGAATAAAAATTTGTCTTCCAAGCTGGTTTTGTAGTTTTGGGTATGGTAGAAGATTCAGAAACACCACTTTAACTAGGAAGACCATTCTTGGCTACAGGAAGAACTTTGATTCATGTGGAAATGGGAGAAATAATGTTGCAATTTCATGATGAACGAGTGTTCTTCAACCTTTTTTAGGCGATACGTCACATGAATGAGCAAACGTAATGTGATGATATTAAAGAAATAATTGAAAATGAAACTTTGAACCAAATAACCTCTCAGCCGCTTAAAAGGGTTATAATGAATCCGATAATAAAAGAGGAGTTACTTTAGATATGGAAGATACACAATATCGGAGACTCTTAGAAGACACCTAAATTAAGGAAATTAAAACAAAGTTTGAAGAATTTTATTGAAGGAGTGTCCAATAGAATACACACAAGAGCAATTGAAACTAGAACTCAAAGTGTTATCTAAGCACTTAACATGCATCTTTCTAGTGGAAGAATCTACTTAACATGCTATTATTGATTACAATCTAATACAAGAAGACGAAAAACTTGTGAATGTTCTAAAGAAAAATTAAGATACCCTCGGGCGGAGCGTTCCAGATATAAAAGGGATAAGTCATACGTATTGCATGCACAAAATCAAGATGGAAGAAGAAAATAAATTAGTCATACAACCTTAAGAACACTGAACCCAAAAATGAAAGTGGTAGTGAAGAAAGAAGTGATAAAATTATTAGAAACCAAGATGATTTATCCAATATATGATAGTGCATAATAACATATATATATATATATATATATATATATATATATATATATATATATATATATATATATATATATATATATATATATATATATATATATATATATAGAGAGAGAGAGAGAGAGAGAGAGAGAGAGAGAGAGAGAAAGAGAGAGAGAGAGAGAGAGAGAGAGAGAATTGTAATATTTTTTCTTTTTTTTTTCTTATGCACGCCACATGTCAAAGTATGAATGGAAGGATTTTAAAATTTGAAATTTTATGCTCTCTCTTAGGGTCTGTTTGGTTGGAGGTAGATGAAGGGGAGGGGAGGGGATATTTATAAATATTTGTGTTTGGTTCATTTTTTATAAGGGGAGGGGAGGGGAGCAAAATCCCTCCTAGACTCATATTTTGCTCCCCCTCAAATTGGGGGATTTGGAGAGGAGGGAAAATTCATTATTTATAATTTTATTATATTCCCTAATTTAAACTTAATTATTTTTTAAATTTCATGATTGTCCTTATTGAGTAGTTAAATATTAGGGTTTTTCTTTATGTTGTTTCACGTTTCATTTGCGTGTGCGGCTGCTATTTGTTTTTACTGAATTTTTTTCTCTCTCTCTAGTTGAAGCTTGCATTTTTGGCTTCCTTTGTTGCTCTTGCAGGTTTGTTTTCTTCAAATTCATTCTCTACAATTTTTCATTATGTTAATTATCGTTCTACTGTTTTCGTAATCATTATAATCATTCAATTATTTCATATGAATTATGATAGGGTTGTTTCATTGCTTTATGTTAATTTACAATTCATTTTCATGGCTTATTTCATATGAATTATGATAGCTCCTTAACACAATATAATTTCTTCCGTTTACTCTATTGTAGCTTTTAATCCTGTAACAAATGACATCATCATGGATATTCCTCTAATATGATAGTATTTGATATTATGAAATTTAAACAGTTAAATTAGTAGAGTAGTCTCCTTGCATAACGAGAGGTTTAAAATTCTATCTATGGAAGCTAATAATAGTGACACAGAAAGAAAAACAGTTTTTCATGCACAAAACTTCTTTTATGATAAAAATGAAAGGATCTAAAATGTATGTTATTTTTAATAAACTCCATAGAATTTTGTTAAAAATTTCTTAAATTCAAAAGAATAGTGATGGATGATTTAAACATCAAATTTACTAAATTATTTTATAAAAAAAAGTAATATATGAAATTTTATGTCTTTTGAATTTTAGTTCTAACATTATTTTTATCTATTTTAGTTTTAAAATTAACTCTAACATTATTTTATTTATTTATAATTATAAAAATTAATTTTTTAGATTATATGAATATTCAAAATCAAAGAATTGTTATCAACAAATGGTTTGATTTACGTCGAAGAGCTATAGTTCAACTACTGCGTGCTATTGTTTACTATTATGTCCGAATGTCTCGTAAGAGAAAATTGTGTTATAGTATGAGCTGAGAGAAAGGGTTCGCGAAGAAATAATGTATCGAATTAGTAACAGTGAAACTAGTAGAAATATATTAAGAATGTGTCCTAAAACTTTTATGAGCTTATGTGGTCTGTTAGAAAGAGATGGGGGATTACAAGCTACTCGACGGTCCAGTGTGGAAGAGCAAGTTGCAAAATCAATCTACATATTAGCACATAATGCTAAAAATCGTGAATTCAACTTTTAGTTTCGTCGTTCTGGCGAGACTATTAGTCGTCATCTTCATCAAGTTTTGAGAGCTATTCTTGAATTGGAAGAAAAATTTCTTATCCAACCCGATGACTCAACGGTCCCTCCTGAAATTTCTAGTAGTTATAGATTCTACCTGTAGTTTAAGGTAAATTTTGTTATTAATAAATTATATTTCCTACACAAAATTACTAAAATTTTTAGTAGTCATAGATTTTATTGATAAAAATATATAATATTGTGTTAGGATTGTGTTGGTGCAATAGATGAAACACATATACGTGTCAAAGTATCAGCAAAAGATGCTCCTAGATATCGCGGTAGGAAAGACTACCCGACACAAAATATTTTAGCAGCATGTACTTTTGATTTAAAGTTCACTTATGTGCTTGCAGGATGGGAAGGGTCTGCCTCTGATTCGAGAATAATAAAGAATGCATTAACACGTGAAGATAAACTTAAAATTCCTCAAGGTAATATAAGAGTAACTTAGAGTTATAGTTATTTATATTATATATATTAAACCATCACATTTATCATTTACCTTTACTATAGAAAAATATTATCTTGTTGATGTTGGATTCATGTTGACAAGTGAATTAATTACACCTTATAGAGGAGTTCGGTATCACCTGAAAGAATATTCGGCTAGAAATCCACCCCAAAATTCTAAAGAATTGTTTAATCTTCGACGTTCATCTTTACGCAATGCAATTGAAAGAGCCATTGGTGTATTGAAAAAAAGATTTGAGATTTTATCTAATTCAACAGAGCCAAATTATGGAGTTAAAGCTCAAAAGTTAATCATTTTTGCATGTTGCATTCTTCACAATTATCTAATGAGTGTGGACCCGGATGAAGACCTTATAGCTGAAGTAGATGCTGAAATTGCGAATCAAAATGTATCTCATGACAATCATCAAGGTTCAAGAAGTGATAGAGATGAACATGCTTTGGGCAGGGTTATAAAAGATAGTGTAGAACATCAAATGTGGTTAAATTATCAAAATAACGATTTAGCCTAAAGAGTCTGACTTGTATTTTATATTATTACTTTTATGTTTATTGTTCTCTGATGAAGTAATACCAAATTTATTATGATGTGTATTGTGATATTGAGACTTCTTGATAATTATATTTATTAATTTTGTTGTGTTATAATTCTTCATATTCATAGTTTATGGCCTCGAAAAATCAACTACCAGTTAATGGTGGTAATTCTAGAACTTTGACTTGGAATAAAGTCATGGATGATGCTCTCGTTGATGCTTTTATGCATGAATATGAAAAAGGTAACAAAGTTAATGGTGCATTCACTACATCAGCATATGAAAATATTGTAGCTGAACTCCGTACATTATTTGGAAACAAAGTTGATAAGGTGAAGATAAAAAACCGTTGGAAAACTTTGAAGAAAAACTTCACTGAATATTATGACATTTTTAAAGGTGGTATGAGTGGATTTTCTTGGAATTAAACTACACAATTATGGGATGCCGAGTCAGAAGTTTGAGATGCTCTAATTGAGGTAACTTTGATGAACTTTTTTATTTTATTTTAAAATATTTTATTAATCAATAATTGTATAACTTTTATTAATCTTATATCTTTTATTTATCATACTTTTCAGTCAAAACCAAAAGCATTAAATTGGAAAAATGTACCACTTCTAAATTATGAGAAAATGGTGATACTTTATGGACCTAACCGAGCTGATGGAGAGAAATCTGGAACTTTAAAAGAGATAAGAAAACAAAAGTTATCGGTCACCAATGAAGACTTCATTGAAACTATCCAAGACATTGATGACCATGTTGTCCGGAATGAGGTGAATTTGGAAAGTTTTGATGCTACTTACGATTTTTTTGTACTCGAAACACAATCCTCAGATCCTTTAAGTGGTAGTAAAAGGAAGAAAATGAAAGTGGTTAAAAACAAAGATACAAACAACGATATTGCTGAAGTCCAATAATCATTTGTCTTGGTTGCAAATGCACTAACAGAAGGAAATGCTGCAATACGAGAAAGAAATGAAATAATGAGAGAATGCCAAAAATATGAGTTGCCTCCAATTTCAGGGGAAGAAACATGAAATTTAATAAAATAGTGTGGATGTGATGCAAAGTCATTGCCTAAAATATATTGCACTGTCACGAAAGACGCTGACAAACTTAGAATGATTCTCCAGTGTCCACTTGAAGCACGCAAAGCAGTGATAATGCAAATGGTGTTTGGTTCATCAGATTGATCCTCTTATAATAGTCTTATGACTTTTATGAATATTTTGTTTACAATTTAATATATTCTGAATATTTTGCTTACATTTTAATATGTTTTTAAATATTTTGTTTTAATTTATGTTGTTTATGAATGAACAAGTTTTTATTTGGTAAAATTTACTCAAAACGATTTTTTTATCTAGTATTGTTTTTAGTGTTACTAAACACAAGTGATATTATTCGTAAGGATAAAAATATAATTTGGTTTTAAAATCCTTCCCCTCCCCTTATGAATCAAACATATATGTAGTTAAAAATCCCTCCCCTCCCCTCCCCTCCCTTTCTTTGAACCAAACATACATTAGTTAAAATACATCCCCTCACCTCCCCTCCCCTTTATTAAAATCCCTCCCCTCCCCTCCGTTGAACCAAACGGATGCCACTCCCCTCTTTCATATTTGTTTTTTTTAATTATTATTTTACCTATTATCATCAATTATTATTACTAAAATTAGGGTTAGTGATGATTATGGGCTTGGGCCCTTTTCCCTTTTACTAACTTATACCCCCATATTAGCATGCACCTTCTGTTGTGCTTAGTATTTCATTTTTCTTTTTGATTAGTTTTTTTATTTGATTACTAATTAATTAATTTTTATTATTTGATTAAGTTGATTTTAATTCAATTAATTATTTGCTTGTTTGCTAAGTGGATTTGATTTGAAGTAGTACCAAATTTATTATGATGTGTATTGTGATGTTGAGACTTCTTGATAATTATATTTATTAATTTTGTTGTGTTATAATTCTTCATATTCATAGTTTATGGCCTCGAAAAATCAACTACCAGTTAATGGTGGTAATTCTAGAACTTTGACTTGGAATAAAGTCATGGATGATGCTCTTGTTGATGCTTTTATGCATGAATATGAAAAAGGTAACAAAGTTAATGGTGCATTCACTACATCAGCATATGAAAATAATGTAGCTGAACTCCGTACATTATTTGGAAACAAAGTTGATAAGGTGAAGATAAAAAACCGTTGGAAAACTTTGAAGAAAAACTTCACTGAATATTATGACATTTTTAAAGGTGGTATGAGTGGATTTTCTTGAAATTAAACTACACAATTATGGGATGCCGAGTCAGAAGTTTGAGATGCTCTAATTGAGGTAACTTTGATGAACTTTTTTATTTTATTTTAAAATATTTTATTAATCAATAATTGTATAACTTTTATTAATCTTATATCTTTTATTTATCATACTTTTCAGTCAAAACCAAAAGCATTAAATTGGAAAAATGTACCACTTCTAAATTATGAGAAAATGGTGATACTTTATGGACCTAACCGAGCTGATGGAGAGAAATCTGGAACTTTAAAAGAGATAAGAAAACAAAAGTTATCGGTCACCAATGAAGACTTCATTGAAACTATCCAAGACATTGATGACCATGTTGTCCGGAATGAGGTGAATTTGGAAAGTTTTGATGCTACTTACGATTTTTTTGTACTCGAAACACAATCCTCAGATCCTTTAAGTGGTAGTAAAAGGAAGAAAATGAAAGTGGTTAAAAACAAAGATACAAACAACGATATTGCTGAAGTCCAATAATCATTTGTCTTGGTTGCAAATGCACTAACAGAAGGAAATGCTGCAATACGAGAAAGAAATGAAACAATGAGAGAATGCCAAAAATATGAGTTGCCTCCAATTTCAGGGGAAGAAACATGAAATTTAATAAAATAGTGTGGATGTGATGCAAAGTCATTGCCTAAAATATATTGCACTGTCACGAAAGACGCTGACAAACTTAGAATGATTCTCCAGTGTCCACTTGAAGCACGCAAAGCAGTGATAATGCAAATGGTGTTTGGTTCATCAGATTGATCCTCTTATAATAGTCTTATGACTTATATGAATATTTTGTTTACAATTTAATATATTCTGAATATTTTGCTTACATGTTAATATGTTTTTAAATATTTTGTTTTAATTTATGTTGTTTATGAATGAACAAGTTTTTATTTGGTAAAATTTACTCAAAACGATTTTTTTATCTAGTATTGTTTTTAGTGTTACTAAACACAAGTGATATTATTCGTAAGGATAAAAATATAATTTGGTTTTAAAATCCTTCCCCTCCCCTTATGAATCAAACATATATGTAGTTAAAAATCCCTCCCCTCCCCTCCCCTCCCTTTCTTTGAACCAAACATACATTAGTTAAAATACATCCCCTCACCTCCCCTCCCCTTTATTAAAATCCCTCCCCTCCCCTCCGTTGAACCAAACGGATGCCACTCCCCTCTTTCATATTTGTTTTTTTAATTATTATTTTACCTATTATCATCAATTATTATTACTAAAATTAGGGTTAGTGATGATTATGGGCTTGGGCCCTTTTCCCTTTTACTAACTTATACCCCCATATTAGCATGCACCTTCTGTTGTGATTAGTATTTCATTTTTCTTTTTGATTAGTTTTGTTATTTGATTACTAATTAATTAATTTTTATTATTTGATTAAGTTGGTTTTAATTCAATTAATTATTTGCTTGTTTGCTAAGTGGATTTGATTTGAAGTAGTACCAAATTTATTATGATGTGTATTGTGATATTGAGACTTCTTGATAATTATATTTATTAATTTTGTTGTGTTATAATTCTTCATATTCATAGTTTATGGCCTCGAAAAATCAACTACCAGTTAATGGTGGTAATTCTAGAACTTTGACTTGGAATAAAGTTATGGATGATGCTCTTGTTGATGCTTTTATGCATGAATATGAAAAAGGTAACAAAGTTAATGGTACATTCACTACATCAGCTTATGAAAATATTGTAGCTGAACTCCGTACATTATTTGGAAACAAAGTTGATAAGGTGAAGATAAAAAACCGTTGAAAAACTTTGAAGAAAAACTTCACTGAATATTATGACATTTTTAAAGGTGGTATGAGTGGATTTTCTGGAATTCAACTACACAATTATGGGATGCCGAGTCAGAAGTTTGGGATGCTCTAATTGAGGTAACTTTGATGGACTTTTTTATTTTATTTTAAAATATTTTATTAATCAATAATTGTATAACTTTTATTAATCTTATATATTTTATTTATCACACTTTTCAGTCAAAACCAAAAGCATTAAATTGGAAAAATGTACCACTTCTAAATTATGAGAACATGGTGATACTTTATGGACCTAACCGAGTTGATGGAGAGAAATCTGGAACTTTAAAAGAGATAAGAAAACAAAATTTATCGGTCACCAATGAAGACTTCATTGAAACTATCCAAGACATTGATGACCATGTTGTCCGGAATGAGGTGAATTTGGAAAGTTTTGATGCTACTTACGATTTTTTTGTACTCGAAACACAATCCTCAGATCCTTTAAGTGGTAGTAAAAGGAAGAAAATGAAAGTGGTTAAAAACAAAGATACAAACAACGATATTGCTGAAGTCCAAGAATCATTTATCTTGGTTGCAAATGCACTAACAGGAGAAAATGCTGCAATACGAGAAGGAAATGAAATAATGAGAGAATGTCAAAAATATGATTTGCCTCCAATTTCAGGGGAAGAAACATGAAATTTGATAAAATAGTGTGGATGTGATGCAAAGTCATTGCCTCAAATATATTGCACTGTCATGAAAGACGCTGACAAACTTAGAATGATTCTCCAGTGTCCACTTGAAGCACGCAAAGCAGTGATGATACAAATGGTGTTTGGTTCATCAGATTGATCCTCTTATAATAGTCTTATGAATTTTATGAATATTTTGTTTACAATTTAATATGTTCTGAATATTTTGATTACATTTTAATATGTTTTTGAATATTTTGTTTTAATTTGTGTTGTTTATGAATGAACAAGTTTTTATTTGGTAAAATTTACTCAAAACTATTTTTTTTATCTAGTATTGTTTTTAGTGTTACTAAATGTAACACCCCACTTCCCGTATTAAATAAAATATAAATATTATAATAATAATCAGAGTTTTCACCAAAAAGTGGGATATCACATCTCCAAATTTTATAAAAATACTTTATTCATTCTTTTCAAAATAATACAGCGGAATCTGTTTCATAAAGTAAAATACATCAAAACATGATACGTCACAGGATTTCAACACGTTTGACATAAAACAATTACAACACCCATATCCCGTGTTACGTATCAGAGCATCCTAGACTCGACGGTCACACCAATATCCAAGCTAGCTAAACACCTGGATTATCTGTACTTCCGAAGAAGCACAGACCACAACAACAACAAAGGGGTGAGAAATAATGATCAGAATATAATGGTATTGTAATACATGTAAACAAGGTAGTAAAACACACCAACACATCAATATTCACCCCAACAACTCCATATAACGAACCTACTGTTCAAATTACAATATAACATATTATAATGCAAATATGCAACTCAACACCATGCATGCGGTACCGACTCATTGGTTCATTCAATCGAACCTGGATAGATCACTTACGCTCCTCCTGAGACATGATCTATCCCCCACCATTCTCCACAAAGGAGTACGGATGAATCACTTACGCTCCTCCTGAGACATGATTCATCCCACCAAAACACCATGATATGCACACACCAATGCATAACTAATATATTTAGGCACTCAACGTGCACACGATCCTCCTGATCATATCATCATACATCAATGCATATATGTACAGATATAACATACACCAACACCATATAAATCAATTCACACAGTGAGCAATCTCACATTCTAACACCAAGTATGAACACATCCCAACACTCGGGGAATACACGATCCTACTGATCACTGCACCATAATCATATACATGATACACCCATCATTCATTTTAATTAAATTAGATATTAAACGAGTTCACACTCTAACACCATATATAAACACATCTCAACACTCGGGGAATACACGATCCCACTGATCACTACCCACATATATATATCAACTAATTGCCCACCAGTCATTATTACGGGAAACATGTACTATCACCAAGTACACAAGTTAGTTCCCACACTCATCATTCTTACAGTGCATCAAGGCCAAACTGTACCTATCATCTCAACTCAGATCCTCAGTCTATTCTAGTACCAATCTTGCACATTACAGTAACCAATAGGCTTCTAATTCCTATTCCCAAAATCATCACCTACACACTCTATCGATACCTTAAAAGCCATACAAAATTTTCCCTAAAAACTGTAAAACACCCTATATGCCCTATATGCCAAATCATCCCAAAACACCAATTCATTAACATTGACTTATACTCCATCACTATCAATTACTAGTTATCATCAAACACAAACACACCAATAAACATTATACTTACCAATTATCCTATACTTCCTACTCTAGAACCAACATTACGGTACATTACCGACACTTCAGAGTCACTCTGAATCTCACCAAGGTCCTAACCATAGTCATTAACGACACTATAGGGGAACAACACATAATTTTCCCCAAAGCTATAATCATGGTCATTACCCACACTACAGTAACAACACAGAATCTCACCAAAACTCTATTTATATTTACTATCAACACTGCAGTAACAACATATAATCTCACTAACATCACCATAATATATATACACCAAATTCACCAATACCAATCAACAATTCATCAATGTCAAGCATCAATTTATCATCAGCAACAATAATAACAAGCATGCCAATATAAAACTTCATAGATCGGAATTTTCCTACGGGGTTAAGGAATCCCCTCTACCCTATACATGTATATACCATCCCAAATCAAGTTTCTCCCCCCTTACCTTGTTAATCGGTTGATCGATGAAAGAACCCTCCAAGGTTTGGCCAATTCTGATTTTCCCCTGTATCCTTCGTTCTTTGCTCCCTTTTCCGTTCCCTTTTCCGTTCTCTCCTTTCTATCGTTCTTTTTCCACTTTCTCTAACTTCTCACAATGTATCGTAAAACTACTAATCCCTCACGTTTCTATTTTAATTCTCTAATCCCAATAATAATAACTTAATAATAATAATAAAAAATAATAATAATAATAATAATAATAGTAATAATAATCCTATTATTATCTCACCAAAATAATAATAATGTTAATAACTTAATAAAATAATAATAATAATAGTAATAATAATCCTATTATTATCTCACCAAAATAATAATAATGTTAATAACTTAATAAAATAATAATAATAATAATAGTAATAATAATCCTATTATTATCTCACCAAAATAATAATAATAATGTTAATAACAATAGTAACTATAATAAATATAATAATAATAATAATATTCCCACCAATATCAATATTATACACTATATTATTATATTCACCAAAACACCACCAATAATCCTCCCATATCAGGGACACCCACCAATAATAATATTCATACCGATAATAATAATAATAATAATAATAATAATAATGATAATAATAATAATAATAATAATAATAATAATAATAATAATAATAATAATAATACCACAAATATTACTATTAACTATTATATTATTATCTCCACACCACCAATGATCCTTATATATCAAGGATACTCACCAATCACATACCAACACACCCCACCTAAGGGCACACCAACATAAAATAATTAAATTAACACCAAAATGACTAAATAAATAAAATGGGTGTTACAACTCTCCCCCACTTTAAGTATTTTCGTCCTCGAAAATTACCTGATGGAACACTTCCGGATACGCTTCCCGCATCCTTCATTCCAACTAACAGGTCACACTGCCTTCTGCAGCACCTCCCCAAGTTACTTTCACCAAAGATATCTCCTCCCTTCGGAGTTGTTTCTCGCTCGTCCAAACGAAATAGCAATGCCTCAACAATCAAATTATTTTCACTTGTACATCATCCACCTGGTTCAATGTACTTTCTCAACTAAGACACATGAAACATATCATGCCAATTCATAGCGACAGCGGGAAAAACGGTCTAACATGTTACTCCTCCCATGCCTCTACTGCGCCACTCTGATACAAACCACAGAACACGGTGCGAACTTCTGAGACTTCGAAGCTCGACCAACATCAGTCACCGGCGTGACTCTCCAAACATATCTTTCCTTGGATCCTCTTGATCTTTTCAGCCATCTCCACATAATTTTCAGGTCTGAGCACAACACTCTCACTCGACCCATTCCAACACAGTAGAGTCCTACACTCCCTATTTCGCCAAGCCACATATAGTGCCATTCTGACACTAGGATGGTAACCGTTATTATAGGTAACTCAATCAACGGTAATTAATCATCCCACAATCCACCTCGATCCAACACCCAAGCTCTCACCAATTCTCTACAGACTCAATAGTCCTCTCTGACTGACCATCAGTTTGCGGATGGTAAGTCGAACTCAACTTCAACTTAGTACCCGAAGCTTCCTGTAAGCCCTTCCAAAATCTCAATATAAACCTCAAATTTCCATCTGACACAATATTCGTCAGTATCTCATCCAACTTCACCACTTTCTCAATATGCATCTCATATATTCTCAACACGGAATAGTTAATCCACTCCTAACAATTCAAATTAAAATTATGTCTTTACAAATTCTTTGGAAATCTCAACACCAATTTCGTGAAAATACTACCTGATTTCCACTCTGGAATATTTAACGACTGCATCAGACTCAACAGTCTCTGATGTTCACTCTTCGAATTCCTACAATTCTAACCAGCATATTCCACCTCAACTACTCCTCCCCTTATCCATGGTCTCCAAAACAATCTACTCAAATTCGGTTACTTCTTCATAGCACTGGGATGGATACTCCATCTACCCCAATGTATTTCTTCACGAGTACTTCTACTCCCCTCAACAAAATTTGGTACACATACTCTATCATAACATCTCATGGTATTATTTCCACAAGCCCGACAATCCACTCCTCGACTCTAATTTATCAACTTCAACTAATTCACTACTCGACCCAGATTTCTGACTTTTTCGGTTCTTCTCAAGGATATCACTAGTCAGATCTTAATAATAAAAGATTAACTCCATAAGAAGTATCCTTACTCACACAACGCATATTATGAATTTTCTCAATCAGTTCTACCTCTTTTCACCATCATCTTCGGTAAACACAAACATTTCCAACTCACCGCATCATCTACCACATCCACTTTACCCAAAGGGTAATTACACTCAAAGTCGTAATCCTTTAGAAATCCTAATTATTTCCTCTGCCTCATTTTCAACTTTTTCAAATCAAACAAACACCTTAAACTCTTAAGATCACCAAACATCTCCGATCTCAGTCTGAACTTTCGAAGCCTCCGACTCCGGTACAACCACAATAGCAACCAACTCTAAATCACTGGTCGAATGGTTTCTCTTACACACTTCGAGTTGCCTTTTGCATAACTGAAACTCGCTGAAGTTGTCTTTAGCAAATCCCCTAATTATATCAACAAGCATCACAAACACCATAATTAGTTCTATCGGATTCGGCAGAACTTTCCTTACGGAAGTATATCACCGCTCTTTTTCTAACACTGATAACTCCAGTTCCTTATGCTCAACATAATCCTCTATACTCTTCGAATACCTTAAAATATCATTTATCAGCACAACCATTGCCTTATATAAATAATTAAAGAAGATCTCATGCCAAGTGGACAAACAAGTTGTGAGTTATAGCGGGAACACATACCGTACCGCCCGTCCTTACCACAACATTCAAACACACTTCATCAATAAATAGATTAAATCTATGTCAATACTTCACCATATCATAGATAATTTCAATAGCTTTCCAACGCTTTGAACCGGGCGTGATTCCGAGTTACGGTTCTCCCGTTACGACAAAAATACCACAACAACATTTTTCTGCTCAGGGCACTTCGCCAGGCGAATCTCGGCGAACATGACAGTCCCGAAATTCTATTTTCGACCGTTACCTGACTTCCGAGTGTCCGATTTCGATTCCGTAAAAAGCTGCGATCTCGGAATTCAACGTATAACCATAATTTCATACTTAGGAGGTCGTCCAACACACTTTCAATCTTTAAATATTTTAAAACCCGATTACTTCCAATCTCAACAGCAGATCGTGGAGCCTCCTATTACGATACCACTTCGACCTTCGACACCACAACACAATAATTCTACTCGCGATCTCACGAACACGGAAACTCACGTCCTTCAATCAATTGATCCATCAAATCATTAACTCTTGGAAGCGAACACTTATCCTTGACAGTCACCTTGTTCACTTATCTATAGTTCACCCAAAGCTTCACAAAACCTTCTGTCTGTCTAACCAACAAAAATTGGTGCACCTTACGGTAACACACTCAAACAAAAGGACCTCTCCCCCAGCGGGTCTTCAAGTTGACTCTTCAACTTCTCCAATCCCAACGTAAACATACAATATGGAGTCATCAATATCAGACTCGTCCCAAAAACAAAATAAACGTGTAAGCTTTACTTCACACTCCGATAGTAAATCACTTACTTCCTCAGGGAACCTCCGGCAATTTCAACAAATTGACAAATCCCAATTTTCTCACTTTCCTTCTCATTCGAAGGTTCCGTCAAAATAAACGTCTCAACACCGTATTACGCCAACTCCTCAAAATAATCCCTTAAGCACTTAGCTTAACTCAAGACAATTCATTGCTCACGCCACACAAGCTTGCAAGACACGTCTATCCCATCCAACACAATCCCGTCTACCATTAACAAGAGATTAAGGGTGATCAGTTCCTCAATTTGTTAATAGACAGCCGAAATCATGATGGGGTACAAACCATCTTTACCAAACTATGATAGCATTCCTCAACACATTAAGCCACCACACCGTAGCATTCCGGAGAATTACAAACTTCTCCCCCACTGGAATCATTCCTGCTTCTGCAGACAAGGTTAGGAAATAAACACGTACCGACAGTGTTTTCACACACATGCCGTATACTAGGGATTTAAACCACAACACCAGGTTAAACAACACACAGTCTCCATCCCAAAGGACAGACTCAACTCAACTCAACAACACTGGCCGGACGGACCAACCTGCTCTGATACCAATTGTAACACCCCACTTCCCGTATTAAATAAAATATAAATATTATAATAATAATCAGAGTTTTCACCAAAAAGTGGGATATCACATCTCCAAATTTTATAAAAATACTTTATTCATTCTTTTCAAAATAATACAGCGGAATCTGTTTCATAAAGTAAAATACATCAAAACATGATACGTCACAGGATTTCAACACGTTTGACATAAAACAATTACAACACCCATATCCCGTGTTACGTATCAGAGCATCCTAGACTCGACGGTCACACCAATATCCAAGCTAGCTAAACACCTGGATTATCTGTACTTCCGAAAAAGCACAGACCACAACAACAACAAAGGGGTGAGAAATAATGATCAGAATATAATGGTATTGTAATACATGTAAACAAGGTAGTAAAACACACCAACACATCAATATTCACCCCAACAACTCCATATAACGAACCTACTGTTCAAATTACAATATAACATATTATAATGCAAATATGCAACTCAACACCATGCATGCGGTACCGACTCATTGGTTCATTCAATCGAACCTGGATAGATCACTTACGCTCCTCCTGAGACATGATCTATCCCCCACCATTCTCCACAAAGGAGTACGGATGAATCACTTACGCTCCTCCTGAGACATGATTCATCCCACCAAAACACCATGATATGCACACACCAATGCATAACTAATATATTTAGGCACTCAACGTGCACACGATCCTCCTGATCATATCATCATACATCAATGCATATATGTACAGATATAACATACACCAACACCATATAAATCAATTCACACAGTGAGCAATCTCACATTCTAACACCAAGTATGAACACATCCCAACACTCGGGGAATACACGATCCTACTGATCACTGCACCATAATCATATACATGATACACCCATCATTCATTTTAATTAAATTAGATATTAAACGAGTTCACACTCTAACACCATATATAAACACATCTCAACACTCGGGGAATACACGATCCCACTGATCACTACCCACATATATATCAACTAATTGCCCACCAGTCATTATTACGGGAAACATGTACTATCACCAAGTACACAAGTTAGTTCCCACACTCATCATTCTTACAATGCATCAAGGCCAAACTGTACCTATCATCTCAACTCAGATCCTCAGTCTATTCTAGTACCAATCTTGCACATTACAGTAACCAATAGGCTTCTAATTCCTATTCCCAAAATCATCACCTACACACTCTATCGATACCTTAAAAGCCATACAAAATTTTCCCTAAAAACTGTAAAACACCCTATATGCCCTATATGCCAAATCATCCCAAAACACCAATTCATTAACATTGACTTATACTCCATCACTATCAATTACTAGTTATCATCAAACACAAACACACCAATAAACATTATACTTACCAATTATCCTATACTTCCTACTCTAGAACCAACATTACGGTACATTACCGACACTTCAGAGTCACTCTGAATCTCACCAAGGTCCTAACCATAGTCATTAACGACACTATAGGGGAACAACACATAATTTTCCCCAAAGCTATAATCATGGTCATTACCCACACTACAGTAACAACACAGAATCTCACCAAAACTCTATTTATATTTACTATCAACACTGCAGTAACAACATATAATCTCACTAACATCACCATAATATATATACACCAAATTCACCAATACCAATCAACAATTCATCAATGTCAAGCATCAATTTATCATCAGCAACAATAATAACAAGCATGCCAATATAAAACTTCATAGATCGGAATTTTCCTACGGGGTTAAGGAATCCCCTCTACCCTATACATGTATATACCATCCCAAATCAAGTTTCTCCCCCCTTACCTTGTTAATCGGTTGATCGATGAAAGAACCCTCCAAGGTTTGGCCAATTCTGATTTTCCCCTGTATCCTTCGTTCTTTGCTCCCTTTTCCGTTCCCTTTTCCGTTCTCTCCTTTCTATCGTTCTTTTTCCACTTTCTCTAACTTCTCACAATGTATCGTAAAACTACTAATCCCTCACGTTTCTATTTTAATTCTCTAATCCCAATAATAATAACTTAATAATAATAATAAAAAATAATAATAATAATAATAATAGTAATAATAATCCTATTATTATCTCACCAAAATAATAATAATGTTAATAACTTAATAAAATAATAATAATAATAGTAATAATAATCCTATTATTATCTCACCAAAATAATAATAATGTTAATAACTTAATAAAATAATAATAATAATAATAGTAATAATAATCCTATTATTATCTCACCAAAATAATAATAATAATGTTAATAACAATAGTAACTATAATAAATATAATAATAATAATAATATTCCCACCAATATCAATATTATACACTATATTATTATATTCACCAAAACACCACCAATAATCCTCCCATATCAGGGACACCCACCAATAATAATATTCATACCGATGATAATAATAATAATAATAATAATAATAATAATAATGATAATAATAATAATAATAATAATAATAATAATAATAATAATAATAATAATAATAATAATAATAATAATAATACCACAAATATTACTATTAACTATTATATTATTATCTCCACACCACCAATGATCCTTATATATCAAGGATACTCACCAATCACATACCAACACACCCCACCTAAGGGCACACCAACATAAAATAATTAAATTAACACCAAAATGACTAAATAAATAAAATGGGTGTTACAACTCTCCCCCACTTTAAGTATTTTCGTCCTCGAAAATTACCTGATGGAACACTTCCGGATACGCTTCCCGCATCCTTCATTCCAACTAACAGGTCACACTGCCTTCTGCAGCACCTCCCCAAGTTACTTTCACCAAAGATATCTCCTCCCTTCGGAGTTGTTTCTCGCTCGTCCAAACGAAATAGCAATGCCTCAACAATCAAATTATTTTCACTTGTACATCATCCACCTGGTTCAATGTACTTTCTCAACTAAGACACATGAAACATATCATGCCAATTCATAGCGACAGCGGGAAAAACGGTCTAACATGTTACTCCTCCCATGCCTCTGCTGCGCCACTCTGATACAAACCACAGAACACGGTGTGAACTTCTGAGACTTTGAAGCTCGACCAACATCAGTCACTGGCGTGACTCTCCAAACATATCTTTCCTTGGATCCTCTTGATCTTTTCAGCCATCTCCACATAATTTTCAGGTCTGAGCACAACACTCTCACTCGACCCATTCCAACACAGTAGAGTCCTACACTCCCTATTTCGCCAAGCCACATATAGTGCCATTCCGACACTAGGATGATAACCGTTATTATAGGTAACTCAATCAACGGTAATTAATCATCCCACAATCCACCTCGATCCAACACCCAAGCTCTCACCAATTCTCTACAGACTCAATAGTCCTCTCTGACTGACCATCAGTTTGCGGATGGTAAGTCGAACTCAACTTCAACTTAGTACCCGAAGCTTCCTGTAAGCCCTTCCAAAATCTCAATATAAACCTCAAATTTCCATCTGACACAATATTCGTCAGTATCTCATCCAACTTCACCACTTTCTCAATATGCATCTCATATATTCTCAACACGGAATAGTTAATCCACTCCTAACAATTCAAATTAAAATTATGTCTTTACAAATTCTTTGGAAATCTCAACACCAATTTCGTGAAAATACTACCTGATTTCCACTCTGGAATATTTAACGACTGCATCAGACTCAACAGTCTCTGATGTTCACTCTTCGAATTCCTACAATTCTAACCAGCATATTCCACCTCAACTACTCCTCCCCTTATCCATGGTCTCCAAAACAATCTACTCAAATTCGGTTACTTCTTCATAGCACTGGGATGGATACTCCATCTACCCCAATGTATTTCTTCACGAGTACTTCTACTCCCCTCAACAAAATTTGGTACACATACTCTATCATAACATCTCGTGGTATTATTTCCACAAGCCCGACAATCCACTCCTCGACTCTAATTTATCAACTTCAACTAATTCACTACTCGACCCAGATTTCTGACTTTTTCGGTTCTTCTCAAGGATATCACTAGTCAGATCTTAATAATAAAAGATTAACTCCATAAGAAGTATCCTTACTCACACAACGCATATTATGAATTTTCTCAATCAGTTCTACCTCTTTTCACCATCATCTTCGGTAAACACAAACATTTCCAACTCACCGCATCATCTACCACATCCACTTTATCCAAAGGGTAATTACACTCAAAGTCGTAATCCTTTAGAAATCCTAATTATTTCCTCTGCCTCATTTTCAACTTTTTCAAATCAAACAAACACCTTAAACTCTTAAGATCACCAAACATCTCCGATCTCAGTCTGAACTTTCGAAGCCTCCGACTCCGGTACAACCACAATAGCAACCAACTCTAAATCACTGGTCGAATGGTTTCTCTTACACACTTCGAGTTGCCTTTTGCATAACTGAAACTCGCTGAAGTTGTCTTTAGCAAATCCCCTAATTATATCAACAAGCATCACAAACACCATAATTAGTTCTATCGGATTCGGCAGAACTTTCCTTACGGAAGTATATCACCGCTCTTTTTCTAACACTGATAACTCCAGTTCCTTATGCTCAACATAATCCTCTATACTCTTCGAATACCTTAAAATATCATTTATCAGCACAACCATTGCCTTATATAAATAATTAAAGAAGATCCCATGCCAAGTGGACAAACAAGTTGTGAGTTATAGCGGGAACACATACCGTACCGCCCGTCCTTACCACAACATTCAAACACACTTCATCAATAAATAGATTAAATCTATGTCAATACTTCACCATATCATAGATAATTTCAATAGCTTTCCAACGCTTCGAACCGGGCGTCATTCCGAGTTACGGTTCTCCCGTTACGACAAAAATACCACAACAACATTTTTCTGCTCAGGGCACTTCGCCAGGCGAATCTCGGCGAACATGACAGTCCCGAAATTCTATTTTCGACCGTTACCTGACTTCCGAGTGTCCGATTTCGATTCCGTAAAAAGCTGCGATCTCAGAATTCAACGTATAACCATAATTTCATACTTAGGAGGCCGTCCAACACACTTTCAATCTTTAAATATTTTAAAACTCGATTACTTCCAATCTCAACAGCAGATCGTGGAGCCTCCTATTACGATACCACTTCGACCTTCGACACCACAACACAATAATTCTACTCGCGATCTCACGAACACGGAAACTCACGTCCTTCAATCAATTGATCCATCAAATCATTAACTCTTGGAAGCGAACACTTATCCTTGACAGTCACCTTGTTCACTTATCTATAGTTCACCCAAAGCTTCACAAAACCTTCTGTCTGTCTAACCAACAAAAATTGGTGCACCTTACGGTAACACACTCAAACAAAAGGACCTCTCCCCCAGCGGGTCTTCAAGTTGACTCTTCAACTTCTCCAATCCCAACGTAAACATACAATATGGAGTCATCAATATCAGACTCGTCCCAAAAACAAAATAAACGTGTAAGCTTTACTTCACACTCCGATAGTAAATCGCTTACTTCCTCAGGGAACCTCCGGCAATTTCAACAAATTGACAAATCCCAATTTTCTCACTTTCCTTCTCATTCGAAGGTTCCGTCAAAATAAACGTCTCAACACCGTATTACGCCAACTCCTCAAAATAATCCCTTAAGCACTTAGCTTAACTCAGGACAATTCATTGCTCACGCCACACAAGCTTGCAAGACACGTCTATCCCATCCAACACAATCCCGTCTACCATTAACAAGAGATTAAGGGTGATCAGTTCCTCAATTTGTTAATAGACAGCCGAAATCATGATGGGGTACAAACCATCTTTACCAAACTATGATAGCATTCCTCAACACATTAAGCCACCACACCGTAGCATTCCGGAGAATTACAAACTTCTCCCCCACTGGAATCATTCCTGCTTCTGCAGACAAGGTTAGGAAATAAACACGTACCGACAGTGTTTTCACACACATGCCGTATACTAGGGATTTAAACCACAACACCAGGTTAAACAACACACAGTCTCCATCCCAAAGGACAGACTCAACTCAACTCAACAACACTGGCCGGACGGACCAACCTGCTCTGATACCAATTGTAACACCCCACTTCCCGTATTAAATAAAATATAAATATTATAATAATAATCAGAGTTTTCACCAAAAAGTGGGATATCACATCTCCAAATTTTATAAAAATACTTTATTCATTCTTTTCAAAATAATACAGCGGAATCTGTTTCATAAAGTAAAATACATCAAAACATGATACGTCACAGGATTTCAACACGTTTGACATAAAACAATTACAACACCCATATCCCGTGTTACGTATCAGAGCATCCTAGACTCGACGGTCACACCAATATCCAAGCTAGCTAAACACCTGGATTATCTGTACTTCCGAAAAAGCACAGACCACAACAACAACAAAGGGGTGAGAAATAATGATCAGAATATAATGGTATTGTAATACATGTAAACAAGGTAGTAAAACACACCAACACATCAATATTCACCCCAACAACTCCATATAACGAACCTACTGTTCAAATTACAATATAACATATTATAATGCAAATATGCAACTCAACACCATGCATGCGGTACCGACTCATTGGTTCATTCAATCGAACCTGGATAGATCACTTACGCTCCTCCTGAGACATGATCTATCCCCCACCATTCTCCACAAAGGAGTACGGATGAATCACTTACGCTCCTCCTGAGACATGATTCATCCCACCAAAACACCATGATATGCACACACCAATGCATAACTAATATATTTAGGCACTCAACGTGCACACGATCCTCCTGATCATATCATCATACATCAATGCATATATGTACAGATATAACATACACCAACACCATATAAATCAATTCACACAGTGAGCAATCTCACATTCTAACACCAAGTATGAACACATCCCAACACTCGGGGAATACACGATCCTACTGATCACTGCACCATAATCATATACATGATACACCCATCATTCATTTTAATTAAATTAGATATTAAACGAGTTCACACTCTAACACCATATATAAACACATCTCAACACTCGGGGAATACACGATCCCACTGATCACTACCCACATATATATCAACTAATTGCCCACCAGTCATTATTACGGGAAACATGTACTATCACCAAGTACACAAGTTAGTTCCCACACTCATCATTCTTACAGTGCATCAAGGCCAAACTGTACCTATCATCTCAACTCAGATCCTCAGTCTATTCTAGTACCAATCTTGCACATTACCGTAACCAATAGGCTTCTAATTCCTATTCCCAAAATCATCACCTACACACTCTATCGATACCTCAAAAGCCATACACAATTTTCCCTAAAAACTGTAAAACACCCTATATGCCCTATATGCCAAATCATCCCAAAACACCAATTCATTAACATTGACTTATACTCCATCACTATCAATTACTAGTTATCATCAAACACAAACACACCAATAAACATTATACTTACCAATTATCCTATACTTCCTACTCTAGAACCAACATTACGGTACATTACCGACACTTCAGAGTCACTCTGAATCTCACCAAGGTCCTAACCATAGTCATTAACGACACTATAGGGGAACAACACATAATTTTCCCCAAAGCTATAATCATGGTCATTACCCACACTACAGTAACAACACAGAATCTCACCAAAACTCTATTTATATTTACTATCAACACTGCAGTAACAACATATAATCTCACTAACATCACCATAATATATATACACCAAGTTCACCAATACCAATCAACAATTCATCAATGTCAAGCATCAATTTATCATCAGCAACAATAATAACAAGCATGCCAATATAAAACTTCATAGATCGGAATTTTCCTACGGGGTTAAGGAATCCCCTCTACCCTATACATGTATATACCATCCCAAATCAAGTTTCTCCCCCCTTACCTTGTTAATCGGTTGATCGATGAAAGAACCCTCCAAGGTTTGGCCAATTCTGATTTTCCCCTGTATCCTTCGTTCTTTGCTCCCTTTTCCGTTCCCTTTTCCGTTCTCTCCTTTCTATCGTTCTTTTTCCACTTTCTCTAACTTCTCACAATGTATCGTAAAACTACTAATCCCTCACGTTTCTATTTTAATTCTCTAATCCCAATAATAATAACTTAATAATAATAATAAAAAATAATAATAATAATAATAATAATAGTAATAATAATCCTATTATTATCTCACCAAAATAATAATAATGTTAATAACTTAATAAAATAATAATAATAATAATAGTAATAATAATCCTATTATTATCTCACCAAAATAATAATAATGTTAATAACTTAATAAAATAATAATAATAATAATAATAATAATAATAATCCTATTATTATCTCACCAAAATAATAATAATGTTAATAACAATAGTAACTATAATAAATATAATAATAATAATAATATTCCCACCAATATCAATATTATACACTATATTATTATATTCACCAAAACACCACCAATAATCCTCCCATATCAGGGACACCCACCAATAATAATATTCATACCGATGATAATAATAATAATAATAATAATGATAATAATAATAATAATAATAATAATAATAATAATAATAATAATAATACCACAAATATTACTATTAACTATTATATTATTATCTCCACACCACCAATGATCCTTATATATCAAGGATATTCACCAATCACATACCAACACACCCTACCTAAGGGCACACCAACATAAAATAATTAAATTAACACCAAAATGATTAAATAAATAAAATGGGTGTTACACTAAACACAAGTGATAATATTCGTAAGGATAAAAATATAATTTGGTTTTAAAATCCTTCCCCTCCCCTTGTGAACCAAACATATATTTAGTTAAAAATCCCTCCCCTCCCCTCCCCTCCCTTTCTTTGAACCAAACATACATTAGTTAAAATACATCCCCTCACCTCCCCTCCCCTTTATTAAAATCCCTCCCCTCCCCTCCGTTGAACCAAACGGATGCCACTCCCCTCTTTCATATTTGTTTTTTTTAATTATTATTTTACCTATTATCATCAATTATTATTACTAGAATTATAGTTAGTGATGATTATGGGCTTGGGCCCTTTTCTCTTTTAATAACTTATACCCCCATATTAGCATGCACCTTCTGTTGTGATTAGTATTTCATTTTTCATTTTGATTAGTTTTGTTATTTGATTACTAATTAATTAATTTTTATTATTTGATTAAGTTGGTTTTAATTCAATTAATTATTTGCTTGTTTGCTAAGTGGATTTGATTTGAAGTAGTACCAAATTTATTATGATGTGTATTGTGTGATATTGAGACTTCTTGATAATTATATTTATTAATTTTGTTGTGTTATAATTCTTCATATTCATAGTTTATGGCATCGAAAAATCAACTACCAGTTAATGGTGGTAATTCTAGAACTTTGACTTGGAATAAAGTCATGGATGATGCTCTTGTTGATGCTTTTATGCATGAATATGAAAAAGGTAACAAAGTTAATGGTACATTCACTACATCAGCATATGAAAATATTGTAGCTGAACTCCGTACATTATTTGGAAAAAAAGTTGATAAGGTGAAGATAAAAAACCGTTGGAAAACTTTGAAGAGAAACTTCACTGAATATTATGACATTTTTAAAGGTGGTATGAGTGGATTTTCTTGGAATTCAACTACACAATTATGGGATGCCAAGTCAGAAGTTTGGGATGCTCTAATTGAGGTAACTTTGATGAACTTTTTTATTTTATTTTAAAATATTTTATTAATAAATAATTATATAACTTTTATTAATCTTATATCTTTTATTTATCATACTTTTCAGTCAAAACCAAAAGCATTAAATTGGAAAAATGTACCACTTCTAAATTATGAGAAAATGGTGATACTTTATGGACCTAACCGAGCTGATGGAGAGAAATCTGGAACTTTAAAAGAGATAAGAAAACAAAAGTTATCGGTCACCAATGAAGACTTCATTGAAACTATCCAAGACATTGATGACCATGTTGTCCGGAATGAGGTGAATTCGGAAAGTTTTGATGCTACTTACAATTTTTTGTACTCGAAACACAATCCTCAGATCCTTTAAGTGGTAGTAAAAGGAAGAAAATGAAAGTGGTTAAAAACAAAGATACAAACAACGATATTGCTGAAGTCCAAGAATCATTTACCTTGGTTGCAAATGCACTAACAGAAGGAAATGCTGCAATACGAGAAGGAAATGAAATAATGAGAGAATGTCAAAAATATGAGTTGCCTCCAATTTCAGGGGAAGAAACACGAAATTTAATAAAATAGTGTGGATGTGATGCAAAGTCATTGCCTCAAATATATTGCACTGTCATGAAAGACGCAGACAAACATAGAATGATTCTCCAGTGTCCACTTGAAGCACGCAAAGCAGTGATAATGCAAATGGTGTTTGGTTCATCTGATTGATCCTCTTATAATAGTCTTATGACTTTTATGAATATTTTATTTACAATTTAATATGTTCTGAATATTTTGCTTACATTTTAATATGTTTTTGAATATTTTGTTTTAATTTGTGTTGTTTATGAATGAACAAGTTTTTATTTGGTAAAATTTACTCAAAACTATTTTTTTTATCTAGTATTGTTTTTAGTGTTACTTAACACAAGTGATAATATTCGTAAGGATAAAAATATAATTTGGTTTTAAAATCCTTCCCCTCCCCTTGTGAACCAAACATATATGTAGTTAAAAATCCCTCCCCTCCCCCCTCCCTTTCTTTTAACCAAACATACATTAGTTAAAATACATCCCCTCACCTCCCCTCCCCTTTATTAAAATCCCTCCCCTCCCCTCCGTTGAACCAAACTGATGCCACTCCCCTCTTTCATATTTGTTTTTTTAATTATTATTTTACCTATTATCATCAATTATTATTACTAAAATTAGGGTTAGTGATGATTATGGGCTTGGGCCCTTTTCCCTTTTACTAACTTATACCCCCATATTAGCATGCACCTTCTGTTGTGATTAGTATTTCATTTTTCTTTTTGATTAGTTTTGTTATTTGATTACTAATTAATTAATTTTTATTATTTGATTAAGTTGGTTTTAATTCAATTAATTATTTGCTTGTTTGCTAAGTGGATTTGATTTGAAGTAGTACCAAATTTATTATGATGTGTATTGTGATATTGAGACTTCTTGATAATTATATTTATTAATTTTGTTGTGTTATAATTCTTCATATTCATAGTTTATGGCATCGAAAAATCAACTACCAGTTAATGGTGGTAATTCTAGAACTTTGACTTGGAATAAAGTCATGGATGATGCTCTTGTTGATGCTTTTATGCATGAATATGAAAAAGGTAACAAAGTTAATGGTACATTCACTACATCAGCATATGAAAATATTGTAGCTGAACTTCGTACATTATTTGGAAACAAAGTTGATAAGGTGAAGATAAAAAACCGCTGGAAAACTTTGAAGAAAAACTTCACTGAATATTATTACATTTTTAAAGGTGGTATGAGTGGATTTTCTTGGAATTCAACTACACAATTATGCGATGCCAAGTCAGAAGTTTGGGATGCTCTAATTGAGGTAACTTTGATGAACTTTTTTATTTTATTTTAAAATATTTTATTAATCAATAATTGTATAACTTTTATTAATCTTATATCTTTTATTTATCATACTTTTCAGTCAAAACCAAAAGCAATAAATTGGAAAAATGTACCACTTCTAAATTATGAGAAAATGGTGATACTTTATGGACCTAACCGAGCTGATGGAGAGAAATCTGGAACTTTAAAAGAGATAAGAAAACAAAAGTTATCGGTCACCAATGAAGACTTCATTGAAACTATCCAAGACATTGATGACCATGTTGTCCGGAATGAGGTGAATTTGGAAAGTTTTGATGCTACTTACAATTTTTTTGTACTCGAAACACAATCCTCAGATCCTTTAAGTGGTAGTAAAAGGAAGAAAATGAAAGTGGTTAAAAACAAAGATACAAACAACGATATTGCTGAAGTCCAAGAATCATTTGTCTTGGTTGCAAATGCATTAACAGAAGGAAATGCTGCAATACGAGAAGGAAATGAAATAATGAGAGAATGTCAAAAATATGAGTTGCCTCCAATTTCAGGGGAAGAAACATGAAATTTAATAAAATAGTGTGGATGTGATGCAAAGTCATTGCCTCAAATATATTGCACTGTCATGAAAGACGCTGACAAACTTAGAATGATTCTCCAGTGTCCACTTGAAGCACGCAAAGCAGTGATAATGCAAATGGTGTTCGGTTCATCAGATTGATCCTCTTATAATAGTCTTATGACTTTTATGAATATTTTGTTTACAATTTAATATGTTCTGAATATTTTGCTTACATTTTAATATGTTTTTGAATATTTTGTTTTAATTTGTGTTGTTTATGAATGAACAAGTTTTTATTTGGTAAAATTTACTCAAAACAGTTTTTTTTATCTAGTATTGTTTTTAGTGTTACTAAACACAAATGATAATATTCGTAAGGATAAAAATATAATTTGGTTTTAAAATCCTTTCCCTCCCCTTGTGAACCAAACATATATGTAGTTAAAAATCCCTCCCCTCCCCTCCCCTCCCTTTCTCTGAACCAAAGATACATTAGTTAAAATACATCCCCTCACCTCCCCTCCCCTCCCCTCCGTTGAACCAAACGGATGGCACTCCCCTCTTTCATATTTGTTTTTTGAATTATTATTTTACCTATTATCATCAATTATTATTACTAGAATTAGGGTTAGTGATGAGTATGGGCTTGGGCCCTTTTCCCTTTTACTAACTTATACCCCCATATTAGCATGCACCTTCTGTTGTGATTAGTATTTCATTTTTCTTTTTGATTAGTTTTGTTATTTGATTACTAATTAATTAATTTTTATTATTTGATTAAGTTGATTTTGATTCAATTAATTATTTGCTTGTTTGCTAAGTGGATTTGATTTGAAGTAGTACCAAATTTATTATGATGTGTATTGTGATATTGAGACTTCTTGATAATTATATTTATTAATTTTGTTGTGATATAATTCTTCATATTCATAGTTTATGGCATCGAAAAATCAACTACCAGTTAATGGTGGTAATTCTAGAACTTTGACTTGGAATAAAGTGATGGATGATGCTCTTGTTGATGCTTTTATGCATGAATATGAAAAAGGTAACAAAGTTAATGGTACATTCACTACATCAGCATATGAAAATATTGTAGCTGAACTCCGTACATTATTTGGAAACAAAGTTGATAAGGTGAATATAAAAATCCGTTGGAAAACTTTGAAGAAAAACTTCACTGAATATTATTACATTTTTAAAGGTGGTATGAGTGGATTTTCTTGGAATTCAACTACACAATTATGGGATGCCAAGTCAGAAGTTTGGGATGCTCTAATTGAGGTAACTTTGATGAACTTTTTTATTTTATTTTAAAATATTTTATTAATCAATAATTGTATAACTTTTATTAATCTTATATCTTTTATTTATCATACTTTTCAGTCAAAACCAAAAGCAATAAATTGGAAAAATGTACCACTTCCAAATTATGAGAAAATGGTGACACTTTATGGACCTAACCGAGCTGATGAAGAGAAATCTGGAACTTTAAAAGAGATAAGAAAACAAAAGTTATCGGTCACCAATGAAGACTTCATTGAAACTATCCAAGACATTGATGACCATGTTGTCCGGAATGAGTTGAACTTGGAAAGTTTTGATGCTACTTACGATTTTCTTGTACTCGAAACACAATCCTCAGATCCTTTAAGTGGTAGTAAAAGGAAGAAAATGAAAGTGGTTATAAACAAAGATACAAACAACGATATTGCTGAAGTCCAAGAATCATTTGTCTTGGTTGCAAATGCACTAACAGAAGGAAATGCTGCAATACGAGAAGGAAATGAAATAATGAGAGAATGTCAAAAATATGAGTTGCCTCCAATTTCAGGGGAAGAAACATGAAATTTAATAAAATAGTGTGGATGTGATGCAAAGTCATTGCCTCAAATATATTGCACTGTCATGAAAGACGCTGACAAACATAGAATGATTCTCCAGTGTCCACTTGAAGCACGCAAAGCAGTGATAATGCAAATGGTGTTCGGTTCATCAGATTGATCCTCTTATAATAGTCTTATGACTTTTATGAATATTTTGTTTACAATTTAATATGTTTTGAATATTTTGCTTACATTTTAATATGTTTTTGAATATTTTGTTTTAATTTGTGTTGTTTATGAATGAACAAGTTTTTATTTGGTAAAATTTACTCAAAACTATTTTTTTATCTAGTATTATTTTTAGTGTTACTTAACACAAGTGATAATATTCGTAAGGATAAAAATATAGTTTTGTTTCAAAATCCTTCCCCTCCCCTTGTGAACCAAACATATATGTAGTTAAAAATCCCTCCCCTCCCCCCTCCCTTTCTTTGAACCAAACATACATTAGTTAAAATACATCCCCTCACCTCCCCTCCCCTTTATTAAAATCCCTCCCCTCCCCTCCGTTGAACCAAACGGATGCCACTCCCCTCTTTCATATTTGTTTTTTTTAATTATTATTTTACCTATTATCATCAATTATTATTACTAGAATTAGGGTTAGTGATGATTATGGGCTTGGGCCCTTTTCCCTTTTACTAACTTATACCCCCATATTAGCATGCACCTTCTGTTGTGATTAGTATTTCATTTTTCTTTTTGATTAGTTTTGTTATTTGATTACTAATTAATTAATTTTTATTATTTGATTAAGTTGATTTTAATTCAATTAATTATTTGCTTGTTTGCTAAGTGGATTTGATTTGAAGTAGTACCAAATTTATTATGATGTGTATTGTGATATTGAGACTTCTTGATAATTATATTTATTAATTTTGTTGTGTTATAATTCTTCATATTCATAGTTTATGGCATCGAAAAATCAACTACCAGTTAATGGTGGTAATTCTAGAACTTTGACTTGGAATAAAGTCATGGATGATGCTCTTGTTGATGCTTTTATGCATGAATATGAAAAAGGTAACAAAGTTAATGGTACATTCACTACATCAGCATATGAAAATATTGTAGCTGAACTTCGTACATTATTTGGAAACAGAGTTGATAAGGTGAAGATAAAAAACCGCTGGAAAACTTTGAAGAAAAACTTCACTGAATATTATTACATTTTTAAAGGTGGTATGAGTGGATTTTCTTGGAATTCAACTACACAATTATGCGATGCCAAGTCAGAAGTTTGGGATGCTCTAATTGAGGTAACTTTGATGAACTTTTTTATTTTATTTTAAAATATTTTATTAATCAATAATTGTATAACTTTTATTAATCTTATATCTTTTATTTATCATACTTTTCAGTCAAAACCAAAAGCAATAAATTGGAAAAATGTACCACTTCTAAATTATGAGAAAATGGTGATACTTTATGGACCTAACCGAGCTGATGGAGAGAAATCTGGAACTTTAAAAGAGATAAGAAAACAAAAGTTATCGGTCACCAATGAAGACTTCATTGAAACTATCCAAGACATTGATGACCATGTTGTCCGGAATGAGGTGAATTTGGAAAGTTTTGATGCTACTTACAATTTTTTTGTAGTCGAAACACAATCCTCAGATCCTTTAAGTGGTAGTAAAAGGAAGAAAATGAAAGTGGTTAAAAACAAAGATACAAACAACGATATTGCTGAAGTCCAAGAATCATTTGTCTTGGATGCAAATGCATTAACAGAAGGAAATTCTGCAATACGAGAAGGAAATGAAATAATGAGAGAATGTCAAAAATATGAGTTGCCTCCAATTTCAGGGGAAGAAACATGAAATTTAATAAAATAGTGTAGATGTGATGCAAAGTCATTGCCTCAAATATATTGCACTGTCATGAAAGACGCTTACAAACTTAGAATGATTCTCCAGTGTCCACTTGAAGCACGCAAAGCAGTGATAATGCAAATGGTGTTTGGTTCATCAGATTGATCCTCTTATAATAGTCTTATGACTTTTATGAATATTTTGTTTACAATTTAATATGTTCTGAATATTTTGCTTACATTTTAATATGTTTTTGAATATTTTGTTTTAATTTGTGTTGTTTATGAATGAACAAGTTTTTATTTGGTAAAATTTACTCAAAACAATTTTTTTTTATCTAGTATTGTTTTTAGTGTTACTAAACACAAGTGATAATATTCGTAAGGATAAAAATATAATTTGGTTTTAAAATCCTTTCCCTCCCCTTGTGAACCAAACATATATGTAGTTAAAAATCCCTCCCCTCCCCTCCCCTCCCTTTCTCTGAACCAAAGATACATTAGTTAAAATACATCCCCTCACCTCCCCTCCCCTCCCCTCCGTTGAACCAAACGGATGCCACTCCCCTCTTTCATATTTGTTTTTTGAATTATTATTTTACCTATTATCATCAATTATTATTACTAGAATTAGGGTTAGTGATGAGTATGGGCTTGGGCCCTTTTCCCTTTTACTAACTTATACCCCCATATTAGCATGCACCTTCTGTTGTGATTAGTATTTCATTTTTCTTTTTGATTAGTTTTGTTATTTGATTTCTAATTAATTAATTTTTATTATTTGATTAAGTTGATTTTGATTCAATTAATTATTTGCTTGTTTGCTAAGTGGATTTGATTTGAAGTAGTACCAAATTTATTATGATGTGTATTGTGATATTGAGACTTCTTGATAATTATATTTATTAATTTTGTTGTGATATAATTCTTCATATTCATAGTTTATGGCATCGAAAAATCAACTACCAGTTAATGGTGGTAATTCTAGAACTTTGACTTGGAATAAAGTGATGGATGATGCTCTTGTTGATGCTTTTATGCATGAATATGAAAAAGGTAACAAAGTTAATGGTACATTCACTACATCAGCATATGAAAATATTGTAGCTGAACTCCGTACATTATTTGGAAACAAAGTTGATAAGGTGAATATAAAAATCCGTTGGAAAACTTTGAAGAAAAACTTCACTGAATATTATTACATTTTTAAAGGTGGTATGAGTGGATTTTCTTGGAATTCAACTACACAATTATGGGATGCCAAGTCAGAAGTTTGGGATGCTCTAATTGAGGTAACTTTGATGAACTTTTTTATTTTATTTTAAAATATTTTATTAATCAATAATTGTATAACTTTTATTAATCTTATATCTTTTATTTATCATACTTTTCAGTCAAAACCAAAAGCAATAAATTGGAAAAATGTACCACTTCCAAATTATGAGAAAATGGTGACACTTTATGGACCTAACCGAGCTGATGAAGAGAAATCTGGAACTTTAAAAGAGATAAGAAAACAAAAGTTATCGGTCACCAATGAAGACTTCATTGAAACTATCCAAGACATTGATGACCATGTTGTCCGGAATGAGGTGAACTTGGAAAGTTTTGATGCTACTTACGATTTTCTTGTACTCGAAACAGAATCCTCAGATCCTTTAAGTGGTAGTAAAAGGAAGAAAATGAAAGTGGTTATAAACAAAGATACAAACAACGATATTGCTGAAGTCCAAGAATCATTTGTCTTGGTTGCAAATGCACTAACAGAAGGAAATGCTGCAATACGAGAAGGAAATGAAATAATGAGAGAATGTCAAAAATATGAGTTGCCTCCAATTTCAGGGGAAGAAACATGAAATTTAATAAAATAGTGTGGATGTGATGCAAAGTCATTGCCTCAAATATATTGCACTGTCATGAAAGACGCTGACAAACATAGAATGATTCTCCAGTGTCCACTTGAAGCACGCAAAGCAGTGATAATGCAAATGGTGTTCGGTTCATCAGATTGATCCTCTTATAATAGTCTTATGACTTTTATGAATATTTTGTTTACAATTTAATATGTTTTGAATAGTTTGCTTACATTTTAATATGTTTTTGAATATTTTGTTTTAATTTGTGTTGTTTATGAATGAACAAGTTTTTATTTGGTAAAATTTACTCAAAACTATTTTTTTATATAGTATTATTTTTAGTGTTACTTAACACAAGTGATAATATTCGTAAGGATAAAAATATAATTTTGTTTTAAAATCCTTCCCCTCCCCTTGTGAACCAAACATATATGTAGTTAAAAATCCCTCCCCTCCCCCTCCCTTTCTTTGAACCAAACATACATTAGTTAAAATACATCCCCTCACCTCCCCTCCCCTTTATTAAAATCCCTCACCTCCCCTCCGTTGAACCAAACGGATGCCACTCCCCTCTTTCATATTTGTTTTTTTAATTATTATTTTACCTATTATCATCAATTATTATTACTAGAATTAGGGTTAGTGATGATTATGGGCTTGGGCCCTTTTCCCTTTTACTAACTTATACCCCCATATTAGCATGCACCTTCTGTTGTGATTAGTATTTCATTTTTCTTTTTGATTAGTTTTGTTATTTGATTACTAATTAATTAATTTTTATTATTTGATTAAGTTGGTTTTAATTCAATTAATTATTTGCTTGTTTGCTAAGTGGATTTGATTTGAAGTAGTACCAAATTTATTATGATGTGTATTGTGTGATATTGAGACTTCTTGATAATTATATTATTAATTTTGTTGTGTTATAATTCTTCATATTCATAGTTTATGGCATCGAAAAATCAACTACCAGTTAATGGTGGTAATTCTAGAACTTTGACTTGGAATAAAGTCATGGATGATGCTCTTGTTGACGCTTTTATGCATGAATATGAAAAAGGTAAAAAAGTTAATGGTACATACACTACATCAGCATATGAAAATATTGTAGCTGAACTCCGTACATTATTGGGAAACAAAGTTGATAAGGTGAAGATAAAAAACCGTTGGAAAACTTTGAAGAAAAACTTCACTGAATATTATGACATTTTTAAAGGTGGTATGAGTGGATTTTCTTGGAATTCAACTACACAATTATGGGATGCCAAGTCAGAAGTTTGGGATGCTCTAATTGAGGTAACTTTGATGAACTTTTTTATTTTATTTTAAAATATTTTATTAATAAATAATTATATAACTTTTATTAATCTTATATCTTTTATTTATCATACTTTTCAGTCAAAACCAAAAGCATTAAATTGGAAAAATGTACCACTTCTAAATTATGAGAAAATGGTGATACTTTATGGACCTAACCGAGCTGATGGAGAGAAATCTGGAACTTTAAAAGAGATAAGAAAACAAAAGTTATCGGTCACCAATGAAGACTTCATTGAAACTATCCAAGACATTGATGACCATGTTGTCCGGAATGAGGTGAATTTGGAAAGTTTTGATGCTACTTACAATTTTTTGTACTCGAAACACAATCCTCAGATCCTTTAAGTGGTAGTAAAAGGAAGAAAATGAAAGTGGTTAAAAACAAAGATACAAACAACGATATTGCTGAAGTCCAAGAATCATTTACCTTGGTTGCAAATGCACTAACAGAAGGAAATGCTGCAATACGAGAAGGAAATGAAATAATGAGAGAATGTCAAAAATATGAGTTGCCTCCAATTTCAGGGGAAGAAACACGAAATTTAATAAAATAGTGTGGATGTGATGCAAAGTCATTGCCTCAAATATATTGCACTGTCATGAAAGACGCTGACAAACATAGAATGATTCTCCAGTGTCCACTTGAAGCACGCAAAGCAGTGATAATGCAAATGGTGTTTGGTTCATCAGATTGATCCTCTTATAATAGTCTTATGACTTTTATGAATATTTTATTTACAATTTAATATGTTCTGAATATTTTGCTTACATTTTAATATGTTTTTGAATATTTTGTTTTAATTTGTGTTGTTTATGAATGAACAAGTTTTTATTTGGTAAAATTTACTCAAAACTATTTTTTTTTTATCTAGTATTGTTTTTAGTGTTACTTAACACAAGTGATAATATTCGTAAGGATAAAAATATAATTTGGTTTTAAAATCCTTCCCCTCCCCTTGTGAACCAAACATATATGTAGTTAAAAATCCCTCCCCTCCCCCCTCCCTTTCTTTGAACCAAACATACATTAGTTAAAATACATCCCCTCACCTCCCTTCCCCTTTATTAAAATCCCTCCCCTCCCCTCCGTTGAACCAAACTGATGCCACTCCCCTCTTTCATATTTGTTTTTTTAATTATTATTTTACCTATTATCATCAATTATTATTACTAGAATTAGGGTTAGTGATGATTATGGGCTTGGGCCCTTTTCCCTTTTACTAACTTATACCCCCATATTAGCATGCACCTTCTGTTGTGATTAGTATTTCATTTTTCTTTTTGATTAGTTTTGTTATTTGATTACTAATTAATTAATTTTTATTATTTGATTAAGTTGATTTTGATTCAATTAATTATTTGCTTGTTTGCTAAGTGGATTTGATTTGAAGTAGTACCAAATTTATTATGATGTGTATTGTGATATTGAGACTTCTTGATAATTATATTTATTAATTTTGTTGTGATATAATTCTTCATATTCATAGTTTATGGCATCGAAAAATCAACTACCAGTTAATGGTGGTAATTCTAGAACTTTGACTTGGAATAAAGTGATGGATGATGCTCTTGTTGATGCTTTTATGCATGAATATGAAAAAGGTAACAAAGTTAATGGTACATTCACTACATCAGCATATGAAAATATTGTAGCTGAACTTCGTACATTATTTGGAAACAAAGTTGATAAGGTGAATATAAAAATCCGTTGGAAAACTTTGAAGAAAAACTTCACTGAATATTATTACATTTTTAAAGGTGGTATGAGTGGATTTTCTTGGAATTCAACTACACAATTATGGGATGCCAAGTCAGAAGTTTGGGATGCTCTAATTGAGGTAACTTTGATGAACTTTTTTATTTTATTTTAAAATATTTTATTAATCAATAATTGTATAACTTTTATTAATCTTATATCTTTTATTTATCATACTTTTCAGTCAAAACCAAAAGCAATAAATTGGAAAAATGTACCACTTCCAAATTATGAGAAAATGGTGACACTTTATGGACCTAACCGAGCTGATGAAGAGAAATATGGAAATTTAAAAGAGATAAGAAAACAAAAGTTATCGGTCACCAATGAAGACTTCATTGAAACTATCCAAGACATTGATGACCATGTTGTCCGGAATGAGGTGAACTTGGAAAGTTTTGATGCTACTTACGATTTTCTTGTACTCGAAACACAATCCTCAGATTCTTTAAGTGGTAGTAAAAGGAAGAAAATGAAAGTGGTTATAAACAAAGATCCTCAGATCCTTTAAGTGGTAGTAAAAGGAAGAAAATGAAAGTGGTTATAAACAAAGATACAAACAACGATATTGCTGAAGTCCAAGAATCATTTGTCTTGGTTGCAAATGCACTAACAGAAGGAAATGCTGCAATACGAGAAGGAAATGAAATAATGAGAGAATGTCAAAAATATGAGTTGCCTCCAATTTCAGGGGAAGAAACATGAAATTTAATAAAATAGTGTGGATGTGATGCAAAGTCATTGCCTCAAATATATTGCACTGTCATGAAAGACGCTGACAAACATAGAATGATTCTCCAGTGTCCACTTGAAGCACGCAAAGCAGTGATAATGCAAATGGTGTTCGGTTCATCAGATTGATCCTCTTATAATAGTCTTATGACTTTTATGAATATTTTGTTTACAATTTAATATGTTTTGAATATTTTGCTTACATTTTAATATATTTTTGAATATTTTGTTTTAATTTGTGTTGTTTATGAATGAACAAGTTTTTATTTGGTAAAATTTACTCAAAACTATTTTTTTATCTAGTATTATTTTTAGTGTTACTTAACACAAGTGATAATATTCGTAAGGATAAAAATATAATTTTGTTTTAAAATCCTTCCCCTCCCCTTGTGAACCAAACATATATGTAGTTAAAAATCCCTCCCCTCCCCCTCCCTTTCTTTGAACCAAACATACATTAGTTAAAATACATCCCCTCACCTCCCCTCCCCTTTATTAAAATCCCTCACCTCCCCTCCGTTGAACCAAACGGATGCCACTCCCCTCTTTCATATTTGTTTTTTTAATTATTATTTTACCTATTATCATCAATTATTATTACTAGAATTAGGGTTAGTGATGATTATGGGCTTGGGCCCTTTTCCTTTTTACTAACTTATACCCCCATATTAGCATGCACCTTCTGTTGTGATTAGTATTTCATTTTTCTTTTTGATTAGTTTTGTTATTTGATTACTAATTAATTAATTTTTATTATTTGATTAAGTTGGTTTTAATTCAATTAATTATTTGCTTGTTTGCTAAGTGGATTTGATTTGAAGTAGTACCAAATTTATTATGATGTGTATTGTGTGATATTGAGACTTCTTGATAATTATATTATTAATTTTGTTGTGTTATAATTCTTCATATTCATAGTTTATGGCATCGAAAAATCAACTACCAGTTAATGGTGGAAATTCTAGAACTTTGACTTGGAATAAAGTCATGGATGATGCTCTTGTTGATGCTTTTATGCATGAATATGAAAAAGGTAAAAAAGTTAATGGTACATACACTACATCAGCATATGAAAATATTGTAGCTGAACTCCGTACATTATTGGGAAACAAAGTTGATAAGGTGAAGATAAAAAACCGTTGGAAAACTTTGAAGAAAAACTTCACTGAATATTATGACATTTTTAAAGGTGGTATGAGTGGATTTTCTTGGAATTCAACTACACAATTATGGGATGCCAAGTCAGAAGTTTGGGATGCTCTAATTGAGGTAACTTTGATGAACTTTTTTATTTTATTTTAAAATATTTTATTAATAAATAATTATATAACTTTTATTAATCTTATATCTTTTATTTATCATACTTTTCAGTCAAAACCAAAAGCATTAAATTGGAAAAATGTACCACTTCTAAATTATGAGAAAATGGTGATACTTTATGGACCTAACCAAGCTGATGGAGAGAAATCTGGAACTTTAAAAGAGATAAGAAAACAAAAGTTATCGGTCACCAATGAAGACTTCATTGAAACTATCCAAGACATTGATGACCATGTTGTCCGGAATGAGGTGAATTTGGAAAGTTTTGATGCTACTTACAATTTTTTTGTACTCGAAACACAATCCTCAGATCCTTTAAGTGGTAGTAAAAGGAAGAAAATGAAAGTGGTTAAAAACAAAGATACAAACAACGATATTGCTGAAGTCCAAGAATCATTTGTCTTGGTTGCAAATGCATTAACAGAAGGAAATTCTGCAATACGAGAAGGAAATGAAATAATGAGAGAATGTCAAAAATATGAGTTGCCTCCAATTTCAGGGGAAGAAACATGAAATTTAATAAAATAGTGTAGATGTGATGCAAAGTCATTGCCTCAAATATATTGCACTGTCATGAAAGACGCTGACAAACTTAGAATGATTCTCCAGTGTCCACTTGAAGCACGCAAAGCAGTGATAATGCAAATTGTGTTTGGTTCATCAGATTGATCCTCTTATAATAGTCTTATGACTTTTATGAATATTTTGTTTACAATTTAATATGTTCTGAATATTTTGCTTACATTTTAATATGTTTTTGAATATTTTGTTTTAATTTGTGTTGTTTATGAATGAACAAGTTTTTATTTGGTAAAATTTACTCAAAACAATTTTTTTTATCTAGTATTGTTTTTAGTGTTACTAAACACAAGTGATAATATTCGTAAGGATAAAAATATAATTTGGTTTTAAAATCCTTTCCCTCCCCTTGTGAACCAAACATATATGTAGTTAAAAATCCCTCCCCTCCCCTCCCCTCCCTTTCTTTGAACCAAAGATACATTAGTTAAAATACATCCCCTCACCTCCCCTCCCCTCCCCTCCGTTGAACCAAACGGATGTCACTCCCCTCTTTCATATTTGTTTTTTGAATTATTATTTTACCTATTATCATCAATTATTATTACTAGAATTAGGGTTAGTGATGAGTATGGGCTTGGGCCCTTTTCCCTTTTACTAACTTATACCCCCATATTAGCATGCACCTTCTGTTGTGATTAGTATTTCATTTTTCTTTTTGATTAGTTTTGTTATTTGATTACTAATTAATTAATTTTTATTATTTGATTAAGTTGATTTTGATTCAATTAATTATTTGCTTGTTTGCTAAGTGGATTTGATTTGAAGTAGTACCAAATTTATTATGATGTGTATTGTGATATTGAGACTTCTTGATAATTATATTTATTAATTTTGTTGTGATATAATTCTTCATATTCATAGTTTATGGCATCGAAAAATCAACTACCAGTTAATGGTGGTAATTCTAGAACTTTGACTTGGAATAAAGTGATGGATGATGCTCTTGTTGATGCTTTTATGCATGAATATGAAAAAGGTAACAAAGTTAATGGTACATTCACTACATCAGCATATGAAAATATTGTAGCTGAACTCCGTATATTATTTGGAAACAAAGTTGATAAGGTGAATATAAAAATCCGTTGGAAAACTTTGAAGAAAAACTTCACGGAATATTATTACATTTTTAAAGGTGGTATGAGTGGATTTTCTTGGAATTCAACTACACAATTATGGGATGCCAAGTCAGAAGTTTGGGATGCTCTAATTGAGGTAAGTTTGATGAACTTTTTTATTTTATTTTAAAATATTTTATTAATCAATAATTGTATAACTTTTATTAATCTTATATCTTTTATTTATCATACTTTTCAGTCAAAACCAAAAGCAATAAATTGGAAAAATGTACCACTTCCAAATTATGAGAAAATGGTGACACTTTATGGACCTAACCGAGCTGATGAAGAGAAATCTGGAACTTTAAAAGAGATAAGAAAACAAAAGTTATCGGTCACCAATGAAGACTTCATTGAAACTATCCAAGACATTGATGACCATGTTGTCCGGAATGAGGTGAACTTGGAAAGTTTTGATGCTACTTACGATTTTCTTGTACTCGAAACACAATCCTCAGATCCTTTAAGTGGTAGTAAAAGGAAGAAAATGAAAGTGGTTATAAACAAAGATACAAACAACGATATTGCTGAAGTCCAAGAATCATTTGTCTTGGTTGCAAATGCACTAACAGAAGGAAATGCTGCAATACGAGAAGGAAATGAAATAATGAGAGAATGTCAAAAATATGAGTTGCCTCCAATTTCAGGGGAAGAAACATGAAATTTAATAAAATAGTGTGGATGTGATGCAAAGTCATTGCCTCAAATATATTGCACTGTCATGAAAGACGCTGACAAACATAGAATGATTCTCCAGTGTCCACTTGAAGCACGCAAAGCAGTGATAATGCAAATGGTGTTCGGTTCATCAGATTGATCCTCTTATAATAGTCTTATGACTTTTATGAATATTTTGTTTACAATTTAATATGTTTTGAATATTTTGCTTACATTTTAATATGTTTTTGAATATTTTGTTTTAATTTGTGTTGTTTATGAATGAACAAGTTTTTATTTGGTAAAATTTACTCAAAACTATTTTTTTATCTAGTATTATTTTTAGTGTTACTTAACACAAGTGATAATATTCGTAAGGATAAAAATATAATTTTGTTTTAAAATCCTTCCCCTCCCCTTGTGAACCAAACATATATGTAGTTAAAAATCCCTCCCCTCCCCCTCCCTTTCTTTGAACCAAACATACATTAGTTAAAATACATCCCCTCCCCTCCCCTCCCCTTTATTAAAATCCCTCCCCTCCCCTCCGTTGAACCAAACGGATGCCACTCCCCTCTTTCATATTTGTTTTTTTTAATTATTATTTTACCTATTATCATCAATTATTATTACTAGAATTAGGGTTAGTGATGATTATGGGCTTGGGCCCTTTTCCCTTTTACTAACTTATACCCCCATATTAGCATGCACCTTCTGTTGTGATTAGTATTTCATTTTTCTTTTTGATTATTTTTGTTATTTGATTACTAATTAATTAATTTTTATTATTTGATTAAGTTGATTTTAATTCAATTAATTATTTGCTTGTTTGCTAAGTGGATTTGATTTGAAGTAGTACCAAATTTATTATGATGTGTATTGTGATATTGAGACTTCTTGATAATTATATTTATTAATTTTGTTGTGTTATAATTCTTCATATTCATAGTTTATGGCATCGAAAAATCAACTACCAGTTAATGGTGGTAATTCTAGAACTTTGACTTGGAATAAAGTCATGGATGATGCTCTTGTTGATGCTTTTATGCATGAATATGAAAAAGGTAACAAAGTTAATGGTACATTCACTACATCAGCATATGAAAATATTGTAGCTGAACTTCGTACATCATTTGGAAACAAAGTTGATAAGGTGAAGATAAAAAACCGCTGGAAAACTTTGAAGAAAAACTTCACTGAATATTATTACATTTTTAAAGGTGGTATGAGTGGATTTTCTTGGAATTCAACTACACAATTATGCGATGCCAAGTCAGAAGTTTGGGATGCTCTAATTGAGGTAACTTTGATGAACTTTTTTATTTTATTTTAAAATATTTTATTAATCAATAATTGTATAACTTTTATTAATCTTATATCTTTTATTTATCATACTTTTCAGTCAAAACCAAAAGCAATAAATTGGAAAAATGTACCACTTCTAAATTATGAGAAAATGGTGATACTTTATGGACCTAACCGAGCTGATGGAGAGAAATCTGGAACTTTAAAAGAGATAAGAAAACAAAAGTTATCGGTCACCAATGAAGACTTCATTGAAACTATCCAAGACATTGATGACCATGTTGTCCGGAATGAGGTGAATTTGGAAAGTTTTGATGCTACTTACAATTTTTTTGTACTCGAAACACAATCCTCAGATCCTTTAAGTGGTAGTAAAAGGAAGAAAATGAAAGTGGTTAAAAACAAAGATACAAACAACGATATTGCTGAAGTCCAAGAATCATTTGTCTTAGTTGCAAATGCATTAACAGAAGGAAATTCTGCAATACGAGAAGGAAATGAAATAATGAGAGAATGTCAAAAATATGAGTTGCCTCCAATTTCAGGGGAAGAAACATGAAATTTAATAAAATAGTGTAGATGTGATGCAAAGTCATTGCCTCAAATATATTGCACTGTCATGAAAGACGCTGACAAACTTAGAATGATTCTCCAGTGTCCACTTGAAGCACGCAAAGCAGTGATAATGCAAATGGTGTTTGGTTCATCAGATTGATCCTCTTATAATAGTCTTATGACTTTTATGAATATTTTGTTTACAATTTAATATGTTCTGAATATTTTGCTTACATTTTAATATATTTTTGAATATTTTGTTTTAATTTGTGTTGTTTATGAATGAACAAGTTTTTATTTGGTAAAATTTACTCAAAACAATTTTTTTTATCTAGTATTGTTTTTAGTGTTACTAAACACAAGTGATAATATTCGTAAGGATAAAAATATAATTTGGTTTTAAAATCCTTTCCCTCCCCTTGTGAACCAAACATATATGTAGTTAAAAATCCCTCCCCTCCCCTCCCCTCCCTTTCTTTGAACCAAAGATACATTAGTTAAAATACATCCCCTCACCTCCCCTCCCCATTATTAAAATCCCTCCCCTCCCCTCCGTTGAACCAAACGGATGCCACTCCCCTCTTTCATATTTGTTTTTTTAATTATTATTTTACCTATTATCATCAATTATTATTACTAGAATTAGGGTTAGTGATGATTATGGGCTTGGGCCCTTTTCCCTTTTACTAACTTATACCCCCATATTAGCACGCACCTTCTGTTGTGATTAGTATTTCATTTTTCTTTTTGATTAGTTTTGTTATTTGATTACTAATTAATTAATATTTATTATTTGATTAAGTTGATTTTAATTCAATTAATTATTTGCTTGTTTGCTAAGTGAATTTGATTTGATTATTTGTTTAATCAATTCCAATGCGTTTATATTAATTAGGTAATCCCTGTCATATTGCACATGTCAATAATTTTACTAACCATGCCACAATTTCCAATCACTTACAAAAATTAATTTTTCCATTCAATTTTAAAATTAACTTCAAACCATTTCATAAACCATTTTCACTATCAATTCACTTCCAACCATTTCAAAGCATTTTCACTAACGCGAGTGCTTGATCAAACATCAAATATCTCTTCTGCTTAATCCAACCTCTTTTTAACAATCAAATTAAAACACTTGATCCAACATTAAGTTGCCCATTAAACACTTTTCACAATAAATAATTCGATTGAAAAAGGATTGAGGCAAACGTAATTTTCTTCTCCTTTTCCGAACATTCATGTGATGGCCGCACATAGCCTACCGTTTAAACATCCTTCAATCGCATCAAAACAATTCTAAATAACCGAATCAAGTTAATTCCTCCTTGGAAGAAAAAGTATTAGAGTGGAAGTAATATTCTCCTTTTCCCCCGAGTATTCGTGTGATGGCCGCATTTAGCCTACCTTTCAAATACTCGTCGTCCGTTAAGGAAACACGACTTGATTCATCATGCAAATTTCATAATTAATTGATTGAAAAAGATTTGGGTGGAAGTAATTTTATTCTCCTTTCTTGAATATTCATGTGATGACCGTACTTAGCCTACCGGTTGAATATTCGTCAATCACTCAAAATATTTAAACACATCAAACTTGTTTTCCACCCTTCTGCGACTTCAAAAACCTTTTCAGAAACAGGTATACTTTATCCATACTGATGTGAAACAAACAAAGACTTCATCCCTCAAGATCAAGCACTAAGTAAATGTTTAGCCACTCAATATGTCTAAAGCATAACTCTTTAAAAGCAACCAACAAATATTTCTTTTCCTACAAAGAACTACGTAGCATTGAGTTCTTCATTACACCCGGAGATACATAGGAGCAAGATTTTAAAATCTTTTCATGCACATTAATAAAAAACCCTAAGAATCTCTTCTTTCTTTTTCTCGCTAAATAAGTTGAATAAAATAATTAATTTAAGCTAACATTCAATCACAAGTTTAACTAAAAGATTCTCGTTGAGTACAATAGACGTGAGGGGTGCGAATACCTTACCCTTGCGTAATAGTCTCTTGAACCCGAATTTGGTTGTGACGGTCATTTTCTTTTTCTTTCAAGGGTTTTATCAATATTTTCCATTTCCTTCTTTGGAATCAATAAAGTTTGGTGGCGACTCTGTTTGAACTATTTTTTCCACGAGCACACCAACGCTTTGCGAAGGATCGTATTATTCGAGATGCGACAAAATTGTCCAAAAACCTCAATTTTTCATGTTTTAAAACCTAAATTAAGGTTAATAATAATACCTTAAGTTCTTAGAACAATTATAAGTATAAATATCATTAGGATATGGCCATTAACAAGATATGTGTTTGGGATTAGATTAATTTATAAGGATTTGCATGAGTGAAGAGTGTGATCCATGGATTATAGGTATTTTGTGAGGTAAGGTAGACATTAGGAAGACCTATGTGATTAAGGCTCTCATAATAGTTTATGTGTTTAGGATTACATAACAACAAGGTTGATTAAGGTTACAACTCTAAATTTAATTAAGAGCGTAATGACATTCTTCTGATGTGTAATATCATGGGGTGATAAATTCATCGGAACCTTCTAGGGAAGTGACTATCATTTGTATAACGATGGGCATGTCATAGTGCATAATGTGAGACGATACACTTAGATTAGTATGGATTTTCATGATCCGAGTGAGTGATACATGACTTATGTGGTTGTCACGACATCTCACTTGACTAACATTATGTTATGTTGGCGAACCAGAGTTGATTAGAGATTGAAGTTTGTGAGATCCAACAATGCACTTAATTTTCCAATGCGGGGAGAGATGGGATGACTTGAAAGGTTAACACTCTAACTCTTAAGTCAATATGTGAGTAATATGAGTGAATAAATTTTTAATTTGAAATAGGTATCTGGAAAATGGTGTGGTTATAACAATCTTCTATTTTAAAGGCGTAAGATGCAACAAGCCATTGGATGTATCCTGGATCCAGATCCTCTGCGTTATACTCTAGGATAACACTCCAAACATGCGAGTGACTTGCTGGATTATTGTTTTCGCTGGGCTAAGATGGATGGGTGTTCTGGACGACCTAGAACAATTTCCTCCATAAGCCCTTGCCTTTGCTTTGTAGTGCAAGGGCTTTTCTCACCTTTTTCCTTTTGTGTCAGCTACATACCAACTTGAATGGAAGGTCAAGAGGTGATGTTGATGTCATTTTAATTTCTCACCTTAAATACACCCCATGCTATAAATGTATTTTCATAGGTTTTATCATTATGATCTTTGGAAACTGAAACACTTAAATTTTTTCCAAGGCGATCTAGGACATTGATATTGCTTATTATCTTTCTTTTGCTAAGTTACCACATGATCTCTGAAGAAATAGTTCTACAATTTTTTGAGATGTTACCTTTGCTTTTTCATCATCTGTATTCCCATAACATACCATTTTTGTAGCTGAAATAAGTGGTTCCTACCATGAGTCAAAAATCAAAAGAAAATGCTTATACTTCTTGGGTTGTTCATGTTATTTCGACAACGACCTATACATTCACTCATGAAGGTAGTATTGAAAAGGATTTCCTCAACGCGGGTCCTTCTTCAGAATAGGGTGTACTGACCCCTTAGGAAGATAAAATGATTTGTAGTGAGTATAACAAATGCTCCATTCCTTTCTACGAGTACACTTTTTTTCAATTTTGGGCTTCCGTTTACTCTTCAACAATTTTAAAATAGAAAATTTGAACCACCTGATGATCGCTCCCTCTCAACTGAACCCTATGAGTTAGGCTTGCATCAAAGTCTTCCAATTTTGGTGTGATTATCTAGGAGGAAAACCCTCTTTATCTATTTACTTCCATCTTTTCATAATACAATGTATTTAGCAAATCACACACAAGGAGAAGGCTTGATCAAATTGGTGTAGGTTCCTATTGTTTCAAAGTGTCTTGAGATAGCCTAAAGAATTTTAAAAATATGTTCTTGGTTGCTATGTGACAATATGCTTCATAAGAACTGGGATGGAGAACATGTGTACCAGATTATTTCATAAGTATTGGAACCAAGGTTATTTCATGATGGAGAATGGATCATACGTCTACAAGGAAAGTGATCTTCCTAATGAGGAGATTTATCCAAAGAAATGATTGGCCATTTTAATAAAGGAGTTGGGTTATGTTTGGGGAGTCACTTCCCAGGATGATACCTCAAAGAAACATCTGAAGCGGCTTGTTGGAACTCACCTGCTGATGGACACTCAAACCAAGGAATAGAGGAAAATCATCTTTGGTTATCTCTTAATAATTTTACCCTCTGGCATTAGATTTTTTATTTGTAATTGTAACACGGTGGGAGAACTGACTTTAAACAATGTTGCGGATAGCAAGAGTCGCCACCGACTTTTATTTTATCCATAAGGAAAGGTTATAAAAGAACAGGAAAGACCTTAGAGAATATTTTGGGTCCGGGGGGTAGGTTATGAAAAGGGAAGGTGTTAGCACCCTTTTCATCCATGGTTATCCATGGGCTCTTAGGTACTTAAGCTCACTTTTGAATTGTTTTGAAAGTGTAGTGTGTGAATAGCAAAAAATTTCAGAATAGTTTAATAATAATCCGTGTATGGATGTGAAAAAAACTTGTTTGAAAATTTTGTTGGAAATTTGTTTAAGTGTGAAAAAGTTTTGAAGTGAGCAAGTATCTAGGAGTAGCCTACCCTAATGTTTTAAGGTCTTTCTTATTCTTTATCCTTTCCTTAGTAAGACTATCCCTACTATAATGGAGTAGGTAGTCCTTACTTTAGATGTTAAGGGACATGTGAGGGACAATTTGACTTTGAAGGCCATTGTGGGATGTAATAAGCACATATAAGGGACCATCATCATTTTTCGAAAGGGACTCGATTCGTAAAGGCAACCATAAGGGACTTTGATGATTTTTCTATTTGAGGGACTTGCTTTATACACCCCACTTAACCATTATTCGTAGGCAACTTGAGGGATATCCTTAGGAAATGAGACGGCGATTAAAATCGACTTACGTGTGTGACGTGTTTATTTTAATTATCTTTATTTAAAAGTGATCTAAATTTATTTTAATATTACATACATGTTGTTACACTCCCTAATTACTAACCATAATAATAATTAAATAATTAAACAACTTTACATCCAAGAAACAATTACAAAATAATAAGCAAAATAATTAAATAGCAAAGATAAATAAAATATAAATAAGCAATAATAAATAATAAAGGGGGTTAATTCTAAGTTTACTCGGCAAGACATCGCATCTTGTGCCTACGTATCCTTACGGGAGTGGAATCAGAGTAATCGTAGTTCCCCTCAATAGGGAGGTTAGAAACTTCTTGACTGTGGTCAAGGTCTCAAGGGGAATAAACGCATCTTAAGGACACGCTTACGTGGAGTGTAGAAACTCCAAATCTCTACGTTGAAATGTTAAGTTGTAATTAGGGTTAAATTAGGGATTCCACGGCGGGAAACCCTAAAATGAGCGCGGCGGCTCTTTGACCTAATGCTAAGGGTAAAATTGTAATTTTGCCTGCGGCGAGGCATTTGTGAAAATTAGGGTTTGTAGTTTGTAGTTTTGAGGATTTGAAATTGAATGTGTGAAGTTTTACGGACTATTGGCGCGGCGGCCAAACAGTTAGACCTAACCTTCGGATGTGTGCAATGTGACAGAAATAATAGTAAACGCGTGAGATAATTGAATCATGCAAACAGAGAGATAATGTCATAATTTAAACCATGCAAGCAGAAATTTAAAGGCAGAATTTAAAGAGCGATTGTTAAGTTCGCGAGGTTACATGAGAGGAGCAGATACAATATGATAATGAAATTTGAATTGAACAATAATAAAATAAAATATATAACGGTTCTAGTTATTATTTTAAAAAAAAGATTTTAGTTATTATTTTAAATTTATCTAAAAAAAAGTTTTTCTTAAAAATAATAGGTTTTCATATTAATTTGGAAAAGATGTTAATGTTATTTATTTTAAAAAAACAGATTTTTATATTATAACAAATTTTAATAAATTAATGATAACAATAATAATAATAATGGTAATAATAATGATAATAATGATAATAATAATAAATAATGATAATAATAATAATAATAATAATAATAATAATAATAATAATAATAATAATAATAATAATAATAATAAAGCAATAATGAATTTTAAATGTGCCAAATAACCCAACAATGTTGCTAACGCAGAAATGCGCTCATCGCAACCAGATCTAAATCGGACGAAACAAAATTTATCGCAAAGAAAAAGAAATTAAGCAAAAAATAGTATTATTGCTCACACAAAAATGCGATCATCGCAACCAGATCGAACTAACACAAATGTCACGCGTCATGCACACAAATGTGCAAACATCGTATCGACATAATTCGATCAAAAATCTTATATATATAAACTCTAACAATTTAAAAATTATATATATATAAACGTAACAGTAATAGATAAAGAAAAAGAAATAACGATAATAGATGAAGAAAAAGAAATAACGGTAAAAGATGAAGAAAAAGAAACAACAGTAATAGATGAAGGAAAAGAAATAACGGTAAACGATGAAGAAAAAGAAACAATAGTAATGGATGAAGAAGAAAACTAAATAACGGCAAACGGCACTCACTCCTCTTAGGTTTTTTTCCTTCTCTCCTCTTTTCCAACAAGGCAACACATGTATATATAGGGAACAAATTAGGGTTAACACCAAATTGTCAATAATGTCCCTAAAGCCCATTTTAAAGCCCAAACTAAATAATTAGTTAAGAAAAAAAATAAAATTTAAATAATTTAAAATAATTAAAATAAACTTAAAATAAAAACTAATAATCCTATTGATTCCTAAAATAAAAAAATATTATAAAAAGAACAAAATTTTTTTCAATATTTTTTTATTTTATGATTTTTTGGATATTTTTATGAATAATTTAGAAAAAAGTGAAAAAAATAATATTTTAAAAAATGATTTAATTAAAATACGAAAATAATAATTAAATAATAATAAAAAACTATTTTTGTTATTTTTTTAATGAAAGATAGAAAAATTTAGAGTAAAAATAATAAAAAACAAAAAAAGTGACAAAGGTGAGATTCGAACTCTCAACCTCTCACACTCATAACTCCTTACACATGTCCTCCTGCCAATTGTGCCATTTTTACTTTTTAGAAAAAAAATGCATGCCATATGATATTTACCTGCAAAAAGTCAAACGACTACACAAATTTGTTAGTAATTGATTAGATGCAATGAAATGCGACGACAAATCTTAGGGCAAAATTTGGGGTATTACAGTTATTATGATAATATTTCTCACCCAACCTCTCTTTGATGTTGGCAAAAAAAAAAATAAAAAAAAATCATGAAGTTTGACTTTGGTTTGACCACAGTTGACCTCAGTTTGACCTTTTAACTGCATTGACTGCTTTTGACTTATCTGATCATCTGACTGAGCAAACTTTTGAGAAAAGTCTTGAAACTTGACATGGGGGTTCTTATACACATATAAGATGTTATGAAGCTCACTTGAAGTCTTGGAAGTCCATTTAGCCTGATTAAAGTCAAAACCCTAGTTTTGGATGCACTGCTTAGGAGGTGCATTGTCTAAGGGAATTGTCAACTCTTCTGACCAATTGTGAATTTTGTGAACCTTGTGAACCTTCTTGGAACACAAAGTCTTGTATTGTGAGGGCAAATTTTGGGGTGCAACAGCTGCCCCTGTTCAATTTTCTGAAACCTGAGGGGTTAGATTGGTATATTTGCCAGTCGTAACCTGGAAGGTTGAAGGGGATTGAACACAAAAGCCCAAAAATTTGCACTCACCAGTGCATGGAGTGATATTGATGGTTGGTTGAACATGATTGAGTGGGCTTAAAGATGCCACTAGGGGAAAGTTCTTCAGTAGTATAATGAGGACTGTCAGGAGTCTGGAGTAATACTGATGTAACGGCATGTCTTCATGAGGATAGAGCAATCAATAATGATAACCCTAAAGCAGTCTTGAAGTGATAAATCTGACCTCAGGAGGATAGAGCAATCAATAGCTCTAAAGCAGTCTTGAAGTAATAATGGCTTCAGGAGGATAGAGCAATCAATAGCTCTAAAGCAGTCTTGAAGTAATAGAATGGCTTCAGTAGGGTAGAGCAATCAACAGCTCTAAAGCAGTCTTGAAATAATAATGTGATATGTCTTCAGGAGGATAGAGCAATCAATAGCTCTAAAGCAGTCTTGAAGTAATGATTTCAGGAGGATAGAGCAATGGATAGCTCTAAAGCAGTCTTGAAATAATAATGTAATTTCAGGAGGATAGAGCAATGGATAACTCTAAAGCAGTCTTGAAATAATTAGATGGCTTCAGGAGGATAGAGCAATGAATAGCTCTAAAGCAGTCTTGAAGTAGTAATATGACCTCATGAGGATAGAGCAATGAATAGCTCTAAAGCAGTCTTGAAGTAATAGGATGATTTCAGGAGGATAGAGCAATCAGTAGCTCTAAAGTAGTCTTGAAGTCATGAGAGGCTATCAGGAGGATAAAATAACCCTGAGGTTACAATAAAGCAGTCCCAAAGTAATAAGAAGCTCATCAGGAGGATAAAGTAACCCTGAGGTTACAATAAAGCAGTCCCAAAGATCATAAGATTGTTTGTTGGATAATTAACCTGAAAACAAGGTAGCATTCTGTATAACAACATTAGTTTATGCTTTATGTATGCATGTATGACATGATGCACTTAGGTAATGTACTATAGACATATATGTTATGGTATGATGTAAATGATGTATGTATGCTATGACACTGCTGGAAGTGTCTGGATATCCTTGTATAACAACTGCTGGCCAAGGAAAATAAATCCCGATTCGTTGTTGAAGAATATATAACCCTCCGTCTGCTGGGGATAACAAGGTATAGATAACCTCCCGTTGTTGGGGATAACAAGGTATAGATAACCTCCCGTTGTTGGGGATAGTAGGGTATAGATAACCTTCGTTTTCGTTTGATAGTAGGATAAGTATAACATCCCGTCTTCGTTCATCGTGCCCTTATTGGAAAGTAATTTCCCGTATATCCGTATGAGGATAAAAGAGATGGATATAAATTCCAGGGGAGATTAGACTTTGTGAAAATGGATTAGTCCTACTGATGGTTTGTAACTGTCTTGTAAAGATGAACCGGCGAAGCTTCGTTGAAATCCTGCCCTCGTTCGTCCTTAGTAAATACTATTACTGCATTTTCATGCATTTCTGGTAAACATCAATCATATTAAAAGCATACATGCGTTTCTGGTAAACATCAATCATATTCAAAGGCATACATACATTCAAACACAACCAATGGACGTTTCGCTTATGTAAATAGGGTAAAAGTGAATCTGGATTCAAAAGATGGAATTTATTTATATCAAAAGTGACCCATACACGGGTAAGTTTGTACAAGGAGACATAAACCCTAGTAAGAGAATTTTGTCATGAAGTTTTACAAAAAGAATCAGCTATGTGGGAAATAATCCTATTGAGTTTCAATTCTACTATTGCCACTCAAGTATCTCATCTTCTTGCTGTTGAGACGGAAACGATTGGATTGAGCTTTATCTGTTTGAGCTTGAGTAAGTAGTACAACTGGTTGCAGTTTCATGAGTGATCCAAATGAGACATAGTCATACGCTTTAATCCCTAACTTTTGCCTGGATTGCCCTTTCAGGTTTTCAATCCACCGGGATACCCTTTTTTGCCCAAGCCGCCTTTTCAGGTTTTCGACTTGCCGGGTGTACATCTTTTTATATATATATCCCTAATTTTTGCCCAAACCCTTTTGGTTTGCCGGGATGCCCTTATTTTTGCCTAGGCCTGTCAACCTAGCGGGTCTCTTTTTATGCGTAGTATTTTTTAACTATGTCTGCGTTTACAGGTTGTGGGAAGTCTTCACCATCCATTGTAGTCAGTATCATGGCACCTCCTGAGAACACTGTCTTGACTACAAATGGTCCCTCATATGTTGGAGTCCACTTGCCCCTAGGATCACCCTGTGGTAATATGATACGCTTGATTACCAAGTCACCAGCCTGATATACCTTTGGCTTAACCTTCTTGTTAAAAGCTTTGATCATCCGTTTCTGGTACATCTGGCCATGACAAACTGCTGCTAACCTCTTCTCATCAATCAAATTTATCTGGTCAAGTCGAGTCTGAATCCACTCCTCTTCAGCAACAACACTCCCCTTAATGGCCTTCTGAGTGGTATACTGTATATCATATTCCGTCAAGATCATTTGCCATCTTGCAATTCTTCCGGAGAGAGCAGGTTTCTCAAATATGTACTTGATTGGATCCATCTTCGAAATCAACAAGGTAGTATGGGTCAACATATACTGTCTTAGTCGGCGAGCAGCCCATGCCAAAGCGCAGCAAGTTTTCTCGAGCAGTGAGTATCTTGTTTCACAGTCGGTAAACTTTTTGCTAAGGTAGTATATTGCCTGCTCTTTTCGACCAGACTCGTCATGTTGCCCCAATACACACCCCATTGAGTTGTCTAATACTGTTAAATACATAATCAAGGGTCTTCCATCAACTGGTGGCATTAAAATTGGAGGTTCTAGCAAATATCTCTTAATTTCATCAAAGGCAGTCTGGCACTCATCATTCCATTCCATCACCTGATCTTTCTTCAACAACTTGAAGATTGGCTCACAGATGGTAGTTAATTGGGAAATAAATCTTGCAATGTAGTTCAATCGTCCCAAGAAACCTCTAACCTCCTTCTCAGTACGGGGAGCTGGCATCTCTCGTATAGCTTTCACTTTTGCAGGATCCACTTCAATACCTTTTCCACTGACAATGAAACCCAGGAGCTTTCCAGATCTAACTCCAAAAGTACACTTGTTTGGATTTAATCTCAACCTGTATTTCTTCAACCTCTCAAACAACTTGTGCAGATGATCAAGATGTTGTTCTTCATTCCGAGACCTGGCTATCATATCATCCACATATACCTCTATCTCATGATGAATCATATCATGAAACAAAGCCACCATGGCACACTGATATGTTGCCCCTGCATTCTTCAAACCAAATGGCATTACCTTATAGCAAAAGGTGCCCCACTGTGTCACAAATGTAGTCTTCTCCATATCTTCAGGTGCCATCTTGATTTGATTGTAACCAGAGAAACCATCCATAAAAGAGAATACCTTATGCTGAGCAGTGTTGTCTACCAGGATATCAATATGAGGAAGTGGAAAGTCATCTTTAGGGCTAGCCTTGTTCAGATCTCTGTAGTCTACACACATACGTACCTTACCATCTTTCTTAGGAACTGGTACCACATTTGCAACCCACTGAGGATAAGAAGTTACGGCCAAGAACCCTGCATTGAATTGTTTCATTACCTCTGCTTTAATCTTTTCTGACATTTCAGGACGCATACGACGAACCTTCTGCTTCTTTGGACGACAATATTCTTTCACTGGCAAACGGTGAACCACAATGTCCGTATCCAACCCTGGCATATCTTCATAAGACCAAGCAAAGATCTCCACATAGTCACGTAGCATCTGAACCAACCTGCTCTTGACACTGTCCTCTAAATCAGCCCCTATCTTGACCTCTTTTCTGTTTTCTTCAGTTCCCAGATTCACAACTTCGACTGGCTCTTCATGTGGCTGTATAGCTTTCTCTTCTTGTTGTAACAACCTAGCAAGCTCTACAGGTATTTCACAATCGTCCTCGTCTCCGTCTTCAGTTTGATAGATCGGATTCTCGAAATTGTAATTAGCAATAGTAGAACTGTTATCAACTGGATCCAGAGTGGATGAGGATCTGCATTTTAGTGACGTGGGTGTGTGTAAGAACACATAGCTGATAAAGCAAAAATAAAAGAAAAAGAAAGACAAGGAACACAACATTTAAGAAAACGAAACGTCCATTGATTTTATTGAATGAAGTATGCAAATGAAATGACAACCCGTAACAAGCACACCATTGTGCCCCGGGTAAGGCACATGGCTTGAAAGTTTTAATTGTTCCAGAAATAACACAGTAATAGTATTTACTCCTGACTAAAGGAGATAGGGATAACATCTTCAGCTTTCCAATTATTGAGTCCAGCACCCACAGTAGGAAAAATCCATGCCTCCAAGTTGTGGTCTTCATCTTGATCTCCCACAGCATTGATAACCCCTTGATTGGTGATACGAACAGCACGAGCACGACGAACAGCCTTCTGGGACTCTGCAGTGAAACTCAAACCAAACTTGTCAGACTTGTATGGAATATCAGGAAGCTGACCCCAAATAGTACAACCACCTTCTTCCACCACAGCTTTTGCATCATTGAGGGAGGCCATTGCCATTGTTGGAGGGTTTCTGATGACCACAGGAACCTTCTTCACAGCAGGAGGAGTCACACAATCCTTAACAGCCCAGGGAACCACTTCAAATGACTGACATGGAGTTTCAATGTATTCACCTTCTACTTCCAGATACTTGAAAGTGTTTACATAGCTGACAAAGTATTCTTCCTCTCCAAAGACAGTAACAACTTTTCCATTCACCGGATATCTCAACTTTTGATGTAATGTGGAGGTCACAGCACCTGCCCCATGGATCCAGGGACGACCAAGCAGACATGAGTACGAAGGACGAATATCCATCACATAGAATGTAGCAGTAAACACCTGAGAGCCAACCTTGATTGGAAGATCAATTTCCCCATGCACTACTCTTCTAGAACCATCAAAAGCCTTTACCACAATATTACTGGGCTTCAATACCGTATCTTCAGGACTCAGCTTGTTCAGGACTTCCTTAGGCAACACATTCAGAGAGGAACCATTGTCTATCAGCACATGAGACAGGGTAGTGCCCCTGCATTCAATTGAAATATGCAAGGCCCTGTTATGACCCCTCTTGGCAGGGGTCAAGTCAGCATCAGAAAATCCTAACCCGTTGTCATAGGTCAGGTGAGCAACACAATTCTCAAACTGGTCCACAGAAATTGCACTGGGTACATGAGCCATCTTTAGAAACTTGATCAATGACTTGGCATGAGCCTCAGAACATAATAACAGGGAGAGCATAGAAATCTTTGAGGGAGTATGCCCCAGCTGATCAACAATATCATAATCACTCTTGCGAATGATTTTCAATACTTCTTCCATCTGCTTAGAGAGGTCATCAGCAGCTGGCACATCAGTAGATACAGGCTCAATAACAGGACCCTTGCCCCGAGCATCAGTGGTGGAAGTAACAGCAGGAGTAACTGCACTCTTAGAAGCAACTGGAGGAGAGAAGACTCTTCCACTACGAGTGATCTTGCTAGATCCAGCAATATTATCAATGTCAACAGGCATATCAGGTAAAGGCTCCTGCTTGACACCATGGATGTAAACATCAGACCCATAGTGCCAAGGCACAGCTTTGTCGGATGTATAAGGAATAGGACCAGGAGTGGTAATGATCAGAGGAGCTACTCTGGCTTCAGCGACAACTTTCACAGGACCTTCAGCAGTAATCTTGATTGGGCCCTGATGAGTGATTTTAATGGGACCTTTTGAAGTGATTCTTAGTGGTACTTTGTCAACCATATCAACCTCTTCAATCTTCTTACCCTGAGTCAGATGATCTACCATACTTTCTACAGATGCTGGTCTTCTTTCAAACACTATAGTACACTTATCCATGAGACGTTGAATCCCATCTCTCAAAATGAAGCAACTATCCGACTTATAGGTACAATACAAACAATCTTCACGACAACCTGGAAAGGTCCCAGCTTGTACTAACCTCTTTTTGATAACAGACAATGGTGTGCTCAACTCCATAACCGAATAGACATGCAGATCTTCATCAATATCTTCATCAATGGCGTTGACAGTCTTCTCGTGATTTGGCATTGGAGCTGTAATCACATTTGGAGTACCTGATGGGTCAAACTCAATTTCTCCAGCATCAATCATATCCTGAATTTTGTTCTTCAAGACCCAGCAGTTATTAGTATCATGTCCTGGACAGTTTGAATGATATGCACATCGTGCATTGGGATTGTACTTGGGAGAGGTAACATTGGGATTCTGAGGAGCCTCCCTCAGGGTAATAAGTTCAGCCTTCAACAAGTGTTGCAATGCCTGAGCTATTGACATGTTGATCTTCGTGAACTGTCTTCTAGCCCTCTGTTGGTTGCCTTGAGGCTGCTCTGTTGTTGCAGGAGTTGGATTTGAAATATGAACTGCACTAACAGACTGATGCCTTCTGTTACGATCAGGCTGACCATACACATCATTAGATTCTTTCTTCCCAGTGGGAGGCTTCTTTGCAGCACCTGATGAAGAAGTGCCCACTTGGATCTTACCACTCTTGATACCATTCTCTACTCGCTCTCCTGTCATGATCAACTCAGTGAAGCCAGATGATGAGCTTCCAATGAGATGACTGTAAAACGGACCATTCAGCGTACACATGAACATATCAACCAACTCCCTATCAGTCAAAGGGGGTTGAACTCTTCCAGCTAAGTCTCTCCACTTCTGAGCATACTCCTTAAAGCTTTCTTTGGCACCCATAGACATGCTTTGAAGCTGCATGCGAGTGGGGGCTAAGTCAGCATTGTATTGATACTGCTTGTAGAAAGCTTCAGCAAGGTCATTCCAATCTCTGATGTTGACACTCTCCAACTGATAATACCACTCTAGCTGAGCTCCAGATAAACTCTCTTGAAAGAAATGGATCCACACCTTTTTATCAGCAGTGTGGGGTTGCATTCTTCTGACATAAGACCTCAGATGCAATTTGGGACAAGAGACCCCATCATAGACAACAAATGTAGGAACTTTGAACCCAATGGGTATGACCACCCCAGATATCAAGCTCAAATCCTCAAAATCCAGCCCAGATGATTTCTGTAATTCCATAGCATCCATTCTATCCACCAGCATCTTGAATTTGTCTTCGTTAGGCTCATGGTAGTAGTTAGCCTCAGAATCAGAGTCCCCCATAGAGTTGTGGAGACTGCCTCTCTCCTGCTCAGATTCTTCAGATTCATAGTCTTCAACATGTTCCTTGGTCTTGACAGGACCTTTGAACCTTCTTCCCATGTTGAGCAACCCAGCAGACCTTCTAGCCTTCTTAGTCTTCTTGGCCAGCAGTGTCTTCAATTCATCCTGCCCCTTGGATAGGTTCAGGATCAGCTCTTGGAACTGTGCATTCTGTGCCTGGAGATCTTTAACTGATTGTTCAAGAGCCATTGCTGAAATAAACAGCGAGAAGATGAGAAACCTGTGCACAATTATAAACCTGTGATGCAATGATATGGGAATGCATATGCAATGTTTTCAAGGACCGCAGGATTTAAATTTGCTTAAACAATCAAGAAAGTAACTTTTTATTAGTAATAACTTGTTTTGCCTTTTAGGCTTACAAAAAATGAAAACGAAATAAGTACAAAAGATGGGGTTTTAAGTCTCCCATGGACGTTTCCTCTTTGTGTTGAGGTATGAGTTGAGGTTTCGTTCCTCATGAAGTAGCTTTGTTAGCTCTAGGATCCTTGCTTGGCTTGCTTTGTAATGAGCCTCGAAAGTATCCCTTTGCTCTTTCAGTTGGATCCATGATCTCTGCAAGTCTTCCATATCAGTAGGCATGTCTGGGTGAAGGATGGTATAAGCTGTGTCTCCTTCAGCAACAGGTTCCATGGTAACTGGTAGGACGGCAGGATATGGCATCATGAGTGTCTGAGCACGAGATCGTACCCATCTGAGATAAGCCTCCATAGGAATAGTGTACTTAGGCTCCAGTGTCTTGCTGTCAATCCTGTTTACCTTTCCCCAAGCTCGGATGAATCTCTGACGGTAACCCTGAAGATCGTTGTCGTAATCAAACACAATGCCCTGAATCAACATGTCATGTGGACCATCGCTCCGGGCGTAACCAAACTGTCGTAAAGCTAGAGATGGGTTGTAGGTGATGCCTCCTCTTATGCCTAGAAGTGGCACATTAGGAAACTCCCCACAACGGTCAATGATGGTGACATTCTCCATAGATCTGGAGCACCAATGGATGTCTGAGTGAGAAAGTGACATGATCCTCTTGGACCATCTGAACCCTTGCTCATTCTTCATTACTGAGCGAGGAAGGTGAGAAATAAACCACCTAGAAAGTAAAGGTATGCAGCACATCAAAGTTCCTCTTGCCCTTGTAGTACGGGTGTGAAGAGAATGTAGGATGTCTCCAAGTAAGGTAGGCACTGGATTGTGACTCAGGAATATGTTGATGGCATGAACGTCTATGAACTGATCAGGATTGGGGAACAACACTAAGCCATAAATCAATAAGGCTAAGATCTCCTCAACAGCATCGTAGCTCATAGCCTTCAAGAACATTTGAGCTTTATCCACTAATACCTTGGCAAGAATACCTTTAACTCCACTTCTCGTCTCTAGAACAATGTCAGACTTCTTCAGATGTAGAGCTGCAGCAATAACTTCTGGTTTAAGCTCCTTCTCTAAGCCTGTGAATGGCTTCTGATCAAGAACAGGTATACCCAGAAGTTTAGAGAACTCCTCCATGGTTGGAACCAGCTGATAATCAGGAAATGTAAAGCAATGGTGCTTAGGGTCAAAGAACTGAAACAGCACACTCATCATGTCTTCACTGAACCCTGAAGTAACTAGATCCAATAAGTGACCATGTCTCTTGTTGAACTGGGAATGATCAGGCACTAGGGAAACCAACTCCTTGAGCTTAGCAGGTATCCCTACAAAGTTGATCCTGATGGTGTTTCTACGAGCAGAAGCCATGACCTGCAACAAAGAACAAAGATAAATCCTTTGGTCCTTGAAATGGTTAGGGAAAATGATATGCTTATGATGCATGATGATGTCATGATGTCATGCTCAATCACAAACATGTGGCACACACAAACAAGTCACACCATAGCCCTAGGTTTAAAGGCTTGCATGAGGTTCAAAGGCGAGTACCCTCCCCTGAAGTTAGATGGTTCATCCTGTCCTACAAAAGTAACCAGGTTCTAAGGGATCTCAATATCATTGATCCTTCACAAGGGTGGTTGTTCAGAAGGCAACTTACTTGCCAACCAAAACCCTCCAAGTTTAAGATCTCAATGAGCGTAGTATCGAGTGTCAACCAACTTCAGTCTGCACCAAAGCCGGTTACCTCACTACTTTCTAAAGGCCAAGATGAGTTAACTAGGGTTCTAAAAGTCAGTTAGTGCATTGACAACATATGGCAGCCTCAATATTATCCTCAACTTGACTTAAGGAATATAAGCACCAACCAAGAAGTCGCACTAACTATGGCCACCAGATCAACCGTATCGATATACGTCGTACAGTTTCCTTGGTCTATTGCCATTTACCTAAGGTACACTAGATCCGGGTTAGGACCTTTCACACATAAGAGCACCCCAACAATATAATAATAAAGCAAACAAGGCAAACAATTTAAAGTGATCTTAATTCCTAAGGGTACCCCTCTTAAATAGATCCCCAGCAGAGTCGCCAGTTCTGTAACACGGTGGGAGAACTGACTTTAAACAATGTTGCGGATAGCAAGAGTCGCCACCGACTTTTATTTTATCCATAAGGAAAGGTTATAAAAGAACAGGAAAGACCTTAGAGAATATTTTGGGTCCGGGGGGTAGGTTATGAAAAGGGAAGGTGTTAGCACCCTTTTCATCCATGGTTATCCATGGGCTCTTAGGTACTTAAGCTCACTTTTGAATTGTTTTGAAAGTGTAGTGTGTGAATAGCAAAAAATTTCAGAATAGTTTAATAATAATCCGTGTATGGATGTGAAAAAAACTTGTTTGAAAATTTTGTTGGAAATTTGTTTAAGTGTGAAAAAGTTTTGAAGTGAGCAAGTATCTAGGAGTAGCCTACCCTAATGTTTTAAGGTCTTTCTTATTCTTTATCCTTTCCTTAGTAAGACTGTCCCTACTATAATGGAGTAGGTAGTCCTTACTTTGGATGTTAAGGGACATGTGAGGGACAATTTGACTTTGAAGGCCATTGTGAGATGTAATAAGCACATATAAGGGACCATCATCATTTTTCGAAAGGGACTCGATTCGTAAAGGCAACCATAAGGGACTTTGATGATTTTTCTATTTGAGGGACTTGCTTTATACACCCCACTTAACCATTATTCGTAGGCAACTTGAGGGATATCCTTAGGAAATGAGACGGCGATTAAAATCGACTTACGTGTGTGACGTGTTTATTTTAATTATCTTTATTTAAAAGTGATCTAAATTTATTTTAATATTACATACATGTTGTTACACTCCCTAATTACTAACCATAATAATAATTAAATAATTAAACAACTTTACATCCAAGAAACAATTACAAAATAATAAGCAAAATAATTAAATAGAAAAGATAAATAAAATATAAATAAGCAATAATAAATAATAAAGGGGGTTAATTCTAAGTTTACTCGGCAAGACATCGCATCTTGTGCCTACGTATCCTTACGGGAGTGGAATCAGAGTAATCGTAGTTCCCCTCAATAGGGAGGTTAGAAACTTCTTGACTGTGGTCAAGGTCTCAAGGGGAATAAACGCATCTTAAGGACACGCTTACGTGGAGTGTAGAAACTCTAAATCTCTACGTTGAAATGTTAAGTTGTAATTAGGGTTAAATTAGGGATTCCACGGCGGGAAACCCTAAAATGAGCGCGGCGGCTCTTTGACCTAATGCTAAGGGTAAAATTGTAATTTTGCCTGCGGCGAGGCATTTGTGAAAATTAGGGTTTGTAGTTTGTAGTTTTGAGGATTTGAAATTGAATGTGTGAAGTTTTACGGACTATTGGCGCGGCGGCCAAACAGTTAGACCTAACCTTCGGATGTGTGCAATGTGACAGAAATAATAGTAAACGCGTGAGATAATTGAATCATGCAAACAGAGAGATAATGTCATAATTTAAACCATGCAAGCAGAAATTTAAAGGCAGAATTTAAAGAGCGATTGTTAAGTTCGCGAGGTTACATGAGAGGAGCAGATACAATATGATAATGAAATTTGAATTGAACAATAATAAAATAAAATAAATAACGGTTCTAGTTATTATTTTAAAAAAAAGATTTTAGTTATTATTTTAAATTTATCTAAAAAAAAGTTTTTCTTAAAAATAATAGGTTTTCATATTAATTTGGAAAAGATGTTAATGTTATTTATTTTAAAAAAACAGATTTTTATATTATAACAAATTTTAATAAATTAATGATAACAATAATAATAATAATGGTAATAATAATGATAATAATGATAATAATAATAAATAATGATAATAATAATAATAATAATAATAATAATAATAATAATAATAATAATAATAATAATAATAATAATAATAATAATAATAATAATAATAAAGCAATAATGAATTTTAAATGTGCCAAATAACCCAACAATGTTGCTAACGCAGAAATGCGCTCATCGCAACCAGATCTAAATCGGACGAAACAAAATTTATCGCAAAGAAAAAGAAATTAAGCAAAAAATAGTATTATTGCTCACACAAAAATGCGATCATCGCAACCAGATCGAACTAACACAAATGTCACGCGTCATGCACACAAATGTGCAAACATCATATCGACATAATTCGATCAAAAATCTTATATATATAAACTCTAACAATTTAAAAATTATATATATATAAACGTAACAGTAATAGATAAAGAAAAAGAAATAACGATAATAGATGAAGAAAAAGAAATAACGGTAAAAGATGAAGAAAAAGAAACAACAGTAATAGATGAAGGAAAAGAAATAACGGTAAACGATGAAGAAAAAGAAACAATAGTAATGGATGAAGAAGAAAACTAAATAACGGCAAACGGCACTCACTCCTCTTAGGTTTTTTTCCTTCTCTCCTCTTTTCCAACAAGGCAACACATGTATATATAGGGAACAAATTAGGGTTAACACCAAATTGTCAATAATGTCCCTAAAGCCCAAACTAAATAATTAGTTAAGAAAAAAAATAAAATTTAAATAATTTAAAATAATTAAAATAAACTTAAAATAAAAACTAATAATCCTATTGATTCCTAAAATAAAAAAATATTATAAAAAGAACAAAATTTTTTTCAATATTTTTTTATTTTATGATTTTTTGGATATTTTTATGAATAATTTAGAAAAAAGTGAAAAAAAATAATATTTTAAAAAATGATTTAATTAAAATACGAAAATAATAATTAAATAATAATAAAAAACTATTTTTGTTATTTTTTTAATGAAAGATAGAAAAATTTAGAGTAAAAATAATAAAAAACAAAAAAAGTGACAAAGGTGAGATTCAAACTCTCAACCTCTCACACTCATAACTCCTTACACATGTCCTCCTGCCAATTGTGCCATTTTTACTTTTTAGAAAAAAAATGCATGCCATATGATATTTACCTGCAAAAAGTCAAACGACTACACAAATTTGTTAGTAATTGATTAGATGCAATGAAATGCGACGACAAATCTTAGGGCAAAATTTGGGGTATTACAGTTATTATGATAATATTTCTCACCCAACCTCTCTTTGATGTTGGCAAAAAAAAAAAAAAAAAATCATGAAGTTTGACTTTGGTTTGACCACAGTTGACCTCAGTTTGACCTTTTAACTACATTGACTGCTTTTGACTTATCTGATCATCTGACTGAGCAAACTTTTGAGAAAAGTCTTGAAACTTGACATGGGGGTTCTTATACACATATAAGATGTTATGAAGCTCACTTGAAGTCTTGGAAGTCCATTTAGCCTGATTAAAGTCAAAACCCTAGTTTTGGATGCACTGCTTAGGAGGTGCATTGTCTAAGGGAATTGTCAACTCTTCTGACCAATTGTGAATTTTGTGAACCTTGTGAACCTTCTTGGAACACAAAGTCTTGTATTGTGAGGGCAAATTTTGGGGTGCAACAGTAATGCCTTTAAGTTTTAGTAATTACTATTTGTAGATTCGATAAAGAACGAAGAAATAATCCTTTAAATAAGAAAGGGAATCTGGGTTTCCCCGACTATTGTTGGTTCTTTAAATACTTCAATACCGATCAATTGTCCTTCTCCTGATAGGATGGTGAGGAATTTTCCAACGCCCTCTCAATCAGATTCTTGAGGGGGGGCCTCCTTGAGGCATTATAGAGATGTTGGTAATCTTGGCGATTCCAAATGGGCACTGTGTATGCCAAATTCTCTAACTCTTGTCTTCTTAGCTAGATCGAGATCCCATACTCCAAAAGAGCATAAAGCGTCTACTTTGAGAGGATTGTTCTTACCTCGTCAATCTGACCGATGAAGCTCTCAAGAAGGAGTTATCCAATCTGGAATATTACACTTGTCGAGCTTCTGCTATTCAGGCCATTGGTGGGGCCGGTCGTTGGGATGGTTTTTTATCTGACCAACATCATAAGGAGAAACAAATAGTATAGGAGAGTATCTTAAATTTTATGGTTCAATAGAATAGGTACATGTAATAAGTACAAAAGGCTTTTGTTTCTCTTACCGAGATAAGTGACACCTTAAATGATTTCAATCTCCCCAAATCGTTAGTTGACCAGGTAAAACTATTGGAGAGGAAAGTATAAAAGAAGGATAAAGCCATGGCTTCAGATCAAGTCAATTTATCTGGTATGAAGGCATCTCTTTTTTTTGTTTAGGAAGATCTTGAAAACTTGCAACTTGACAATGTATCTCTGGCCCAAAAACTTAATGAATCATTCACTTATGGTCTCATGGCCATCACAAAGTCTTTTGAGAACACTTTACTACAAGTAAATCATTTTACCCTCCTCTGCATATTTTGATTGATCAAGTATGGATGGACCTGGTGCCTAAAGATGGAAAATTCGTGTAGCTTAAAAATTAGCCATTTCCTTCTCCACCTTTTTATTTATTTTTTTGTGTGTAAATGTAATACCTTGTATTGGGAAGTGTGAGTAAATGAATTTGACATTGAGATATCGTGTTTACCTATTTAAGGTGCATGTGTTTGATGATAAGTTAATTTCTCTAGGATTTGCATGAACTTATGAGGTTTGCGCTCAAAGATTATTGAACGTCTTTGGTACCGTTCCAAAACAACGGTCGATACCCCTTCCCCTCCTCAGATGAAAACATATTATGAGATTGACGTGTGTGTCATACCCTAATTTTTACCCCTAAGATTCCACCTATCATATCATTTACTATCATCAAGATCACAAGCATGGTATCCTCCTAACCCCCCTCTCTTTGGGTTGCCTTTGGGGAGAGATCACCAAGAACCTTTGTGTTTTTATTGCTATTATATGCTAACATTATTCAAAATATAAAAATATGTGGTTGTTTCCTTTTCTTATTGTACAAGATAGGGAATTGCAATCAATGTATCAAGCTCGGTTTCTAAATTAAACTCAAAGTTTGGTCAACAATTGGTTCACAAGAGCTCTTACCTCAAGGCATGACCTATAATATTAGGTCATATTCATGCAAAACTTCATTCAACATCATTTGATCAAGAGAAGTTCAAGTTTGGTGCATGTTTTCAAAGATGATTCAAGTATGGTTCATGTGTTAATTCTCATGCCATCTCCATCTAATTCTCAAACAATCATCAAAGATTATTCAAAAGAGGCAATCAAATTTCATTCATTTGGCACTCACGGGTTCCCCATTAGGCTTTTGGATACAAGAAATAGTAAGAAACCACAAGTTGGCACATGTTTGGTTGGCCTAAAATCAAGTTTGGCATGTCATTTGGTCCAAATACCATAACTTCTTCATTTCTTAACATATTTGGAATATAATTTGAGCCAAATGTCATATTTGAACTCCTCAACAACTTGTTTCAAGAGTCAACCATCAACTCATCCTCTAAGTTCGTTAATTTTGGAATTTTCTCAACTGCCCATGTGTGCGCAAAAGTAGGCCCAAGACCTAGTGGACCTAATGACTGACCTGTAATTTCAAATCACAACCTCAACTTTGATTAAGTTCCATATTCAATCCCATAAACCTTTTAATGTGGTTCTTTTTGCATTTGATTCTTTGCCACGAGAAGATCATTTGGCACAAAGAAAATTAAAAAACGCACGAGTGGATTCCATTTGGCCTAAGCTTAAACATGGTATCAAGAACTCTGTTCCCCACGCAAGTTTCAGGTTATGATTTTCATTCCAATCTTAATCTGGGACCACAAGCACATATGAAACTATTTTGTGAACCAAAAACACATGCAAACAAACACAAAACGACTTGTTTTCATCCTTAATTCACACAATTCATGTTGCATTTCACACGGATTGCAAAACACCGAAACTAAACCTAACTCACATGAATTCTTCATAATTTCACACGTATCATGATCTCATTTCATTTCCTATAAATAGAGGATTATTTTTCCTTCATTTCCAAGCTTTGATATCCAAAGAAACTCTGAAGTCATTGAACTCGAAACCTCTAAAAAAACAGAGACCTGAACTTCCAAATCAAGCTTGTTTCAACTTCTTTCTTTTCCCAAAATCCATCATCGTCCTCCTCTAAAGCTAAATGAAGCATTACCGTGTCTTGAAACCTACCAAAACCTACAACTCGATTTCACCATTGTTTACCTTCGAAGCTTCAACTGAAAAGGTAGTTACGAGTAACATTTTTGAGAAAACAAGTTATCCGCGTGTTCGTCTTGTCCCATTGATCAAAATTCCTCACTCACCTGGAATTTATCTTTTGATTTAGTCATTTAATTTTACTTTAAAAAACTAGGGTTCTTCGCGTTTTTGAGCAAATTCTCTCTGCTCAGAGCAAATCAATTGCTCTGATGCAGAGAGACATGAACGATGACATGAGTAGAAGCTTACACGTATGATGTTTGAGCTTAAAACTCAGAGTTCATGGATTTGTAAAATTGAACCAAGATTAAAGACAATGAAGCTTTGCACGCGTTATGGTGGGAAATGCAAATCCTGACCAATGAGAGTGTGCCACATAGCTAGCCGTTGGTTCTTTTTATTTAAATTTGTTTTTAATTTCTTTTTCTTTTTTGATTTATTTTAAATAGCTCCTTTGACCTTTTTGAATCCATTTTTTTCATAAACTCATAAAAATATTTTCTATCACATATATATTTTTGCATAGTTTTTAAAAATTATTTTGCATTTAATTGACATTTCTTCTGTTTTCCATTTAATTTTTATTCTTGATTTTATTTTTAATTACTTTCAAATAATTTTGCATCCAACTTTTGAGATTCACTTGTTCATATTTTTCTTGATTTCGCATAATTTTCTCAACCATTTATTTTACTTTTTGGTGCATCTTTTGAATTTTCCGTTTAATTTCCATTTTTAATCATTTTAAAAATCATTTCTATTTCATTTTATTCATATTTTTGAATATTTGGATTTGGCACTTGATGATTGTTTGGTTGATCATGTCTTCAACATCTCAAATCTTTGATTGATGATCTCTTGGTTGATTCAATCTTCCATGGCTTAAGCATGCTAACAAATGATCACCTGATCATTTTTTGTACTTTTCATCAGAGATAGGTTATCCCTGATATGATCCTACTTTGAGGTTTTGGTTTGTTTATATTTGATCCCTACATGATGACCTTCATCTCTTTTCTTCTTTTGTTTTTAACTTTTGTGTTACATGTTTTAGGAGACTAACTTTGTGTTAGTTCTCTAATATGTTTGACACATAAATTATTATTGCCCAGCCTCAGATAGGCGTGACTTCTACATAAGTCCACTTACGACTGCTTAACATAACGCTAAATTGTCCTGACTCAATTAAATTCTCATTAACATTATCATTAACGTATTAATTTTGCTAACATCTAACATTTATTTTATGCTCTTTACATTTATGTCATTTACATTCATGCCATTTTTACATCCTTGCCTTTTACTTTTGCTATTTATTTTATGCTTTATTGCTTTCCTATTTCAAAAGAACAAAAACATCATAAAATGGATAAAACCCTAAAAAAATGTAATTTGTTCTCTTCGACTTTGTGTTACTATCCCTTGCTTGAGGAGTATTTTGGACCTTGAACATTAGGACATAATGTTTTTCTTTTGCTTGGAGTGGTATCTAAGACCTTGTGATCCATCTGAGACCTTGTTATCCATCTGAGACATAATACTCCATCTGAGACCTTTTGAACTCCAACTCATGACTTGGAGACTCTTTATGGATTGATGACCTTGGTTGTCCATCTAGATTTGTTTTGATATTCATTTGTGCTTGTGCTTGTTCATCTTGTGGCTCAATCCAAAGGAAAAGGAATGCTTATTTTGAACAATGTCAAATGCTTGTTCCATCTTGTGGTTAGTACATTTGCACACACAAAGGCTTTCTCTTGGGCTACCTTAAAATGAGACCATTTACTTTATGATTTAGGATAGTCTCTTTATCTCTTCCCACTTCTTAAATTTTTTAAACTTCTCCATATTTCAAAAACTTCTTGTTTTCAAACTTCACACCTTTTTCTTAATAAACCTTGACTTTGTCAAGTGATCCACAAAATCTTTTTCTTAATAAATGCTAAAACAATTAAACATACTTAAACTATGCTCAAAACCTCTAAAGAAGACAAACCTCATCAAACTTCTTTCTATGCCTTCGTGCACTTTTCTACAAGAGCCTTTTTTTTTAAAGATTGGATATTAGTCTATTCTTGTAGTGATGCAAACCACTATACTTATATAAGATGCTGAGAAATGATTGACATTTTCCACTTGAATGTTGAGACATGCTTGTGAGAAAGTCCAAGTGAAAGTTCTCCATATCAAGATGATATAAATGCTCATTTCATCATACTTGTGGGTAGTAAGTTAAGTTTTCTACTCGAATGCGACAAAATGTCTTTTCAAGTAAAATCAATCAAAAAATAATCTAGCTTTTTGTAAACATAGATTTGCAAGTGATTCCCGTGGAGTACAACGAATGTGAGAAGTGCTAATACCTTCCCCTTGCATAACCAACCCCCGTATCCGGATATCTCTTTTTGTTTTATCTTTTTGTGGGTTTTGTTCGACCTTTTCCTTTTTCTCTTTGGAAACAATAAAGTTTGGTGGTGACTCTTGCTTTTTTATTTAAGTTAATCAATAGCATGATCTCAATAATTTTTCCCACCGCGACAGTGTGGCATACCCACCACGACCTCTGGGTGGCTAGATACTGAGAGGGGATAAACAATTTTTCTGTTTTAGTGGTTTTACCACTTTCCTTGTGTGTGTGATTTGCATGTGGGGATTTAATTACTTTAGTCATACGTCTGTGGTGTTTATGACAACTTGCGTCGGGGCTTTGATCTCTTAAGTTGTACCCCATACTCATTGTTATCTTTCACGGTCACAAAGAAAAAGGATATTTCAGAAAGATATATGTTCATTCAAACAGAAATACCATAGTTCATTGTAGTGAAGTAATGAATTATACAAGAATCAATAACATAATGAGGCTGTAAACATAACCAGGTGGACCTACCACTGCTTATTCGCCTCATCTTTATGGCTCACTTTGGTTAGTCATTCTTGATTGCTTTGCTGATACAATCTATTGTACTTGTGGGTGGCCGAATGTTCATGCTCCTTAGATGTACAGTGAGAGAAGCTACATTGATCTTCGTGACCTTGCACAATCCTTCCTTTCTATCTTGTTGCAATACCTGGTATGTTTTCTTGGCCCATGCAAATTCAACATTGATTGTGACCAACTCATTGTGAAGAATATGGAACTTCAGTTTAAGGTGGATCGAGGAAGCCATTACGTATAGATTTTCCGCAAAAGTTTTGCCTAGTCTGCAATTGTAGACACTCATACACATGACTTCAAGGAACTGCGAGTCCAAAGTCCTAACATCTTTTCCCTCTCCTATGAATATCATTAGTTTGATGTACCCCTAAGGACAATTATCGTGACATTGAACGCTTGAAAGTGTGATCCTTCATATGGCCACAAAATTTCCATCTTTAGGCCAATATTTTTAACAGCTATAGAAACATTATATCGCTGGAGTTGCCGCCATCGATTATTATCTGGGAGATGTCAAAACGACCAACTGTGGCTGTTATGAATAGAGGAAAGATATCATTCGGGACTCCCGACTTCCTTGCTATCCCAAAACCAAGAATTGGTATATCTAAGCTCTTGTTCGAGGCGCTTTTGTCATTCTTATGGACATCCATCAATCATGAAATCTTCCTCTTCATTGTCTCTTTTGACGAGACGTTTTCCCGAGGCACATCTCTAGTAACGACAACAATGTGATGTCATTTTCCCTTACTTGCTCCTTTCTCTTCACTACTAGCCTCTTCACCGTTAGTCATGACATCAACAACATTGGATTGAGACTTTTATTTTGGAGATTCTTATCTATCCTTATTTCCTCCTTTGATACAATTAGAAAATTAGGCCCTCTTTATCAAACCCTTGATTGCATCCTTTAGCTGTAAGCATTCATTGGTGGCATGGCCGTGGCTCTTTTAAAAGCGGTAATACTTTGTTTTTTCTGTCTTGGAGGATTCTCTAACAGGGAAGGGTTTTTGATCTCGGCCTTTCGAAATTTAATATTTTCACACTCTTGGTATATCTTATCCTAGGAGGTGTTTATAGGAGAGTACTTATCATACCAATCGTGGGTCGCACGATTAGAGTCTTTTATTTTCCTATTGGAATCTTTCTCGAATGGTCAGATGAAACCTGTATCAGTTGACAATTGGCTATTCCCTTGGGCCATAAGATTTTCCTCAAGATTTATGAAAGGTTGTGCCCTATTCAACATTTCCTTTAGACTATGGGCTTCCTTACACCCAACTTCTCCCTGATGAAGCTATTCGGCTCCAGTTTGTTCTAAAATATCCATCACTTGAGGCTCTTATTGGAGCCTCTGACTTCCACATATACTTGTGTGAAATGGTCAATGTACGACCATAAAATTTTCGTCATCCCCTGCATGATAACACTGAGGGAATCTATTGTGACCAATTTCTTTTTTTGAGTTGTGAAACTAGTGGTGAAATTCTCACACAAATTGGTCCACGAATCAAAGCTCCCATCTAGAAGATCTTTGAACCAAAGCCTTGTTGACCATATCAATGTTAGTGCAAATATTTTTCATTTTCTCACCTCATCATCATGGTAGTAATTCCAACAGTCATCAATATGCTACATGTTCGCTAGGATCTCCTTTTTCATCATACTCCATTATATTCAACGGTTTCTTTAGAAATTTTGGTATATGGCTGTCAAGGATACAAGTATAAAAGGATGTTTCTACTGGTTCTTCTTCTAATACTTGAGATTTTTGTTAACAAACTATCTTATACATGATGTTCAATAATTCATTCACGCTTTATACTTCGAGATTGGCTTGTAATAACTAGAATCCAAGTAGTGTCTCTGGTCTCAATACCGTCAAAGGTGTTTGAGGTTCGAACAAAGGTTAGACTTGTCGGAACAACGAAACAAATCATATGAATGGAGAAGGTTAAACGAGATCCGAATGTAATAGAATATTTATAACTACTTAATCCATACCGCATTGAGGAAAAGTCAATGGATGTCATGCGGCTTGAGCATCAGTTGCTGCTATGCACAAAGTAGCAGTGTCTATGGTTTAAAACCTGTAATTGTCAGAAGATATTGAGGCTAGAGATTTGGGAAGTTGATAATCATAGTTGATCTACTGTCGGAGTAGATAAAAAATATAAGATTCACGGTTCGATGTCAGGAAATCATATCTGCTAAGTTGAGAAGCTTCAATTTAGTGAATCGAGAACTGAGTATTCAATCGTGGAAATGCATGAATCTGATGTCCATTCCCATATATAATGTCATTGTTCTGTTAGGGGAACCAAAGTTGATTGAAGATCAGAGGTTATGAGATGCAATAGCGGTCATGAGCTTCTGATACGATGTGCATGTGTGTGTGAGTGTGTGCGCGCGTGCGTGTGAGAGAGAGATATTGACCTGTAAGGTTAACACTTCAATGCTCAAGTCCGTATGTGAGTAAGATGAACGAATGGAGTTTAAATTTGATTTCTGTACTTGGAAAATGGCGAACTTCCCCTTTATATAGTAGGGAGGTTATAACAACCCACTATTCTTCAGATGTAGGATGCGAGGAGCCATTGGATGAATTCTGAACCCAGACCCCTATACGTTCTACTTTAGGATAACACTCATACCATGTGAGTGGCTGATCCGCTGTCGCGCACGGATCAAAAACGAGTATTTTTGAAAACAGTAGTAATGGTAACAACAACTCGAGTATTGTTCTCACAAGGACTCTTGTATTATTTCAACCAACTAAAGAAAAGGTTTATGGGGGATTTTAAGTTTTTATTTATAAAACAAGAGAAAAAATGATTAAAATAAGTGATTATCAATTAAGCTAAAACGACTAATCCTACTGATTCGGATTCCGACTTATCACCGGCTATTATAACACCAATCCCTAAGCGGCTTCGGTCCTATTCGATTATGAGATCAATTAGACAAGCGCTTATCAAAATAAAACGAATTATGTTCCTGTTTACCGAATTAAGCAAATGGTTAAGAATATGACGAGTTAACGAATTAAGCAAACGATAACACACAATTAAATTTAGGAACATGCATATAATCGAATTTAATCAATTTTATCCTATGAACAACAATCGAATTAAGCAAACAATTGCAATAAAACTAAGCATATGACTTCATAGAAAAGGATTGAAAAGAATCAAATTTAAATTGGTATTAGAATAACCTCAAAGCGATGGAACCCGTAAGCAGTAAGATTTGCCTTGAGAATTAGTTCTCTATTACAATCGTAAACAACCAAGTAAAATTGTGAAAAGAAGGTTAAGTGACAGTAGTATGGCTGCTAGGTATAAGAAAGCATTAACACTTCTGGTTTTAACCCAACTGGGTCGAAAAACATAAGAAATCCGGCCCAAAATTAAATATTTCAAACGGCAGATTTCGGGTCTTGACTTCAACGAATTATTTGGATCTGCTACACTCCGAATCATTCTCTTCCTCAAACATAAAAGTTGTAGCTTCTGTATTAGCTTTCCAATGTCTATTAGAACATGAAAATCCAATTCTTGCAGCTTCTGTTATGATTCAAACAGTGGACAAATATCAAATAACCGCTAAAGTTGAAAATAAGCTGCGAAAATAAAATACAGGTAAAAACAAATTTAAATATGAAAAATACATTAAAATAGTAAAAATACTCAAATAAACTGTAGGAATGCCTAAGTATAACAATAGAAGAATGTGTATGAAGATGTACTGATCAAATTCCCCCACACTTAAACTTTTGCACTCCGAGCAAAATATTATCAAGACTCATGAAAAACAAAAGCATTTAGATACTTATTCTAGGCTGTAAACTCTTCTTCATTCAAGATTGCATCGATAGGTACTAATTTTTCACACTAAGGATATCGTAAGAACACAAATTTGCAATTGTGTGGTCATAAAGCTCCCTCCTATACAAACCAATCCAAATCATGTTATTAAGCTGAAGTATAACTTACTTATCCTCCTTTTTGCTCTCTTTCATTCTAATGCAATCACATTAAGCCCTTTATCTATTCACACACATGCTAAATAAACTTGTTAGTGACTATGACCCATATATTTTCAACAATTCAAAATTATCCACTTAAATAGCAACAACAATAGTTTTTTTCTTTTTTTTTGAAGGTTTCACAACCGTTAGCCTAAGTGACCGGGTGAGGATCATCTAACTTAAAAGGCGGATTCCTATTTAGATTTCTTATTAAACACGCGATCATTCACTTATTTGCATCAGCTTAATTACTTAGTGTGTGATTTCTAGATGGTGCTGACTGCTAGATAAACTACTTAAGAGCTACTAAAGGATGAGAACTCAAGGTTATGTCATAACAAGTATTTAAATCGAATTCCATATTCGAGAGACTTAAGGTGTTAAAACGATATCAATCTTATGAATATTTCCCAAGTCTCTATAATCTAGCCTCAAATTAATTTATAGCCTAAAAATTTTAAAAGATGCATTGTGTTTCAAAGTAAAAATTTTATTTATTTATTTATTTATTTAAGAACAAAACCAAAACAAAATAAAGAAAAAAAATAAAAAAATGGTTCCCTCCCCCACACTTAAAATATACATTGTCCTCAATGAAAGAACATAAATATAAAATAAGAGTGAGAGAAAGGAAAGAACACACCCGAGTAGTCAAGATGGATAGGTGATCACATAAGCAGTCTTTCCTAAAGAGATATCTTCTGCAAGATCCTCTTCCAAAGTGGGGATGCCATACAATAGCTTTGGGTAGCATCCGTTGAACTTGAAATTATTATTAGTGTCTTCTCCTTTTATTCCAGGACCAAAGAAGAATCTTCGATAGGTAAAAGTGTCGAATGAGCATGTGAACATGATCTCTTTTTTCACAACATCAAGAATTAAAGGATTAAGGGGATGTCTCACTAATATCCTTCCATCTTCCATAGAGGTCCATCCAATTCTCTTCTTATCTTTCTACAAAAACTGCAAAAGCTTATTTTCTTGATCAAAATCAAGATTAGAAGAAATTATAATTGAAAGCTTTTCATCCCTATCTAAATAAGCATATTTTAAATTATCAGAAAGTGGTTTAATCTCTAAGGGAGAAAGTTGTTCAATAGATGGTATGATCGAGGTAGCAGGGATATCAAGAGCTTCAAATGCACAAACGACATCATGAAAAACATCACCTCGCAAGACAACATCAATCTCAGCACAAACAAAGCAAACGTTAGTGTTAGTACATAAATCGCAAGAGTAAGTATCATCATAATCTAATAAAGATAGAAAATCAGATAACAACTCAGGATAAGTATCATCAACTAAATAAGACAATATCTCTTTTGGATTCACTACTGTTTGGGCATGTATTAGTTTGATTCTTGAGTTTGCTGCATGACATTCACTACAATGGCAAGTTGTCCAATATGTATCTGCAAAGTCTGAAGACTGAAATCTGTTTGTTGCTTAAACTGAAGATCATTTACAACCATTTTCTTGACAAAGTCCTCTAGTGAAGGTTCGGAAGGTGTAGATCACACAATTTGGAATTCCTTCAGATGTTTATTCGGATCCTCACCCGCAAGATTATTAAACCTTGGCAACAAGTGTATTAAACCAGATTCCAATTTGAAAGGTACAGTAATAATATGATATTCCGTACATAAAACATTATAATTCATATCATGGGCAACAAGTTCTCTAAGAGTTCTTTGATTTGTCATATTAAATTTTATAGGAAAAAATTAACAAAGAAAAAGAAAACCCAGAAGTACTTCAGCAATGCAGCAACAACTAGAAAAATACCAACAATATCTCTATTAAGAAAAAGAATGCAAAAATAGAAAAGCGAATAAATTAAAATCTAAAAATTATGAAAATATAACTAAAAATCAAATCAAATCAGAATAAATCTTTACAAAAAATTTCAGATTTTTAAAAAAATATGAAAATAAAAAATAAATCAAATAAAATAGAAAAATAAGAAATTTGCGATTTTCAGGGTCAAAATCTTTTAGAATTCTATTTTAAAGGAGTATTGTTCGTCAATATTTTCTAATTTTCTGGAAAAAATTCGGAGCAAATCGAAACAGTAACTTCCAACTTACTTGATAGGTTGAAACGCTTAGCCCTATACTACAATCCTGAAAATCAACAAGCAAACACAAAAAAATAAAAAAAAATCTAACAAAACTCTAAACTAAAACTCTAAAATTGGCTAAAATCAACAAGAAGCTCCGGCAACGACTTCAATTTGATCCGCTGTCGTGCACGGATAAAAAACATGTATTTTTGAAAACAGTAGTAACGATAACGACAACGACAACTCGAGTATCGTTCTCACAAGGACTCTTGTATTATTTCAACCAACTAAAGAAAATGTTTATGGGGGATTTTAAATTTTTATTTATAAAACAAGAGAAAAAATGATTAAAATAAGTGATTATCAATTAAGCTAAAACGACTAATCCTACTGATTCAGATTCCGACTTATCACCGGCTATTATAACACCAATCCCTAAGCGACTTCGGTCTTATTCGATTATGAGATCAATTAGGCAAACGCTTATCAAAATCAAACGAATTATGTTCCTGTTTATCGAATTAAGCAAACGGTTAAGAATATAACAAGTTAACAAATGAAGCAAACGATAACACGCAATTAAATTTAGGAACATGCATACAATCGAATTTAATCAATTTTATCCTATGAACAACAATCGAATTAAGCAAACAATTGCAATCAAATTAAGCATATGACTTCATAGAAAAGGATTGAAAAGAATCAAATTTAAATTGGTATTAGAATAATCTCAAAGCGATGGAACCCGTAAGTAACAAGATTTGCCTTGAGAATTAGTTATCCATTACAATCGTAAACAACCAAGTAAAATTGTGAAAAGAACGTTAAGTGACAGTAGTACGGCTGCTAGGTATAAGAAAGTATCAACACTTCTGGTTTTAACCCAACTGGGTCGAAAAACATAAGAAATCTGGCCCAAAATTAAATATTTCAAACGACAAATTTCGGGTCCTGACTTCAACGAATTATTTGGATCTGCTACACTCCGAATCATTCTCTTCCTCAAACATAAAAGTTGTAGCTTCTGTCTTAGCTTTCCAATGTCTATTAGAACATGAAAATCCAATTCTTGCAGCTTCTGTTATGATTCAAACAGTGGATAAATATCAAATAACCGCTAAAACCGAAAATAAGCTGTGAAAATAAAATAAAGGTAAAAACAAACTTAAATATGAAAACACATTAAAATAGTAAAAATACTCAAATAAACTGTAGAAATACCTAAGTATAACAATGAAAGAATGTGTATGAAGATGTACTGATAAGTGATTTTGTGGATTATTGCTTTCTCTGAGCAACGACTATTGGATCTTCTAGCAAGTCCAAAACACATTGTATAGTGAATTGAGTCATGTGTCTAGAATTGTCTAAAAACCTCAAAATTTCATGTGTTAATCTCTAAATTAAGGTAACTAATGATACATTAAGTTATTAGAACAATCAGAAATATAAATATATTTAAGAAATAGCTATAAATAATCAATGCATGCTTGCGAATGAGTTAACTTATAAGGAACTGCATGATTGAAGAATGTGATATATGAATTATATATCATTTGAATTATGTAATCGTGTCGTTGCTATATACTAAGACTTTATCGTCTTTTGTCACTTTTCGGACATATTTTTAGTACTAAAATTTTAATGACTCCTTATTATTCTAAATATTTAACTTTTGGGTATTACAAATTCATTTACATAAATAAGATTATCATGTAACTTATTCATACTGTCGCAGTCGCTATAATTAAATGTTCATTGTTGTTTTGCATTTGGTTGACTTTCTTTCAATAAAAGAACAAAGTAAACATTCTCTTGATTTTAAATTTCTATGGCATCCACAATAAGATTCCCCTTTCATTTGATGAACTAGTTTGAAAGAGTGATGCCAGTGGCATATGGAGGATTTGTTTCCACAAAGAGATTGGTAGGACGGTTAAAATAAAAGCAAACACCATTAAGATATAACAGACAAAAAACTCTTTTTTGGTCGGCACATGATTGATACATAAAACGAGCCTGTCCTTTTTCGCTACCACCCAATCTTGTCTGATAAAAATTATTAGGTCCGTGAAGTGTATACAAAATTTGTCATGACTCAGAGTTGATAAACATATGAGAGTCAACTTGTCTGCATGTGAATGAGTGAGAGACATGGTGCATGTCCATGCAAGAGAAGATGAGTACTATACAACTACTACCGCCAAAATGGTCCAAACCACGAGCTTCTTGAGGAACCCCACTAATGGGTCCATCTTAAGCTCCCTTAACCTCATCAGCCGCCCCTGTACTGCCAACTCTACTATTTTTTCTAAAATCAGAAAATGCGTCATTATTTGTATCCATTGCGTTATCTTTCTTTTTTTTCATCCTCCGGTAGATATTTTAGCAGATAACGAGGTCATCATTCCTTTCACCTTTATGTCCTTAGTACAAAATCAACTATTCTCCCTCTACAATATTTCTTCTACACAGTGCACATGTTCTTTTGAAAAATAGTTTTTATTTTTATTTTTATTTGACAATTAAAGAGATTATTGATTGAATTACGTAATAGATTTTTAAGACGGTATTTTTTAAAATTGTTAAAGAAATAGTTTTATTTATTTATTTAGCAACCAAAATATGATATATAGGTCATTTATAATAATTTTTTAAATGAAAAGAAATTTTTTCAAAATCGACAATTTTTTTGAATGAGTTTTTTTTTTCACGGAGAAATATTTTTAAAGACAACAATGAAATACTCAAAAATTCAAAAGAATTGAAAAGAGAATATTGACTTAGAAAACTCAAAGAGGAGAAAAGAGAGAAAAGTGAAAGTGACTCGATGCTTAAAACTCTCTATTTATACTAAAAAATTCAATACCAATACAAAGAACCTATGTAATTTGCTCGTTATAGAAACAAAATGAGATATATATTTTTTTTGAAAAAGCAAAAATTAAATTAAACTCAATCTAACATAAGGAATGCACAGAAAGAGAGCACCAGTACAATAATACAGAAAAAGAAATAAAAGCAAACAACCACAATTGGCGCAACACCAGAACAGAAAAACAGAAACAACAGGTACAATACTACCCTGCTAACATAACAATTACTACACCACTACTTTACAGAGCTATCCCATATTAAGAAAAGTCCAGCTAACTTCTGCAGAATCGAAACACGGATCACAAACACAAGCCCTAAATTCCATCAACACCTACAGCGAAGCAACTTCCGCAACGAAACCAGAGCCAACTGAAGATAGAAAACCCCATACCAAAAACACCTTAGAGACCAAGATATCAGCCAACGTCAACCTACAAATACAATAAAGGATTCTGCACACATCTACTAGCACCATAAGATGACAACCGATGGCAAATATCAATCTACACAACCTCTAACTAAACCAAGGCAGCTACAACCATACATACTATAGCCAAAACACAAACCACCACACTCCTATTACTAAAACACAACACAACCACCAATCAAAGGCATACAAATTCGCATCGAATACAATGGAGAAACAAGCTGAAAAACAAATCCAATCCCAAAGGAAACAAGAACTTGCCGAGATGAAAGGAGAGCACGAAAAACGAATTACATAGCCACATGAAATACAACTGAATTCCCAAAAAATGCACCAAAAGCGAACCTCCAGGCGACACTACATAACACAGGACAAACACAACAAAACAACCAACCAAATTTGAAATAACTCAGGAGACGAACAACTGCGGTGACTCAGTCGATCATCAATCCCAGACATGCTCTAGGAGATGAGAACCATTGACCTAAATCACACTCAATCATTTTAGCTTTTAATTTTAACCACTTCCAAGATGTCGCTTTTATCTCTTCGACGATCTTCTAAACTCTAATGTCTTCATTTCAGAATAGTTTGTCGTTCATTGACTTCCAAATGCACCAAACGCGGGCAAACCAGATTACAACTACTTTCTTTGATATCGAGTTCCTTTCCCCAAGAAGATATTTGAATTGTTCCAAGTGCTGCCAACTAATATTGTGAGATACAGAAGCTACTCCGATCCATTTGTGGATGGAGCTCCACACACCTTCAAAAACTGGACACTCGAAGAAAAGTTGAGAAACCGTCTCTTCCATCCCGTACTCACCTATACACCTACCCTTCCCTTGTTGTGAAACATTATCCACACCGAGCTGGATATTTTTAACAGGATTGCCTTATTTCAAATTTTCTTTCAGTAGGGTTCTAAAACTGGATTGTCTACTACCCTTAAACCATTATAAATTTCTTTCACTGAATAAGAGTTTGAATTCTCTAACCCTCTTATTTCTAAATGAACTATGTCCTTCCACCATCTTGATGAGGCTGAGCTTCCTGGATCCTATTGCACCCCAAATTTTGACCCCTTAGATCCTCATTATCATCTTAGGATCATATTCATTTGATTATCTAACCTTAACCCATTTCAGGTTTGTCTTTGTTAAGATACAGGTGAATTAGGGTTCCGTACAGCCGAGAATCGAGATTTTGACGGTTTAATCAGTCAATGTATTGGATTGATTTTCCATGAAATAAGTCTCCACATCACCAAATATACTCCATTGGGTCAAGTATGAATCCAATTTAAGGTTGTCACCCAAGGATCAAGAACAATGCAGTTCAGGATACCCGATTAGGGTTTTCGATCAGGAAAAGTCAACTGTAGTTTGACTTTTGATTTAAAAGGTGTTCCAATGGTGGGATCATGATCCTTGTTCCTATGGTTGTAACCATCATTCTTCAAGGCTTGATTTAAATTTGATGTGCTTGGCATGATTTTTATTTTGAGGACCAATTGTTGCTGTTGTGTGTGTGTGAGTTTTACATGTTGGATCAAATTTGTTAATTGCTAGTCCATGAACACATACTGCTAGATTGTCAAGATTAGACCATGTTGTTTGAACTGATACAATTTTCTTAGGTTGTTTTGCTTTTGTTAAGGCATTGTAGATTTACATGTATGTGGTTTGTTTGAATTTTGCTCTTTTGCTTGCCATATGTTTTGCTGTCATGTTTCTGTTTTCTGTTCCAACTCAGTATGCCACCAATTGTTGTTAGGTTCTTGTATCATGTTTGAATCCTTGATTATGTGTATGAATCACTTTTGTGTATGATGAATGCATAGGCTGCATCATGATTTGTTTTCATTTGCCAAAACAACATTTTAAGCATTCTTGTTCACACCATGACAGTCCACACACCAAATTCTGTTTGGAGTAATCTTTGCATGATTGTTGCATCCAAATTCCATGAACAATGTATTTAAGACTTGTGCATACCATTACATAGCCTTAATCCCTTCTGTCATGAGCTGTAGCTGGCATTTTGCATCTCAAGCATCATTTTTGCATTTGCTATCGTGTTCTTTTATATGTGCATTTTCTAAGAAAACTGAGATTACCATTGAATTCCTTGTGAAATTTCACGTGAGATAGACCAAAATTTTGTTAAATTTGGTTGAGTTTTGAGTGATTTAGGTTGTTACCGTTTTCATGTTTTGGCTTGTCCTTTTGTGCATCTTGCCTTGCCCAACTTTTCTTGCTTTGTTAAGTATATAAGTTTTTAGGGGTGGCATAATACTTGGATGTATCGCCACCCTAGTGGTTAAACCTTCACTTTCACATTGCCTTGCACTGCCTGAACCTGGGTTCGATCCATTGTGGAGATCAACCCTTTTATTTATTTTCATATTTGCCATGTTTTCTTATTTTGTGTCTCTTTTTCCTCCATTGTATACGCGCGCGCCTTGGCCCACTTGGTAGGATTTTGAGTTAGAAATCATAAGGTGGCGCCTCCCTTTTTTTTTATCACTAATTCTTTTGTTTTTCTATTTAATCGTTATTAAATTTCTAAAAAATCATAACTTCACCAATTTTGATTATTTTTGATTGGTTCTTTTTGCAACTATCTCGTATTTGTGCATATTTTCATGTGATACATTGATATTCTAAAAATCTCTTTTTTGAAAACAACTTTGCATTGAAAATGTTCATGCTTCTTTTATGGTTTTTACCCTCCTAATCATTCTAAACTTTTGATTCATTATTCTTAAGTTTGTTGTTGTGCTTATTATGAGATTTTGTCAAACCCTTTGTGTACGTAACTGTAATTACTTTTGCTTATGAGCATTGGTCGTTACCTTCATCTTTGTCAAGATATGCTTAATTTTTTACCTTTCATTAAGTCTTGTAAGAACTCATCTTTGCTTGCCTATTGTGATATGCTTGCATGCTTTGGTTGTGACCATCTATTTGATTGAAATCATTGATATTGTGATATCCTTATATCATGCTTTGGTTGTGACCATTCATTCTATTTGAAGTACTTGCTTATTGTAATATGCTTGTGCATGCTTGGTTGTAGTCATATCTCTTTGTATTCATCATGTTTGAATGTTTATGCTTTGTTAAGTTTATCTTCCCCAAGTGATGAAACTCTTTAGTTCTCATCCAAGTTGCCTCCCCTTCTATCCTTCCAAAGGAAAGGTCTCTCTATTGACCTTTGGGTCATAGATAGCTCATTATCCTCCCTTGACTTTGTTAAGTCGTCCATACACTTAGTTAATTTAGAACCTATCCACTAGACTTTGCTTAAGTATAAAAAGCTTACCCTTTGATAGGAGTGCTCTTTCAATTAGAACTTAGGATAGAGTTTGTTAACTCTATGTAAGAATCATGGAGATGATTACTTACTTCCTCTTCTTGAGTGTTCAACTTAGATCTAGAGAGTTTTTCTTAAACTCTACACAAGCATGAATATGTTTGTTCCCCTTTGAACCTTGATCATAATCAAGTGTTCTTCAACCCTTGTAAGGTGAACTACGATTGCTCTGATTCTATCCTAGTTAGGATACGTAGGCAGAGGATGTGATGTCTTTGCGAGCAAACTTAGAAACTATCTTTAGGTCTTAACCTACACCTTTTACCCAATCCCAATCCATAGCAAGCATTTAGCAAAATTAGCATACAAACAAACAAAAGGTTCCTGTAGGGTACTACAGATGTTTAGGATGTGAAATACCTATCCTATGCATAATCAACCCCCAATCCCCGAATCTCTTAGCGTTGTTGTTACATCGCGCAAAAGGTTCTTTCTTTCTTTAGACCTTTCCTTTGGATAAATTAAAGTTCGGTTGTGAATTTAAGAATTAAGGTTCAAGTTAATCAATAGCTTGGTATCACGATTTTCACCGCAACAGATCCCGCTCTAGCCTATCAACTTCATATCTATTTACCAAGGCAGAATATCATATACCCCTTTTTTCCACACTAACTTTCCATTTCCATTTCCCTAGTAAAGCTAAGTTAAAAATCCTCATATTTATAATTCCTAATCCCCATTCTTGAACTGGTTTGCACACTCTATCTCACTTAATTCAATTTATTATCTTCTCTTCCTCACAACCCCGAAAGAAATTGTTTAAAAATATATTCTATTTTAGATATAATACCTTCCAAAGCCTTGAAGAAAGAGAGAAAGTATACCGAAATCGCTTACAAGATCGCTTTTAAGATGACAATCCTACCTCCGGTGGATAAATATTTGGTCTTCCATCTAGACAAACTATCTTTTACAGTTCTAACCACCTGAGCCCGAGTCTCTTTACGATTTAGATTCGCCCCGATTGGTAGTGTAGTACCCCAAAATCTTCCCATCTTTTCTCTTGGATTTTGGCTTATGCTTTATTGCATTTTCATACTCATTTTTGCATAGCATGGTCCTAGAAAAGGGATCAAGGTATCATGGTTTGTTTCTCAGAGGAAGAGGAACATGTTTCTTCAACCTCAAGCAAGATTTTCTTCTTGACTTTATGGTATTCTCAAGCTCCCAAAGGTCCCTTATCCTCAAGTATGATTCAAGGCAACATCATTTCAAGATCATATGTGGTTCACCATGTCTTGGTTGGCAAGAAATAATCAAGAGATTCAAGTTTGGTTCAAGGTGGTTGACCTAATTTAGCAAATTGTGGATGCTATGATCAAATGAGAATAACTTCTTCAATTTTCAACATCTTGAGGTGGTTCTTTTTCTAATGAACTCCTATCATCATCCCCAAAAAGTTCTCTTTGCAAGAAGATCCAATTATGCTTGGAAAGTCATCAAACGTTTGACGACATTATAAGTCATTTTGAGTTTTGGAAGGATTTTCTAGTCAACTTCAAAAGGTCATAACTTGGTCAATTTTCATCATTTGGAGCCCATTCGTTTTCTAAAATGAACTTGAAAATGTCGTCTACAACTTTAATTCAAGGTGGAAGTGCCAAAAACCTATGGAAGGCCTTAAATTTTATCAAAATATTATAGGTCACTTTTGGTCCCTAAAAAGACTTGAAAAATTTCTAAGTATTTTACAATTTTGAACCTTTTCATGCAAGCTACTTTGAAGGACCATATCTCTCAACTCAGATTTCCAAATCAATACTTTATTTTCACATTGCAAAGATTGTATCATCCTCTGTCTAATGCAAGAAGAATTATCTCATAAAGCCTCCTACATTGTGAGAACCATGGTGGCAAAAATTGAATTTCAAAGCTGAAATCTCACTTCAAGTCAGAATTGAATTTGGTTGAAATGACCTCTAATCACCAAATTAAGCCATAAATTCTCTTTAAACATGATTAACCAACTTGCCTGGATTGATTAGAGCATTGAAACACAAGGTTTGAGTGAGTTTTGACAAGTTTCAAGTCACACTTTGCTCATGCTGCAGGTGTGCACAAATTTGTTGAAATTTGCATCATTCACCTCCCTCAGCACTCAAAAACCTTCTCCTATAAATAAGGGACTCATTCCACTCATTTTCACAAGCTTTGATAGCCAGAATCACCCTACTGAGATCCCATTTGAACTCTTAAGCTTGAATTTTGAATTTTCATTTCCACACCTTAATCACTCAAATTCTCCACTCAGTTAGCTTCACCAACATTCAGTGAAGCTAACCAGCTCAAAAACTTGAAGGATTGTGGCCTGAATCAAGTTTGAGGACTCCATTTTCAGAGCTCTGAAGTTGAACTTCAACAGGTACAATTCTTAACCATTTTAACTCAAATTTGTTGCTAAGATGTAGTCCTTGATGTACTAATGCTGTTAGGATTGTTAGATTTTAGTTTTGGTTGAGTTTTAATGTTCAATTTTCAAATCTGTGTTTGCTTTTTCTTCTGGTATTTTTCAAATCGAGTGAGCTATGGTTTAAAGAAATATGGCGCGGCGATATGGTTGAGACCGTCTTAAAAAGACACATCAGATGAAACCACTATGAGCTCCAATGGTTATGGTTTGATGGATCCATAATTTTCTGCAAATTCCTTTGGATTTTAAATGGCTGGAGGTTGAAGATGATAAGCTGGCATCATCTTACCGTCCATGCCTGACAGTTGTTATAATCATGTGCTTCTAACTTTTGTTGGCTCCGTGTGGTTGGGTTGACTTGAGTCTATCGTAGATGCGCGCTTTTGGATCATTGGATCATCCACGTCATTTAATGAGCTCAAATCCAACGCGCTATAATTTTTCTGTTTTATTTTATTTTCATAAATTCATAGAAAATTCATTTTTAATCAGAAAAATACCAAAATATTTTCTAAAATTTCTTTTTATTTTGCTCTTTCTGATTTTTATTTTTGTCCATTTTTATTTTTCAGTTTGCTATTTTTCTTGAATTTTAATTTGTTTGAGCCAATTTTAATTAGTTTAAAATTGTTTTTGAGCATTTTAAAATTATGAGAAAAATATTATATGATCCTATGATGGTTTTGAACCTATGGTGATTTTCTTTGATTTTTGTTTTTGGTTTTGCTATTTTCCAAGTATTTTTGGATTATTTGGTTAATTTTAGTTGATTTAAAATTATTTTTGAGCCATTTAAAATTATGAGGAAATTAGCATATGATCCTATGATGGTTTCTCATCTATGGTGATGTTCTTGGATTTTTGTTTATGATTTAACGAATTTCCTCCTTTTCTAGGTTTTATTTGCCTTTTTATTTTGTTTTTGAGGTGATATTGTTTTTAATCCATGATTGGGTGGGTGTCTTTCTGTTTTTCCTCAAGTCATTTGATAGTTTGATGTTTGTTTGATGGTTGTTTATCTTTTGTGATGATTTTGGTTGATGGTTTCCTCTTGAGGCTTGTGTCTGGTTTCAACTTGTATGATCAATTGTGTGCTCATGTTTGGATGTTTAACTTGTTGATCATGTTGATGTTGTGATCTATTCTTATGCTCATATCATGTCCATATGATTTTCTCTTTGGGGATTGTTTGTATGCATGTTTGTTTAATATGGTGTTGACTTGTGTATGAATGGTATGCATGACTTGTTGTCTTGTGCCCTATCTTTGATCATTGATATGATTTGAGTATGTTGTGTTGTGCTTGCTGCCCTACCTTGTTTCTTGTGCCATTTGACTTCATCTCATCTTGCTTTATGATGGTGAGTTTTTGTTTGATGTTGGCTTGATGGTGATGCTTACTTTGTTTGAGATTGAAATGAATGTGTTTGTTGGCTTCATCTTGGTTTGACAATGGCTTCTTGTTTGTCCATTCTTCATTCTTCTTCTTTGTTCTCTTTTGGAACTTGTTTAAGTTTCATTCTTGTTTTCATTTGTGATTGATTAGTATGGTGTTTACTTGTGCTTGCTCACATGATCCCTTATCATTCCTAGTCCCTCTTAATTTCTGATTAAGATGGGAGTATGAGAGACATTAGACTTTTAATCCTTTGCACGATAGCAGTTAGGATAGTCCCTTCTTTGCCTCAACTTTAGGTCCATCCTTTGCATGATAACAATTAGTATAATCCCTTATTTGCCTCAACTTTAGGTCCATCATTTGTATGATAACATTAGATACACTTCCTTTTCATCCTAACCTTAGGACCATTTTTCATGACAACATTAGGGTTTTCAGTTTCCCTTTAGTATTTTCTTTTTTTCTTCTCTTCTCATCTCAAACAATCTTAAGACACTTAATAAAGAATGATTAATGTTGTGTGCCACAAGCCTTAAGTATATGGGAAATGGTGAGTGAGGGGTTTCTCCTCACTTGTCTAGAGTGTTTAGTGTATGCCCTTTGGGAAATATGCGACGCATTCGCTCCTATATCATATTCTTTAGTACAACGTGAATCTCAAACCATTTCAATTCACTTCATTAAAATTCTTAAACAAAATCCAAACCTTTTTGTCCTTCGAGATTGTTCTTAAATCATTTTCAGAAAAGAGTACGTTACTTTTCCGTTCTACCGCAAACAAACATTGTCCCTAAATGCTGGAATGAGAACTTAACGTCACTCATAAAAAACACTTAACCAAATTGTGGTATAGTTTCCCGAACTACGTTTGTTCTGATTTCTCATACCAGATGAGGATACATAGGCACAAGACGGAGATGTCTTGGTGAGCAACCTTCCCCCATCACCCATAGTTTTCCGAACTACATTGACTCTGACTTTCCCGTTACACGAGGGAATACGTAGGCATAGGGCGGCGATGTCCTATCGAGTCTTATTTTTTCTTTTACATCCCCCATTTAGCAGTAGCTTTTAAATAACTCACCCCTTTGTTTAGACAACAAGTGTGGATCCTGTTGAGTACAACAGACGTGAGGGGCGCTCATACCTTCCCCTTGCATAACTGACTCCCGAACCCAAGATTTGGTTGCGATGACCTTGTCTTTTCCCGTTCTTTTAGGTTTTCTTCGATCTTTTCCTTTCCCTCTCTTTGGGATAAATAACGTTCGGTGGCGACTCTTCTGTTTGTTCCTGCCAGCCCTTTTCGCAGTTGCGATAGCTAGCCCCAGATAGATGAAATGAATAGCTCCAATTCCATAGTTCAAAATTCTTGTTGCCTCCACTATCCATTTATGAGGAATATTGATCCCAACTATCGAGCTCTTTTAGAAGTTTAACTATAATCTAGACATTGATTCAAACAAAAGAAGAATAGCCTTGATGGTCTGAATGTTCGACCAATTTTTTTCAATTATTATCAATATGTCATATGCATATTGCAAATGAGTAAATTTGTCATTACCTTCCTCAAATTTGTAACCTGAAAATTTCCCCATCGCTATAGCCTTATTCATCACGATGTTAAATCCTTCCGCCGTTATTAAGAATAAAAATGGGAAAGGAGGGTCTCTTTGCCTAAGCCCTCTACCCATCTTGAATTCTTTTGTAGGGCTTCTGTTAACTAACACTGAAACTGATGAAGAACTTAGACACGCGAGGATCCAATTTCTCCATTTCTCTAGGAATCCCAGTTTTCCCATTACATATCCTAGATAGTTATAATCAATATAGTCGAATGCATTTTCAAAATCCTCCTTAAAGAGTATCACTTTTTTCTTCTTTATCTTAGCTTTGTCCACGACTTCATTTTCAACTAGGATCCCGTTAATGATCTGTCTATTTGAAATGAATGCTAACTGTGTATAGGAAATGATAGGGTTGATCACTTTTTTCAACCTGTTCGCCAATATCTTAGCTATCACTTTGTATATACATCCCACCAGAGAAATTGGTATGAACTCTAATATCTTTGTCGCATTCTTTTTCTTAGGAATGAGGGCCATGAACAAACAATTTGCTCCTTTGACAAACCAGCCGCTTGAGTGAAATTCAGCCAACATCCTCATAAAATCACCTTTAATAACCTCCCAAAAATATTTTATAAAACCAAAACTAACACTGTCTAGACCTGGACTTTTTGAGCTATCACATCCCCAAATTGCTTCACGCACTTCCACTTCTGTAAACTCTTTTACCAGCCCCTCATTTTCTACTACAATCACTTTGTTGAAGTTTAGGTTGGAAGGTACAGTCCTCACGCTTCTGCTCTCAAACTTTCTATGGAAGTATTCATGAACTTCTCTCTTGATCTCTTTAACTTCTTTCATTACTCTACCATTGATATCTAAAGACATAATCCTATTGTTTTCCCTCCCATTGTTAATACATCCATGGAAGTATATGGAGTTTGCGTCTCCTTCTTTCAACCATTTCACACGCGATCTCTACCAATGAATAATACTGTTCATGTTCGATAATCTGCACAATTCCTCTGATAAATGTCTTCTTCTGTTCACCACCGATGCATATACAACTTTAGATTCTGCTCTTCTATCCAAATTGTTGATCTCATATTTAACGACCTTAATATTTCCTTCCATATTTTGAGTATGTGGTTTGTGTCACTCTTTTAATTTTCCTTTAATCAATTTTAACTTCTCCTTTAAGATGAACATTCCCCATCCTCCCACTTTTGATTCGATCTAATTCTCCTTAACAAAAGTATGGTAACCCTCCAAGTTCTTCCAAAAATTTAGCATACAGAACAGTTTCAGTCCCCACTTTTAGACGGCATCGCATAACAAGATAGGACAATGATCTGAAAGATTTTTGTCTAATGCCCATTACGAGAAATTAGGCCACAACCTACACCACTCATCCGATATTAAGAATCTGTCTAGACGACTCATGGCAGTGCCTCCAGTCCGATACCACGTAAACTTTCTGCCACAAACAGGTAAGTCTATCTATTCGCCGTAAAAATTGGTGAACAATCGCTGGTCTTCCAAATCGAAAGAGATTTGTTTTACTTGCAGGATCAAACACACAAATCCTAGAACATGTGCTAATTGATCTTAGACAAAGTTTAGAAAAACAATGAACACTTCGACATAGTTCATGATAAAATAACTTGTTTCAAATGTAAATGGAATTGAACATGAAGGATTAAAGTCGAAAGACTAGTAAAAAATGTAGAAAGTAACTTGCATACAGGAAGGATAATTTTGTAATGAAAAAGATTCATTGAAATGCATTGAAATGTAAAAATGGGGTTACATCGTCGTACATTCTCACAAACTCGTTTCTATACACGCAGGGTACTTGGAGTATATTGAGGAATTTGTACATAATTGAACACACACAAATCCTAATATTAAGACTTGCTATTTATACTAATAGAAAATAACTGCCATCAACGGCTAGCGAACTAGATCGGGACAAGTGGCATTCTGCATGTCTTCGATTCTTAGAAGCACTCCACGTGTCTTTTTTGAGAAAATAGATAAGAACGAACTTTCCCTTCTTTATTTGAATTCAAATCTTCTAGTTGAAATGCCTTCAGTAGCACCTATGTCGAATCACATCTTCCAATTGCTAAGAAATATTTCTAAGTCCATAAAATAGTTCCTCCTGGAAAAAGGACACCTTCGACTCACATTCCAAAAAATATAGTTCTGGTCGAAGTCATCAGGTTTCTCCAGAAACTCTATTACTCTCTTCTAATCCAATTTAGACGTCGAAATTTAGAGCCAACAAATTTCCCCCCAAAAATGTCATTTTCGACATCACTTGAGAAAAAGGAATTTTTTGATAATGTCATTCGACGCCTCAAACGACTTTTGCATGTATTTGATGTCTATCACTATTTTAGAAATCCATGACGTCATGATCATCATACCGGTTTCTGAAATGTCTCATCAAAAGCACGCCAAATCTCTAGCCATCATCATGTTTCCTAGACTCTAGGAAATCGTGCACTAGGCATTAACTGCCCATGTTCCATTAAACGACCCTGGTGGAACACGTGTACAACTAACCATAAGCTCTTTAATGCTGATTTGAAGTCGCATAAACTATTTTGAGCTTATGAATTGCTCGCTACTTAACCATTTCCACTTTTACACTTCTTTAAAATCTTCAAGCATTTTCCTCTCTCTTCACTTTCTAGATCTTCCAAAATACCCAGATTTCTTTAAACCCTCAACAATGGTGTCTTCAACCACCAACATCAAAGACTCCAAAAAAGGCCACAAATCTAAAGACTTGAAGAAGATCTCTCAGCTTCTTCCCTTTGACACACTAACAACGCCAAAAATGGTAGGAAACCAACAGTTCATTCCTGAGCCGCTTGAAGAAGAAAAAAGGAAAATATATGAATCTCAGGTACTTATTCTCGTTACTATTTCTGGTAAATGAAATGCATTATGCATTCCTTTACCTGCTCTTAATTTTGATTACAATAAATCTAGGGACTTTTTCCCTTCTTACCATAAATCAAAACCCATAGGGCAAACCAACAAATCTAGGGTTGAGAAATCCTCTTCTGATGCAGTAGTATTAAATAATATAGACTTAAGGTATATGAACAATAACTTTAGAGTCTTCAGAGCAACCCCATCCTTCAAAGAATCTGATGACCAAATGAACTGGCTAGCAAAAGTAAAAAAGTTAAGTCCCAAACTTGGAAGAACCTGAGAGTCTATGACCTGATTATGCTGTCGAACATGGGTCTTGATTACCGTTCGATCATGTTGGTTTCTTCTTTTTATTCATGGGATAACATCCATTATACCTTCCATCTCCCTTGTGGGATGATGACTCCCACACTCTTCGACATAGCCGCTATCACAGGGCATAAACCCACTAGAAACACCTATGACTCAGACCTAGAATCTGACGACTCCATAGGTTTTGCATCTGCTAAAGCCGCATATTCTCATTTCATAACACACTTCTTCAATAAAACAACTGATGATGTTTCTGATAGAGAACATATAGCCTTTTTGATCGTATAGCTATCTCATTGCGTCTTCTGCTCAAAATCCCTCAAAGTAGCTAGAAGATATCTAAATCTGGCCACTCAACTTCACAAAGGTCATGATATCTGTATGAGAAAAATGATCTTAAGGAATCTCTAAGAATCTCTAAGTGAAGGAGTTCCCCAACTCAAATATTTGGGAGAAAAAGGGAACCTTTTGCTGTCTGGCCCCTTTTGGCTGCTACAACTCTGGATGAACGCATCATTCAAAGCCAGTCTCCCCAATAAAAATCTCATAAATGAAATGTTGAAGACATCAAGAACAAAAGAGTTGAAGGGACTCGCTTGGTCAAGCTTACTCCCAGTGAAGAAGGACAGTTTCTCAGGAAAACATTCTTGAGCTATGTCATGATGTTTGTCAAACGTCATGAATTCACATTGAACAAGGCTCTATTCGCTGCAAGGAAGTATGGCCCTGAGTGGTTCTAAAGACCCTTTCCAACCCCAACCAAGGCTCAAGAAGAAAAGTCTTTACAGATATGGGAGGCTTTTTTGATTTCAAGGTTGTTAACCCTTTGACTAAATCTGTCAAAGCCTCAAGTGGCTCTGATTTCTTACCAACCAAATTTAGTTGCTCGACAGTTTGGGTTGGTCCAAGCTCTTACCAAGTGTCTCTTAGAAAAGAAAGGCGCCCTCCTGCTTCATCATGTGAAGTATATTAAAGAGATGACTTTGACGCAGCTTGCCCGCTATGCTAATAAGGCTCAACTCATCCCCACTAGTTTTGAACCATGTCTCCTTTGCACCCCTGAATTCAACAACTGGTGGTCAACATATTATGCTAAGGAGTTCTTCGATGCTCCTTCATTTACTCAACTTATTAACCAAGCTTTCCTCTCTGTGTAGGAGAAGATCAAGAAATGTATTTTGATACACATCAAAGAAATTCAAGCATTCCAAAAGTAATTTGAAACTATTTATCAACCAAACGATCTTAGTCGAACCATCCGCGAGGCAGCTATTACACTAAAGGAAAAGTTTCTAAACAAAATGAAGAGTTTACAACTCCTTTCATTCGTTCCTCCTGGGGAACGATACGCAATGGCTTTCAACAAGTTTCCTCTCAAATTTCCTCGAATGTCAACTATTGACTTTGGAGTGGCCCTTTCCCCTCCATTTCCAGACTGGTTTATCTGTGGGGATTCTATAAAAACGCTTCGCCAACAGTCGAAACCAAAGGCTCAGTGGGTGGTTGTGACCAAGTATACTTTAGACACTTTCAAAGGGCCTCTTCATATCAGTGTCGAAGATGTTCGCATCAAGTCCGAAATATATGAAGGTGTGGAATGGGAGGTTTTCGAACTAGATTCCTCTTATTTGATTTTTATCATCTTACTTGCAATGTCTTGTTTAAATTTAAGCTCTCAAAGTTACACCCAAGAAGAATAAGAAGAACGAAGATAAGACAGAAGAAAGCATCCAAGTTACTAAGGTAAATTTTCTTACTTATTTCTTCTTTACTGCATAATCTCATATTGTATAATATTTCAAATCTTTTCTCCTCAGAGCTCTCAAAGACTACCTCCACTCCAAAAAAGCAGAAATCGAAGGGAGCTTCCAGCCAAATCATAATTGAATCGGATGAGGAAGATCAATCTCCACCTGAAGAACTGACCATTAAAAGGAGGAGAAAACATGCCAAAATAACTAAAGCTTTCAATCAACCGAAAAAAAGGCTGGCTAGCTCTCGACGAAAGTGTCATCTGCTTGCAATGTAGCACAAACTGAGAGTGACAATTCTAGTCCCAGGGCTGATGATCCCAAGGTAATTACTTCACCTAGAACCTCGTAATTTTCTTCACCATCTATCCCTCTAATTCTTTGACTTTTCTCTTCTTAGGTCACCACCAATGTCAGAGGACAGCCCATGGTGCATCAAATTATTCCAACAACAAGCAGTGACCCTAACTATCATCCAACAACTCTCTCTAGGGCTTCTATAAAAGGCTCTACCAAAGGATCTGACAAAGGAATCCAATCTGCACGTGCTCCCAAAAAACACCATTCGTTCTTGCAGTTGAGTTTCCTCATATTGAGGTAGCCATTCCAAAAGCAGACATGGTCGAAAGAGAAGTTATTGATCTCTCAAGGGACACTGTGATGCCCAACATAAAACAAATTGTTGAGGGTAATCTTGAGGAGAAACAAGGCAAAGATGACAAGCCTGTTAAATAAGAAGAAGAAGAAGAAGAAGAGAATGAAGAAGAAAATGAAGAAGAGGGAGAGGAAGAGGAACAACAATCTGTGTCTGATGCAAAAATTGAAGTGGAGGTCCAAGAAGACAAAGTGGACCAAGGGAATCAATCCAAGGATCCTCCAACTACTGCTTCGACTGACACTCAATCGACCAGTCTTTCACATGAGGAGCTGAAATCCTCAAAAGTACAACGGCCATTGGAGTACCTGAAGGTTATGCTCAGTTCTCAGTATAACTCTGGCGACAAAAGCACCAGCACTTCGACCGCCTCAGGGAATCTTCTGACTAGGAAAACTGATAGTGATTTACTCATGCAGATAAAAGAAAAAAAATATTTGCAATGGACTTGTTCCAAATCTTAGAACAGGATGTTTCTGTCAGTTTTGGACTTAAGAAACTTTTAAAGCAAATCAATGTCCTAGAAGTTTCACCCAAAGTTGCTGATGTTGTTATGGAACTGAGTACGCTAATCGATCTTGTTGTTGCTGATCTAAACCGCCTCAGAGACATTTTAAGCAACCTCACCACCAAAACTGGAAATCAAAAAGATGCATGAGAGGCTGTCTTTGTGTCTACTAAAAAGGTTTCGACTCTCGAAAAACTTTATGAGCAGAACAAGAAGGAAGTCGAAAAATGCGACAAGAACATTGCAGAATGGGAGAGGAAAAATGTCATTTTGCAAACCAAAATCTATCAAGCCGAGCAACGCAAGACCAAAATTCTTAGTTATGTCTATGACGAGGTGGCGAAAGAGATCTAGGCTGGACTTCAACGTCTTGAAAAAGCTCAGCAGCTTGGGAAAGAGATTGAAACCCTCTCGACCAACAAAACTCTTTGTGAACATCGCTTGATGCTCCAAAGGTCGAAGTACGAAAAGATGAAAGGATCTCTTCCCTTTTAAAGTTATCCAGTGGCATTTTTCTTCTTTTGTTAATCATGACTTTTGGCCCTTTGTGGCCTTTCTGTGTAATGGATTAAGCGATTTTGGCATTTTTATCTACCATATTAGCTTTTCCCTTTTTTGTGTGATTACTCTTTAGTTATTTTTATCTCTTGAAGTGCAAGCTTATATTTTTTCAAATATTTCTCATTAACTCTCAAGATTCTTTTATCTTCGTCTAACTCTTCAATCTCATATGCACCATTAGAAAAAACTTGTATGACTTGAAAATGGCCTTCTCATTCAGGGGACCACTTGCCTAAGGCTCTATCTCTTTGATCCACATGCAAAATTACTTTCCAAACCAATTCTTCTGGCGAGAACATCTTGACCTTAACTTCCTTATTATAAGACTTCTCTACTCTTTTCTTCTGTCTTCTTAACAATTCCAAGGCAATGAGCCTTTCTTCATCCAAATCAACCAACTCATCTAACATCATGTTCCAGTAGGATTCTGATGGAATCTCATGGTGCCTTTGGATCCTTGTTGACTGTAAGTAAATTTCCACTAGTAATAATGCATCATGTCCAAACGTTAATCGAAACGGAGTTGTATTAGTCGATTCTTTGCGAGAAGTTCGACATGCCCAGAGAACTTGATCTAAAGATTTGTGCCAAATTCTAGGCTTCTTCCCCACATGTTTCTTAATTAGACTAATCACTATTTTGTTCGCTGCTTTGACCTAACTGTTGCACCCTAAAATTTGCCCAACCTTATTCACTTGGTTTATGTTTCAATATCATTAGCATTTGCATATAGAGTCATGTACATAGCTTAACCATCTGCATAGCATAACATAGCAAGTCATCCAATCAGGGACCAATCATTATTCTCATCTCTAGAGGCCTATCAAGAGGTTATTATCCCAATTCAATCTCATTCAAGTCATCAGGAAAGGATTTGAAAGCAAAGAGTTCAGCAGATCAAGCCTTGAGTCCATCTCCTAGCTGAGGGTATCTGAGGGTCAACAAGAGGGTTGTGAGCTGTGAGTTGAAGGCATGGAAAGTATCTAGACATTATGAGAGACTTATAAAGGCATTTAAAGAAGGAGACAAGTCATTGATGAGAGCACAAGAGCTATAGCTGAAGGCAGTCAACTAGGGTTTCATCTGGGTCAACCCTAGGTCAACCCTAGGTCAATTGACTGATTTAAAGGGCATTCAAGTCTATTGGAGAGATGTGGGGTTCATCATTGGACATATAAAGAAGGATATGGAGATATGCCAAGGAGAATTCAAGAGAAATCAAGGAGAAGAGGAGTTTCTAAATTAGGGTTTCTGTGTAAAATCCCCTAGTTTAGGTCAAATTTCCAAGCAAGATAAGTCAAAATGCTAGCTTCAAATGGCTTCTTGGCCAACATGAAACTTGTAGAGGATCTCAAGACCTTTAATTTGAGTGGTGGAAGACATCAAGGAGATTTATAGAACTCAAGTTATGGTCCTTGCAAGTTACAGGTCATCTGAGGTATCTGAAATTTTGTCTGTGAAAGTGACTTGACTTCCAAGCTAGTTTTACCCCTCAAGGAGATTTCAAATGAATTCTTGGTCAACATAAGAATTATTCCTCATTGTCTTAGCTTTCTAGAATGGTATAGCATGCCTTCATATGAGGTGTGGAACTCAACTTATGGTCTTGGAAAGCAAAGGGTATTTTGGGCATTTGTGAATTACAGGTCATTTTAACCTATGTCCAAAACTCATACAAGGAGGCCTCAAATGGAAAAACTTACAACATCAAACTTGCTCCAAATGGGATTTTAAGTCTATAAAGAAGGTCACAAATTGTTGGAAAAGCTCATAACATGAAGTTGCATGATTGGTCCAAATTTGAACTAAAATGGCTTATAATTTGAATAAAGTCAAAATGAAAAATGGTTTGGGAGATTTATAGGTCCAAATGGAGACTTCCAATATATGATTTTGAATGGAAAAGACATTCTAAAGACAATGGTTCAAGCACTTTTTTGAGTTTAGTGGAAAAAATCAAAGTTATCCTTGGTTACTTGCATTTTAAGAAACATAGCCAAAATGAATCAAAGTTGGAAGGCAAGGGAATGTGCAAGATGGATCTAGAATGTTCATGTGAGCCCTATATATTCATGAAATGAAGATTGATCAAGGGTTGGATCCATTTTTCACAAAAATCTCACAAATTCTCTCATTCTTTTCTCATTGCAATTTCACTTCAATCTCACAAAATCTTCATCAATTTTCATCCACATTGATTCTCCTACATTCAATCATCATCCTGGATCATAATTGAAGCAAAGATTTGGTGGTTAGAATCCATTTTCGTGCACTTTCTTCAAGAACATACAAGCTGCAAATTCAGTTGTAGATCAAGATCCAAGCCAAGTTTCATCCAAATCTTGCAAACAGAATCGAGTACATCAAGAATGGATCAAGATTGAAGCCTACAAGAGCCTGGATCCACGTGATTACTCAGCCTCCATTAAAGCTTGCTCAAGGTGCAAATCTCTCTAACTTATGCAATCTAGGGAGATTTAGTTAGTTTTACTAGTATATTCATGGTCCATGCTGTTAGGAGGTTAGTTTAGATGAATTTGAGGCTGAATAGAGGCAATTCATAGCAGGTGCACCAAACTGTTAGGACCTAGAACTCTTAGGTTAGTGCATCATAATGTTAGGTTGTTAGCGCAGGATGATCACCATTATGCATAGAGTAGTTTAGTCTAGGTTTGATGGAGAATTGTGTTGGTGAGTTGCAGAGTATATTCATGGTAACCAGAACTTGTCTCGATCGGGTTTGTTGATTTGTTGAGTTTTAAAGCAATCCAAGACCATAGGCTTATAGAGGGAGAGATGTAGAATGTTTTTCATGTTTGTATCGTGATGTGTTGTGGACTGGAGAGGGAGAACTGAGAGCTGGAAGTGGTGCGTGCATGGAGCTTCATGGATTGCAAACCCTAATTCTCAGATCCAATGAGGAAGACACAATCTTGAGCGTCCAATTCATGTGGACTTTTGACCTCAGGGAGCCATCGTGTGGCTGAGATTTGAAGCAGATTTTGGAGGGAGATGAGTTGGTGCCCTAAACGCACCGTTTCATTAATTGAAACGGGCGGGCCTGAGTGCTGAATGCTATTTCCACCCCCAGTTAGTGAGCCCAATCAGTTTTAAACGTGGAGATCTTTCTATTTTCACCCCCCCTGCGTCCTTTTATTGTTTCATTATTTCTGAAGTGGTTCTGGGCTTAACTCAAAGTGCTACGTGCACCCCCCATTGCTGGCCCATCCAAATAATCAACTGAGCGTATTTTCTATTAGCACCCCTCCCTCCATTTATTTCTTTCATTTTGTTTTTTTATTTCTCTTAATATTTTATGCATTTTCATTAATTCATAATAAATACATAAAAAATCATTTTCAAGTCATTCTTTTTACATCATTTTCTTTAGGATGTGTAGAAAATTGTCATTAAATAAAATTGCATTTTTATTTTTATTTCATATTTTTTCCATATTTTCCAAATAAATGTCATTTTAAATAGTTTCATTTCATGCATGATTTTACTAATTTTTGTTCTATTACATGCTTTCATATTTTTTGTTCATTCTTTTTAGGGTGTTTAGATTAGATATTGAACTTGTAGATTCAATTTAGTGCCCATTTTTAGGAATTAGTTTTAGGTGATTAATGTAGGCTTGAACAACATGTACAAATTAGGGTTTTTAGGTGATGACTTAAGAAGTTTGATTTCATTTCCCTTAGGACTTAGGGTTTGAATAGAGTAGTTATGGGACTATAGGGGCTATGGGTAGTTATTAGACCCCTTAGAAAAAGTCAGGATTCCCCTACTGCTATTAATATACTGTCTATCTGATTGACTGGTGTGGTGTGCCCTCTGGGGATTATTGCTTGCTTGCTTGGGTATTGGGATTGTCTGGGAACTTGGGGGAGCTGAAGACTTGAGAAGATGAAAGCCATTGGAGATCCAGATGTTGGAGATCAACTGCCAGAGTTGGAGATGAGGTTCTTGCTAGCAGCTGCTGAGGAGACTAGGGTTTAGGAGCTAGGCAGAGCTCTAGGTTAGAAAGTTTGTTTCTCAAACATGGAATGCTTTGTCTGCATCCATCCTTCCTCTATGATTCAAAGTCTCTTTCAAATATCCACCTCCTTCCTTTGGAAGGATCAGTGAATATATTTGAAAGATAGAACTTTTGAGAGGAAACTTTCTGTTTAATGTTAACAGTTGATGAACCACCCTTGGTAGGTAATTAACTGTCTAACATTCATTCACTTCACTCTTATGACTGATCCCTCATCCTGGAGGTTTGAGCTTGAAGAAAATCCATTGCTTATAGAAGACTGATGATCAAAGCCCTTGCCTGAAGGCCATGAAGATGGAGATTGATGCTTGTTGAAGCCTGTAGCTAAATGGAGATTACTTGAAGTCAGATGTTGATTCAGAGCTGCTGATGCTGTTATTTTTGCTGTATTTCATTTCTTGATGTATTGATTGGTTTTCCTGGTTGTATTGTTTGCTGGTTACCCTGCTGGGTTGAAAGTGAAGCCTGTTCACTTTTGCCTATTGTTTTCTAGGTTCGAGGTTGAGTGGGACTCCCTTGCCTCGCTTGTACTGTTGCATCCATGCATTTTACTGCTTTACTGTATATATCTGGTATTGTTTCTGTTTCTGCCTATCCCGTAGGATCTCTGTTTCTCTCTGTGCAAGAGAGGAGCATGATAGACACTAGGTCTTAACCCATGCATGATAACATTAGGTTAGTTTGATTCCCTTCGCAACCGTAGGATAGAGTTCTGTCTCTTTCTTTCTCAAAACAAACAGAAAAATACATAAAGATTTCAAACACAATAAAAGACACTTCTTCCGTAAAAGAATGTGAATTCATCAAGACGTCATTTTTGTCCGCCGGGACTGCTAATCAAGAAACCCTTTTCCAGAAGGAATAAAATCAATCAAGGACAGACTTGTGTCGTACGTGGCCCGAACTACGTTTGCTCTGATCTTTCATGCCGTGTGAAAGTACGTAGGCATAGGATGCGATATCCTAGCGAGCAACCTTCCCCTCCTTTCCTGTAGGTAGGCGAACTACGTTGACTCTGATTTCTCGTTCCCGACGGGAATACGTAGGCATAAAGTGCGATACTTTGCCGAGTCATTTTTATTTTCATTTTCTTTTCTTTTAACCCCAGACCTTTAGCGTAGATAGAATAACAATCCATACCCGAAAACAAGCGTGGATCCCGTCGAGTACGACGGACGTGAGGGGTGCTAATACCTTCCCCTTGCGTAACCGACTCCCGAACCCAGGTTTTGGTTGCGACGACCATACCTTTCCCATGTTGTGCGAGGTTTACTCTGAGCGTTTCCTTTCCCTCCCGTGGGATAAATAACGCACGGTGGCGACTCTTCTGTTCAGCCGGCGCCGATTTTCGCAGTAGCGACACTAACCATTAGCACGAGCATAATAGGACGTAGAAGTTAACAATTTGAAACCCATTTCCTTGGCAAATTCTTACATCTTTCAACCTGTAAAAACTGATCCTTGATCTGTTGTAATGGCCTCTGGGATTCCAAATCTATAAATAATATGTTTTTTGATGACTTCGATTATGTCCTCTTGGTCAACATTTGGAAAAGGTATAAGTTCGATCCATTTTGTAAAATAGTCAATACCTACCAAAATGTACCTTTGATTTTTTGATGACGCTGCTCAAATTTCTCCAACTAAATCCAAAGCCCAACCCCTAAAGGGCCATGATTTGACTATGGAATGTAACTGACTCGCAAAAACATGTTGTATACTTGCGTGCACCTGACATTCTTGGCATCCTTTAGCTAATTTGATACAATCTTTTAACATGTTGGCCCAGTACATGCCTTGTCGAAACAACAACCATTTCATCTTGTGGCCTACCTGGTGTGCCCCACATGCTCCACTATGGACAGTCGAAAGGCTAAATATGCCTCTGATTCACTAAGGCATTTAAGTAAAACTCCCTTATGAGTCTTTTTAAATAACTCATTCCCCATAAGAACATAACTTAAAGCATGATACTGTTGAAAAGTATATTTCCGGCAAATATTTTTAATATCGTATCCACAGAGATTGGTGTTATTACCGCCGTTATATAATTTTGATTGTTGTAAGTTCAAAGGTATTCAAATTGTTTGTTGATGAATAAATTGTTCTTTTTACTTATAAGAAAAATAAGACATTAAAAATGACTTTAGAATAAAGTTTAGAAGCCTTGTCAAGATTGAGTTTCATTATCTTTGTTCTTTATGTATTCTTAATATCACATGCATGCATTCAAACTCCATTGATAATATTCAAGTGTCCTCTCAATAATATTTATGTCTAAATAAAATTGTGATAGTTACTATATAAATCCTTAGACGATCTCTCCATCTAACTATTGATATAATAATCTTGAATGCTTAACACAATAGAAAAAGTAGTGAATAAATCTATCTCTACAATTTATTATCTACTTGGAAAGATATTTTAGTTCAAGAATCAAACTACCTTTCTCAATAATAATTCAATTCTGATTTTGTAATGTAAAGAGAAAAAATATTATTCCTTATCAAAGATGAAGTTTGTTACATGCAATGATACAAATGTTACATAAACAACAAAAGATAACTACTACCTCAACCTTGCCAAGAAGGAATTTAGCTACTCATCATCTTCATTGGTTCTATGGAAAATTCTTCAAGAATTTCTTCTTGCATCCAAAAACTCTCCAAAGACAAGAAAATCCTCTAAAATCTTTCTAAGATCACCTTACAAACCTAAGAGATACTAAGACTAAAGGGTGAAATGATTGTGTCTTACATGCAAGGAAAAAGTGCCATAAATAGGCTATGGGGCGCCACCCTACAAAAAGTGTTTTTTTCTTCCAAGATATGACATGTGTCACAATCTTTGCAAGTGGCTGATTTCACCCAGTTCGCGGCGCGAAGGGTGGTCGCGGCGCGAACTGCCCAGTTTGAGAATTCCTTGCTTTGCTTTGTGATTCCTCATCAATTCATTTCCCAAACTTTTATCCTCACGAGTTGCTTTGGAGATCATTCTTTTCTTGACATACATTCTACAAAACTAGAGAAAAAGTGAAATATCTATCCGAAACAAAACAAAATAACTAAAATTGATTGTTTTACTAAATTGTGATAAAAACTTGTGTGAATTTAATAAGAAATTGGTAAAAAGGGACCGATAAAATATATAAAAATTAATACCAATTGGTCCCTAACAACTCTCCCCAACTTATCATTTTTTTTGTCCCTAAACAAAAGTTATTCTTAAAGCAAACCAATTTATGAAAGTAAGGAATGAACAAGTGTTAGAGGATGATATTCAAATGGTTCAAAAGCATACAACACTCTTATGATACACCTACTTTCAATATTAGACAAAACATGAATAAAAATAATGGTTGGCTACAAAAATTATACCAAGAAATTCCAAGTAATACATGTCAAAATTGAATCAAAACTACACACACATCATAGTGATGATGAATAATCATAAGGGTTTTCTTATACTCATCCGAACAATTAAATCAACCTCAACTCGAATCATGCGTTTATCACAACATACACTAAATCATGAAAATTTTTGAGAATCAAGAGGTCTTTTAAGGGTTGTAATATAGTTCTGGTTAAAGAGAAAGGACATGATCACAAGACTCAATTAAAAATTGTCTATTCTAAGAGAGCATTTCCTTTTATTCAACAATCTTTATTTTCAAATATTTTTTTTTCTTTATTTTTTTTTATAACACACCACCATGAGCTTTTCTTTTTCATTTTTCTTCTTTTTGTTAGCTCAAATATTTTCAAGGTGATGTATTATGTTTTCTCCCCAACTTTATCATTTTGACCATAGTTGATGCAATCAAACTCTCTACTTAGACATAGGCAAAAAATCACATTGCGACCAACTTTGGTTTAGGTTCACTTGAAACGAAAGAATTTAGGATCCATTTATTTACCATATTATCAATGGTATTTAAATTTATACTTCGGGTGGATCCTAATATAGGCTCAAAAGGGGTTTACTACGGATCACTCCTCACAAGGTTTTTAAATTTCTTTGGCCAAGTGGTTTTTCTCAATAACAAAGATTGCCTCTATCCTTTTCAAAAAAGTTTTCTCAAAAATTAGATTAATGTATGATTTAGCATGATAAGAATGAGTTGAACATAAATTGTCGGTCTCCCGTATTTTAGTGTATAATGAAAGGTTACCTCACAATTGGTTAGGTCCTAATTTAATTCAAAGTAAACATGTAACTCAAGGAATATTATGATAACAATTTTGTAACACACCATTAAACTATTCATCTAAAGTCTAAAAATAAAAATAAGGGATTGAAGTCAAAAAGGGATTGTTAGGTTTTATCGTGAGCCAAAAAAGGGATTGAAGTCGATCCTGAAAAAGTAAAAGCTATCCAAGATATGCCAGCTCCAAGAACCGAGAAGGAGGTTCGTGGTTTCTTAGGGAGATTAAACTATATTTCCAGATTCATATCTCACCTAACAGCCACCTGTGAGCCAATATTCAAGCTGCTTTGCAAAGATCAAGCAATCGTGTGGAATAACAATTGCCAAAAAGCATTTGAGAAAATAAAAGAATATCTGCAAGAACCACCGATTTTGATGCCTCTCGTGCCAGGAAGACCTCTCATCATGTACTTGACCGTTCTGGAAGGATCCATGGGATGCGTGTTGGGGCAACATGACGAAACAGGTAGAAAGGAGCATGCCATCTACTACCTAAGCAAAAAGTTTACTGACTGTGAAACGAGATACTCAGTGTTGGAGAAGACCTGTTGTGCACTCGCATGGGCTGCCAAATGCTTAAGGCAGTATATGTTGACCCATACCACATTGCTGATATCAAAAATGGATCCAGTCAAGTACATCTTCGAGAAGCCTGCTCTCACCGGACGAGTAGCCCGTTGGCAAATCGTACTGACAGAATATGACATCTAATACGTCTCGCAAAAAGCTATCAAAGGGAGTGTGTTATCTGACTACCTTGCCCACCAACCTGTGGAAGATTACCAGCCCATGCGTTTTGACTTCCCTGACGAAGACATCATGTTTGTCAGAGACTATGAGACGTTAGGCCCAGACGAAGGACCCGAACCAGGATCGCAATGGACGCTCGTGTTCGATGGTGCCGCAAATGCTCAAGGAAATGGGATAGGGGCAATCCTCACCTCTCCTACCGGTTTCCACATTCCATTCACCGCAAGATTATCTTTCGAATGCACCAACAATATGGCAGAATATGAAGCATGTATCTTCGGAATTGAAGCCGCTATTGACCATAGAATCAAGATTCTGGAAGTGTATGGAGACTCAACTCTAGTCATCAGCCAAGTCAGAGGCGACTGGGAAGCACGTGACATCAAATTAGTGCCGTATCGGGATCACGTCCTAAAGTTGATCCCATACTTTGACGAGATTACTTTCAATCACATTCCTAGAGAAAGCAATCAATTGGCAGACGCTCTTGCCACGTTGTCATCCATGTTCAAAGTTAAATGGAAAAATGAGGCACCCTCTATCTGTATTGAATATCTTGATGAGCCTGCCCACTGTCTGGAAGCAGAGTTAGCAACCGATGATCAACCTTGGTTCTATGATATCAAAAGATATCTAGAAAAGCAAGAGTATCCAGAAAATGTCTCCATCACAGACAAGAAGTATTTAAGAAGGCTTTCGTCCAAATTCTTTTTAAGTGGAGATGTGCTTTACAAGAGAAACTATGACTCGGTCTTGCTCAGATGCGTGGATAGACACGAAGCCGACCGGATCATAAACGAAATCCATGAAGGTTCTTTTGGAACACATTCCAGTGGACACACAATGGTTAAGAAGATTTTGAGAGCTGGTTATTACTGGTTGACGATGGAAACTGATTGCTATCGTCACGTGCAAACATGTCACAAATGCCAAATCTATGCAGATAGGATACATGTGCCGCCAGTTCCTCTGAATGTCTTGACGTCGCCTTGGCCTTTCTCCATGTGGGGCATAGATGTGATCGGACGCATCGAGCCAACTGCTTCAAATGGTCATCGTTTCATCTTAGTGGCCATTGACTACTTTACTAAATGGGTGGAAGCCGCATCTTATGCCAATGTCACCAAACAAGTGGTCACTCGCTTCATCAAAAAGGAAATCATTTGTCGTTATGGGGTCCCAAATAAAATCATTACTGACAATGGTTCAAACCTCAATAACAAGATGATGAAGGAATTGTGTGAAAGCTTCAAGATCGAGCACCATAATTCATCACCATATCGCCCGAAAATGAATGGCGCCGTTGAAGCAGCGAACAAAAACATCAAGAAGATTGTTCAGAAAATGGTGAAAACATATAAAGATTGGCATGAAATGTTACCATTTGATTTGCATGGCTATCGCACTTCAGTGCGCACTTCAACTGGGGCAACTCCATTTTCTCTTGTGTATGGCATGGATGCGGTACTCCCTGTTGAGGTAGAAATCCCTTCCCTGAGAATTCTGACTGATGTCAAGCTTGACGAAGCCGAATGGGTGCAGGCGAGATTTGATCAACTTAATCTCATTGATGAAAAACGCATGGCAGCCATCTGCCATGGCCAGCTTTACCAAAAGCGATTGAAAAGGGCGTTTGACAAGAAAGTTCGTCCTCGAGATTTCGAAGTGGGAGACTTGGTATTGAGAAAGATTCTGCCAATCCACACAGACCCAAGGGGAAATGGACACCTAACTATGAGGGTCCATATGTTTTAATGAAGGTTTTCTCCGGAGGGTCCTTGATATTATCCAACATGGACGGTGAAGATCTGTCATCCCCTGTAAACGCAGACGCGGTCAAAAAATACTACGCTTGAGAGCAGACCCGGTGGACAACAAAAAGAAAAGTCCAGGTAAAAATTAGGGTTGAAAATAAAAAATAATAATAATACCTGATAAGTTGAAAACCCTTAGGGGCAACTTAGGCAAAAATGGGTATCCCGGTAGACTGAAAACCCGAAAGGGCGGTCTAGGCAAAAGTTAGGGACCTAAAAAAGAAAAGACTGAGGTCTGTAAAAAGTCTGTGAGCTCATCATCAGAATAAGGAGAACTACACATAGGGAAGATCAATCCATCCACCTTCCTCAGAAGCAATGTACGAGAAGCTTCAAGGCCATATGGATCATAGCAGAATTGAAACTCAGTGGAAATCCGATCCTTTTTTCACATTGCCACTGTGTTTTTTGTCATATTTTTTGCAATTACCTCTTTTAGGAATTGTATCCTTATGTAAAATTACCCATTTATGGGTCACTTTATCATCAATAAAAATCTCTTTCATCAATTCGTGTGTCACATTTATTTTCTTCTATGTTTGCAAAAAGTGAAATCTTCATTCTTAATAAATATTGCATTGAAAATTGTGGGATAACGATAATAATAACAAAAGAAAGCATAAAGTTGCTCTTCGACCTAGGTGTATGAAGGGTAAAAGCGATCTCTAGTAGGCGCACGTGTACACTAAGCATCGTCGGATCATAAAGTTCGTCGGGAACTTGACCAAATCAGGGGCAACCTGACTAGCCAGCACAACTTATCTGATAAGACCATCTGGAGATGATCCAAATTTCGTCACGAGGATGTTGGGAAGTCAAACTCGACGCCCCAAATCAAAGCTCGATCACTTGGCATAAATTATCACCCCTAACCTTCATGTACCTACGTCCCTGACATTTTTGCATACATGCTGCATCATTACATGTGCTTAGCCAGTCATTCTCAAAGATGTGAATTTCCTGTGGAAATCCTGGCAGGATCCTTTTGGAATGTTTATCCATTCACTTACCTTTTGTAAGTCCTTTTGAGCCTCTTACATGAGATATTTTCTCACCTTACCTTTCGTAAGGGATTTCATTGCCTTTAGTGTGAAATCTTTTCCCTTTGTTTCCCTTTTGTAAGCGTTTCCCGCTGTCTTTTACATGCGACAAAACTTTGTTTTGGGTATCTTCGATCAATTTGGACGCTTGATGCCTATGTGGCCAAGAACTGAATGGTCACCATACTTAAAGAATGTCATCTCCGCCGTTGTGCCTGTGAGATCAAATGATGTTCTAATACCCTATGAAAATTCCTCTACCTTTTGCAAGAAGATGGTTATTGCCCTCAACTTAATTTTTGTGAGTCCTTTCAAAATATCTCTGTTTTGCCTTTTGCAACAGATTCAACTTACCTTTAATAAGACCTCTCGTACCTTTTGTACAGGTTCTTGTCAGCTTACCTTTCGTAAGTATCCTATCTACCTTTTGTAGAAGGAACATTTTTCCTAACCTTTTGTTCAGGAATATTTTCTGCTTTTCACAGAAGAAAATACGATCATCCTCTCCTAAGGGAGTTTCCTATTTACCTTTTGTAGAAGGAATTTTTCTCCTAATCTTTTGTTCAGGAATCCTCTCTACCTTTTGTAGAAGGAACGTTTTCTCCTAACCTTTTGTTCTGGAGTCCTTTCTGCCGTGACAGTAGGAAATACGATCGTATTCTCCCAAGGGAGTCTCCTCTACCTTTTGTAGAAGGAATATTATCTTCAGACCTTTTATCTTGGAGTCCTCTCTACCTTTTGTAGAAGAAAACATTTTCTTCAGACCTTTTGTTCGGGAGTCTTCCTTGCCTTTTGTAAGAGGAAAAACCAGTTTCTAGAGTCCTCTCTACCTTTCGTAGAAGGAATATCTCATTTCTATTTCCTGAGTCCTCTCTACCTTTTATAGAAGGAATATCTCTTGGCCAATTATGGTTCCATATTACGAGGTGCCTCCCCTTCCGGCTGGCAAAGCACTCACGCTCATTCAGCATTGCATCTCAAGCATATCATCATATCCCTCATACCCCTTCTCCAATAACAAGACACCTTTTTCAAGCCGTCTCGTTGACTGTTTATTTTCACCCCATACCTCTCCAGTCGAAAATCCCGGATATTCTAGTATTTAATTCTCTTCTACCATGAATGTTCGAGCACCTTTACCCTTCAGACATTCAGGTCCAAGAGGATTAAATAGGGGCAGCTGTCACACCCTCATTTTCGCCTTTAGCCTTTATACCCTACATTCGCCATATCATACATCATTTTATTGCATATCGAGCATGTGGGTACGAATTGGGTCGATTTGTTATTTTCCATTTCAAATGAGATAACTTGTCTATCTTAGACTACATAGAAGAAAAGGTCCATTATCTAAGGTTTGATCTAAATTGGAAAGTCTACTCATGTGGATTTCTTCAAGAAGAAGTTACTTGACAAAATATTAGGATATTCAAAATATATTCCTAATGAACATGAAATTCAAGGCCAAATTCAAGATCGCTTCATCCAATTTTGTTTCAAATTCTTGATCAAGTGGAGTCCAAATTTACAAAGCACGAGTCAAGATCACAAGTCCATAATTCAAGACTTCATCCACTTCAAGTTTGATGGTTCTAGGGAAATCCATCATGAATTCATGAATTAGAGGCAAGAATATTACAAAGAGAAATTTTATGACATTACAAGAATGTCATTTGTTGTAAGATTTCCAACTCTAAGTGATGTTTAGAAATTAATTTATTCCTAATCTTCATTCAAGTCTCTAATTAAATTCATGTTATGGTAGTGCCACACCAAGTCCACAATGTGTTTACAAACATCCAAGAAATATGCAAGAATTAAATCAAGATTGGAATGTTTTAAGACCAAGAATATGCATGTTTAATCATGGCAAAACAATCCCATGCAAGAGGTGACAAATTTCTTCATGTCACAAGATCACATGTCACAAGACCAATAGAATAGCATATGATAATACATCTAAATATCAGATTTTGAAAATGCTGTCAAGAGGTAGTAGCTTTGACAAAGAGGAGTTGTCCAAGCACAAGCAAACAAAACGGGTGCAAGGCACAAAGTGCTGCAGAAAAAAACAGCATAGGCAAAGTGCAACAGCAAAAATGCAGCATAGCTCTTGCATGGAAATGGAAAGAAAGAGAGTGGCATGAGAAAAGGTGGTAAGAGACACCACTCCATGAAAAATCTTATATGTGGGGAGAAGAGAAAACCCTAGAGGAGCTGAGATAAAAGGAGGGGGCTGTAAACAAAAAGAGCATTCTTGATTCATTCAACATTCATTTCTAGACACACATTTAAAAAACCAGAAAATAGAGAGAGCAAACAAAAACCCTAAAAAACCAGAAAAATAGAAGGCTTTGCAAACCAGAGAAAAAGAGAGTGAGATAGAACCAAGAGGATCATTGAGAAACAAAACCTTCACAACATAGAGTGAAGAGGAGTGAAGTACATTCAACCAAGACCAAGGAGGACTTGCAAGAAGGATAGAAAGCTCTTGGGTATCCATTTCCTCCAACCTTTCTCCCTTTATTTTTTTGCTCTTACATTCATTTTGTTTACTCTTTTATGTATTGTTGTATTGTATGTATCATGTAAGGTTCCAAAGGGACCAAGAAACCATTCTCAAGAAACCACAAAAACGAAAGAAAAACATAGAAAAAATTAGGTTTTTTCACCTGGTAGCCTGACACGGGCCGTGTTGCACTTCTGATAGCCTTTTCTACGTCCAAAAACCCCAGGCATCACAACACGGGCCGTGTCACACAACACGGCCACCCGTGTTGCACCTCTGTTTGAGGTTTCAACGTGTAAAATGTCCAGGACCCCTGACACGGGCCGTGTCACACAACACGGCCACCCGTGTTGCACCTCTGTTTGGCCTCAAAAACATTTTTCTCCCAGACTTTATGACACAGGCCGTGTTGTAACACCCATTTTAATTATCTAGTCATTTTATTATTATTTTAAATATTATATGTTGGTGTGCCCTTTGGTGGGGGTGTATTTAATGATGTTTGGTGAGTGCCCCTAATGTGGGAGGACTATTGATGGTATTTTGGTGTGGAATATAATAATATAAAAATAATAGTAACATTGGTGGGAGTGTTATTATTATTATTATTATATTTATTATATTTGTTAATATTATTAATATTATTATTATTTTGGTGAAATAATGATATTATTATTATTATTATTATTATTATTATTATTATTATTATTATTATTAATGAGTATTATTATTATTATGATTATTATTATTATTATTAATAATATTATAATATTATTAGTATTAATAATAATATTGTATTATTTTATTAAGTTATTTTATTAATTGGGATTAGATTTAATAAAGAAAATAGAATGTGAAGGGATGGGGAGAGTGGTACGATACATTTTAGAAATTGAGAAAAAAGGCGATAGAAAAGAGAGAAGAGAAAAGAACGAAAGAAAGGAAAAAGAGCGAAGGAAAAAGGGAACGAAGAACGGAAGAGAAAAGGGGAAGGCCAAGAGACCAATTCTAGGAGGATTTCTATCGATCAACCAATTGATTGGGAATGGTTTATACATGTATAGGGTAGTTGGGGATTCCTTAACCCCGTAGGAAATTGATCGATATATGATAATATATATTGATATGTTATGATTGATGATGATTGTTGTTAATGGTATAGTAATCGTTAATGAATTGTTGTTTTTGGTTGATTTGGCATATAGGGCATATAGGGTGTTTTACGGTTTTTAGGGAAAGTTATGTATGCCTTTTGAGGTATCGATAGTGTTTAGGTGATGATTTTGGGGATAGGAATTAGAAACCGATTGTTTACGGTAATAGGCAAGATTGGTACTAGAATAGGCTGAGAATCTGAGTTGAGATGATAGGCATAATTTGGCCTAGAATAGCACTGCAGAATTGTGAGGAAACTGACGAATCGCAGCATTCGCTGGGCTTCGCCTGGCGAATGTTGGCGAAGGGAGGCGAGAGTTCGCCTGGCGAGCTGAGGCGAAGGGGCAGCGAATAATTCAGAAATTAAGTCCCAGACTAAAAACACAAGAACTTCGCCTGGCGAATGCCAGCGAACGTAGCAGAACCAAATGAATTTTTGTGATGTTTTGGATTCGAGCGTTGGTCTCGTGTGATCCTTTTAGCTTTGTTGCAGTGTGAAAATGATGAGTGTGGGATTTAACTTGTGTACTTGGTGATGGCACGCGTTTCCCTTAATATTGTTGGTGAGCAATTGGTTGATGTATATGTGCGTAGTGATCAGTAGGATCGAGTATCCCCGAGTGGTGGGATGTAGTTATATCTGGTGTTATAGTATAAATTTATTTACCATCTGATTGACTTATATGGTGTTGGTGTAATATATCTATACATATGCATTGATGTATGATGATATGATCAGGAGGATCGTGTGCACTTAGTGTGCCAGAATGTAATAATTATGCATTGGTGTCTTGCATGTCATGGTGTTTGGTGGGATGAATCATGTCTCAGGAGGAGCGTAAGTGATTCATCCGTACTCCTTTGTGGAGAATGGTGGGGGATAGATCATGTCTCAGGAGGAGCGTAAGTGATCTATCCAGGTTCGATTGAATGAACCAATGAGTCGGTACCGCATGCATGGTGTTGTGTTGCATAATTGCATTATAATATGTTATATTGTAATTTGAACAGTAGGTTCGTTGTATGGTATTGTTGGGGGTGAATAATTGACGTGTTGGTGTGTTTTACTGCCTTATTTACATGTATTACATTACCATTATATTTTTGATCATGATTTCTCACCCCTTTGCTGTTGTTGTGTCTGTGCTTCTCCGGAAGTACAGATAATCCAGGTACTTAGCTAGCTTGGATTATGGTGTGACAGTCGAGTCTAGGATGCTCTGATACGTAGCACGGGACTTGGGCATTTTTATTTGTTTTCTGAAGAACTTATATTTTATTTTCCTGTGAACGTATCAAACTTTTATTGGATTGTAATATTTTTAATATTCCGCTGTATTTTGGAGGAAAACCTTTTATAAAGGAAATGTTGATTTTAGGTGATATCCCACTGGGGAGAAATACTCTGATGTTTATTTATGATGTTTATTAATTTAGTTGATTTTGGGAAGTGGGGTGTTACAATTGGTATCAGAGCAGGTCGGTCCGTCCGGCCAGTGTTGTTGAGTCGAGTTGAGTCTGTCCTTTAGGATGTAGTTGAATATCTTTTAACCTGGTATTGTTATGTTTTGAGCAGTATGGCAGGAAGTAACGATGCTGCATTGGCTGCTGCTATGCAAGCAATGCGCAAGCGGTTGCTAATCAGAATCAAACTGCAGATGCCCAATTCAGGAGTTTGGCGCAGTTTCGGAGCAACAAGCCGCCAACATTTGAAGGAGGAATTCTGGACCCTGAAGCTGCTCAGAAGTGGCTGAAGGCAATTGAAAAGATCTTCAGGACTATGGAATGTAGCGATGAACAAAAGGTGAGGTTTGGTACTCACATGCTAGAGGGTGAGGCTGAAGCCTGGTGGGACAATAGTCGCCAAAGGTTGGAAGTTGTTGGAACTGCCATTACTTGGGAGGTGGTTCGGAAAGGTTTTCTGGAGAAGTATTTCCCGGAAGATATCCGAAGCGCTAAGGAAATTGAATTCTTAGAGCTGAAACAGGGTAGTATGACTGTAGCAGAATATGCTGCCAAGTTTGAGGAGCTGGTGCAGTATTGTCCCCACTATAATGTGGAAGGGGCAATGACCTCTAAGTGCTTAAAGTTTGAGAATGGATTGCGTCCAGAGATTAAGTTGGGGATTGCTTGTCAGAAGATCAGGAGCTATCCTGAGCTGGTAAGCAGGAGCAAAATCTATGATAACGATAACCGAGCAAGGATTGCGCACTACAAAGCTGTTAATGACCGTAAGGGTAAGCAGAGGTTCAGTGGTACTCCTTATAGTGTTTCTGCTGATAAGGGAAAACGTAAAGCTGTTATTGATAAGAAGCCTAGAGATGGGAGAACATCTGCTGAAGGGAAATGTTTCCGGTGCGGTGGTATGGGACACCGTGCTAATGACTGTCCTAATGAAGCCAAGAAGTGTTTTAAGTGTGGTAAACCAGGTCATGTGATAGCTGACTGCAGAGCAACTATGCCGACCTGTTATAACTGTGGTGAGAAGGGTCATATCAGTACACATTGTGAGAAGCCGAAGAAGCCCCAAACGTCTCCGGCTGGTGGGAAAGTGTTTGCCTTGGCAGGAACTCAAGCTGCCAGTGATGAGCGTGTGACCAGAGGTACTTGTATTATCAATAATATTCCTTTGATTGCTATTATTGATACGGGTGCAACGCACTCGTTTATTTCTATAGATTGTGTGGAGAGGATAGGTTTGGTGCCGTCCACTCTAGAGAGACGGATGACTATTGAGACACCCTCTATAGGTTCAGTGACTACTTCTTTGGTATGCCTGAAGTGTCCGCTGACTATTTTCGGTAGAGAATTTGGAGTGGATCTAATTTGTCTACCACTTGGTAAGTTGGATGTTATTCTGGGTATGAACTGGTTAGAGTTCAACCGAGTCTACATCGATTTTTTTCGGAAGGAATTGTTGTTCCTGACCCCTGAAGAGGAAGTTGTGGCAAGTTCTTTGTCTAATAAAGAATTGAGGGCCTTGTTGGAAGATGAAACTAGAGTGTTTGCTTTATTTGCAACCTTATCGGTGGATAACAAAGTGCCAATGGAGGAATTAGCAGTGGTGAATGAATTTCTGGAAGTGTTTCCTGACGACATTACGGAATTGCCTCCGACGCGAGAAGTAGAATTTGGTATTGACCTTGTTCATGGTACGAGACCTATTTCTATGTGCAGTGGAATTGGCTGAGTTGAAGTCTCAGATTGGAGAATTGTTGGATAGAAAGTTTATTAGACCAAGTGTATCGCCGTGGGGAGCTCCAGTGTTGTTGGTGAAGAAGAAGGATGGTAGTATGCGTCTATGCATTGATTACCGTCAATTGAATAAAGTGACTATTAAGAATAAGTATCCTCTACCTAGGATTGATGATTTGATGGACCAGCTGGTGGGAGCTCGTGTATTTAGTAAGATCGACTTAAGATCGGGTTATCATCAGATGAGAGTAAAAGAAGGTGATATTCAGAAGACTGCCTTTAGGACTCGATATGGACATTACGAATATGCTGTAATGCCGTTTAGAGTGACTAATGCGCCGGGAGTATTTATGGAGTATATGAACAAAATTTTCCATTCTTACTTGGATCAGTTCATTCTAGTGTTTATTGATGATATATTAATTTATTCTAAATCTGATGAAGAGCATGCAGGACATCTGAGAATTGCCTTGCAAGTGTTGAAGGAAAATAAATTATTTGCTAAACTGTCAAAGTGTGACTTTTGGTTGAAGAAAGTAAGTTTCTTGGGGCATGTAATATCTGAAGATGGAATAGCGGTGGATCCGTCAAAAGTAAGTGCAGTATTGCAGTGGGAACCGCCGAAGACAGCGACAGAGATTAAAAGCTTTTTGGGCTTAGCCGGTTATTACCGCAGGTTTATTGAAGGGTTCTCTAATTTGGCGTTGCCATTAACTCAGTTGACGAGAAAGAACCAAGTTTTTGTATGGGATGCTGCTTGTGAAGAAAGTTTTGAAGAGTTAAAAAAGAGATTGACTGAGGCACCAGTGTTAGTGTTACCGACTCCGAGTGAACCGTTTGTGGTGTACTGTGATGCGTCTAAGATGGATTAGGCGAGGTTCTGATGCAGAATGGTAAAGTAGTAGCATATGCATCGCGGCAATTGAGAGTGCATGAGCGAAATTATCCGACTCATGATCTTGAATTAGCTGCGGTTGTTTTTGTGTTGAAAATCTGGAGACACTATTTATATGGTTCAAGATTTGAAGTGTTTAGTGATCATAAGAGTCTGAGATACCTGTTTGATCAGAAAGAGCTGAATATGAGGCAGATAAGATGATTGGAATTTTTGAAGGATTATGACTTCAGTTTGAGTTATCATCCAGGAAAGGCCAATGTAGTTGCAGATGCTTTGAGTAGGAAAGCAATTCATATGGCAGCTCTGATGGTGAAAGAAATTGAGTTAATTGAATAGTTTAGAGATCTGAGCATGGTTTGTGAGACTACTGCAGATAGTGTAATGTTGGGTATGTTGCAGGTAAATAATGACTTCTTGGATATGATTAGAGAAAATCAGAAGTTGGATGTGAAATTGGTAGATTTGATGCCTGGAGCAGGGAGTGACTCCGATAGTGACTTTAAATTGGATAGTACAGGTGTGTTGAGATTTAGAGGCAGGATTTGTGTACCAGATGATGAAGAATTGAAAAAGTCAATTTTGAGCGAAGGACATCGTAGTAGCCTAAGTATTCATCCGGGAGCTACGAAAATGTATCATGATTTGAAGAAATTATTTTGGTGGTCTGGTATGAAAAGAGACATAGCTCAATTTGTGTATGCCTGTTTGACATGTCAGAAGTCGAAGGTGGAACACCAGAGACCTTCTGGATTTATGCAACCATTAGAGATTCCGGTTTGGAAATGGAATTGCATTACTATGGATTTCGTGACAGGTTTGCCGAATACGGCGAGAGGTTTTGATGCCATATGGGTGATTGTGGATCGATTGACGAAGTCTGCACACTTTGTGCCGCTCAATATTAGTTTTCCGTTAATGAAGCTGGCGGATATTTACATTCGGGTAATTGTGAAGTTGCATGGTGTTCCGTTCAGTATTGTGTCAGATAGAGATCCGCGGTTTACTTCGGAATTTTGGAAGAGCTTGCAGGAAGCTTTGGGAACTAAGTTGAAATTGAGTTCAGCTTATCATCCGCAAACTGATGGTCAGTCGGAGAGGACTGTTCAGTCGCTTGAAGATTTGTTGAGAGCTTGTGTGTTAGAAAAGGGTGGTGCGTGGGATACTCATTTACCATTGATTGAGTTCACGTATAATAACAGTTACCATTCTAGTATCGGAATGGCACCGTTTGAAGCTTTGTGTGGGAGGAGGTGTAAGACTCCTCTGTGTTGGTATGAAACTGGTGGGAATATAGTGCTTGGACCAGAAATTGTACAGCAGACTACTGAGACAATTCAAATGATTCGTGAGAAAATGAAAGTGTCTCAGAGTAGGCAGAAAAGTTATCATGATAATCGGAGGAAAGAGTTGGAATTCTGTGTAGGTGATCACGTATTCCTAAGAGTTAATCCGATGACTGGTGTGGGTCGTGCATTGAAGTCCAAGAAGCTGGATCCTAAGTTCATTGGACCTTATGAGATTTTGCAGAGAATTGGTGCTGTGGCTTATAGGGTGGCGTTGCCGCCTGAGTTGTCAAACTTACATGATGTGTTTCATGTGTCGCAATTGCGAAAGTATGTTTCTGATCCATCTCATGTGATTCAGAGAGATGATGTTCAGATTCGGGAGAATCTTACTGTTGAGACGATGCCATTGAGGATCGAGGACCGTAAGATGAAACAGCTCCGAGGGAAGGAAATACCTTTGGTGAAGGTAGCGTGGGGAGATGCTGCAGGAGGCAGTGTGACCTGAGAGTTGGAAAGCAGAATGCGAGAAGCGTATCCGGAGCTATTTCCATCAGGTAATTTTCGAGGACGAAAATAATTGAAGTGGGGGAGAGTTGTAACACCCATTTTAATTATCTAGTCATTTTATTATTATTTTAAATATTATATGTTGGTGTGCCCTTTGGTGGGGGTGTATTTGATGATGTTTGGTGGGTGCCCCTAATGTGGGAGGACTATTGATGGTATTTTGGTGTGGAATATAATAATATAAAAATAGTAGTAACATTGGTGGGAGTGTTATTATTATTATTATTATATTTATTATATTTGTTAATATTATTAATATTATTATTATTTTGGTGAAATAATAATAATAATAATAATATTATTATTATTATTATTATTATTATTATTATTAATGAGTATTATTATTATTATGATTATTATTATTATTATTATTATTAATATTATAATATTATTAGTATTAATAATAATATTGTATTATTTTATTAATTGGGATTAGATTTAATAAAGAAAATAGAATGTGAAGGGATGGGGAGAGTGGTACGATACATTTTAGAAATTGAGAAAAAAGGCGATAGAAAAGAGAGAAGAGAAAAGAACGAAAGAAAGGAAAAAGAGCGAAGGAAAAAGGGAACGAAGAACGGAAGAGAAAAGGGGAAGGCCAAGAGACCAATTCTAGGAGGATTTCTATCGATCAACCAATTGATTGGGAATGGTTTATACATGTATAGGGTAGTTGGGGATTCCTTAACCCCGTAGGAAATTGATCGATATATGATAATATATATTGATATGTTATGATTGATGATGATTGTTGTTAATGGTATAGTAATCGTTAATGAATTGTTGTTTTTGGTTGATTTGGCATATAGGGCATATAGGGTGTTTTACGGTTTTTAGGGAAAGTTCTGTATGCCTTTTGAGGTATCGATAGTGTTTAGGTGATGATTTTGGGGATAGGAATTAGAAACCGATTGTTTACGGTAATAGGCAAGATTGGTACTAGAATAAGCTGGGAATCTAAGTTGAGATGATAGGCATAATTTGGCCTAGAATAGCACTGCAGAATTGTGAGGAAACTGACGAATCGTAGCATTCGCTGGGCTACGCCTGGCGAAGAGAGGCGAGAGTTCGCCTGGCGAGCTGAGGCGAAGGGGCAGCGAATAATTCAGAAATTAAGTCCCAGACTAAAAACACAAGAACTTCGCCTGGCGAATGCCAGCGAAGGTTCGCCAGAAGGGTTCGCCTGGAGAATGCCAGCGAACGTAGCAGAACCAAATGAATTTTTGTGATGTTTTGGATTCGAGCGTTGGTCTCGTGTGATCCTTTTAGCTTTGTTGCAGTGTGAAAATGATGAGTGTGGGATTTAACTTGTGTACTTGGTGATGGCACGCGTTTCCCTTATTATTGTTGGTGAACAATTGGTTGATATATATGTGCATAGTGATCAGTAGGATCGAGTATCCCCGAGTGGTGGGATGTAGTTATATCTGGTGTTATAGTATGAATTTGTTTACCATCTGATTGACTTATATGGTGTTGGTGTAATATATCTATACATATGCATTGATGTATGATGATATGATCAGGAGGATCGTGTGCACTTAGTGTGCCAGAATGTAATAATTATGCATTGGTGTCTTGCATGTCATGGTGTTTGGTGGGATGAATCATGTCTCAGGAGGAGCGTAAGTGATTCATCCGTACTCCTTTGTGGAGAATGGTGGGGGATAGATCATGTCTCAGGAGGAGCGTAAGTGATCTATCCAGGTTCGATTGAATGAACCAATGAGTCGGTACCGCATGCATGGTATTGTGTTGCATAATTGCATTATAATATGTTATATTGTAATTTGAACAGTAGGTTCGTTGTATGGTATTGTTGGGGGTGAATAATTAACGTGTTGGTGTATTTTACTGCCTTATTTACATGTATTACATTACCATTATATTTTTGATCATGATTTCTCACCCCTTTGCTGTTGTTGTGTCTGTGCTTCTCCGGAAGTACAGATAATCCAGGTACTTAGCTAGCTTGGATTATGGTGTGACAGTCGAGTCTAGGATGCTCTGATACGTAGCACGAGACTTGGGCATTTTTATTTGTTTTCTGAAGAACTTATATTTTATTTTCCTGTGAACGTATCAAACTTTTATTGGATTGTAATATTTTTAATATTCCGCTGTATTTTGGAGGAAAACCTTTTATAAAGGAAATGTTGATTTTAGGTTATATCCCACTGGGGAGAAATACTCTGATGTTTATTAATTTAATTGATTTTGGGAAGTGGGGTGTTACACGTGTCACACAACACGGCCACCCGTGTCACACCTCTGTCATACCCTAAAAACTCACATTGCAGGTACCCTATGACACGGGTCGTGTCATACAACACGGCCACCCGTGTTACTCCACTGTTTTTCACTTATTTTTTCATTTTTACCTCAAAATTTTTTTCTCAAGGAGTTCGCCGTTTTTATTGCATGTCTCAATTTTTTTAGCCGACTAATCCCATATGTTTGTATGATTTTAGTGTGAATGTTGCTATTGTCCTTGGTGACTTTTGATTCCCAAAAACCATTTTCAAAAACTAACTCTCGATTTTGTCGAGCCATTTTTAACCTTGTAAGTCGGTTGCCTTGTGCACCGCCATCGACCTTGTCTGTATCGCTTCAAACGTATCTTCACAAACAATAAACCTTGATCCAACGTCAAGTGGTTCTCTTTTCTCATAAAAATCCAAAACACAATAAAATATACGATTAGAATTATGCACCATGAGCTTTAAAGTGGTAGAGAAGGAATGAGAATGGAATCCTCCTACACTCGTTCCGAATGTTTTGAATACAAGGCGCTCGACTTGGTTATTCGAAACATTCGTCTCTATCCAAAGTCTTTTGTATAATCCTAGTCAAGAATAGATTCTTCCCTAAGAAAAACCTAAAAATAACATCAACTCATCAAACTATTTTTCGCCTTAGGGCATCAATCGAAAACCCCTTTTTCAAGGTATAAAATCAAACAACAAACAACTATTTCGTAAGCCTCCGAACTACGGAGCTCTGATTCTTTACTTCTTTTAAGTGAAGATACGTAGGCACAAGGGCCACAATCCTTGGCGAGCATTAAAATAAATAAACCAACCCCTATTTTCCTTAAGCAAGCGAACTCTTAATAAAAACACCCATTCACGCTAAATAACCTAGGAGGTTCCCATCGAGTACGATGGATGCGAGGGGTGCTAACACCTTCCCCTCGCATAACCGACTCCCGAACCCTAAGACTTGGTTGCGATGACCACGCTCTTTTCCCAAAGGTTTTAGCGCTATTTCCCTTTCCCTGCGTGGGATAAATAAAATCCGGTGGCGACCCTGTGTCATTTTTCACGTAACGACAGCTGGCGACGATGTCTTGGAAAGCAACCTCCCCCCCTCACTCGTAGTTTTCTGAACTACGTTGACTCAGGCTTTCCCATTGCACGAGGGAATACGTAGGTATAGGGCGGCAATGTCCTATCGAGTCTCTTTTCCTTTTCACGTTTCTGCTTAGCAGTAGCTTTTAGATAACACATACTTAGATTAGACAACAAGTGTGGATCCCGTTGAGTACAACGAACATGAGGGGTGCTCATACCTTCCCCTTGCGTAACCGACTCCCGAACCCAAGATTTGGTTGTGATGGCCTTGTCTTCTCCTTTCTTTTAGGTTTTCTTCTATCGTTTCCTTTCCCTCTCTTTGGGATAAATAACGTTCAGTGGCAACTCTTGTGTTTTTCCGCCGGGTGTTTTTCGCAGTTGCGACATACACGTAACCAATTGACATGATGTAAACACCAAAGTCATGTGTTTTTTAACAAAGAACTGAATGGTTCTTTTTAATTTTATTTATATTAAGTGTATCATAAGATATCATGTTATAATCAGATGAACCCTAGAAAATTCAAAAACTATATGAAATCCCATACACGCAAGATAAATAGCAATTGGTTGAGGGTTAACATTCTATGAACATCCAGAAACATGTTGGTAACTTGAAACAACATTTATGATGTATGATTCAGAGAGTTTGGGACGTTCAGGCTTACTTGTGCAAGAGGAATTCAAATCCTCAGTTGTAGGTGTTATAGATGTGAAATGATGATCCTAACAAGTTCCTTAAACCTCAAGGATTGTGTTGAGATTCTTAGAACAAGTTGAAACCTTCTGAATTGCTTGGCTCAAATCCAACTACAACTTGCTTGAGATGAACTATGATCTTGATGATTCTGGTGTTACAGGTTTTTTTCAAGGGATTGGATCACTTATATATGATGTATATGAGGTGTTAGGACCATTGGTTTGATTTGAATTGCTCCCTATTGCAAAATTTGATTCTCACACCTCATGAACTTGAAATTTTAGAATGATGAGTGAAATGGTGGAAAACAAGTGTTGTTATGTTTTGGTATGTTTTGATCAACCAGAAATGACCTCTATTTATAGTAGATGGAGTTTGTTTTGCAAGGAATAGTGAATGGGGGTTGGATCACCCTTTTACCCAATGGATATGGCTAGGTGTTCCAAGTCTCCTCTAGCCATTGACTTGAGCTGAACTTACAGGTTTTAGGTCTTTTGATTCTTGGATAAGGCTTGACTCTTTTGGACTGGTATGATCTGATTCATGCCACCTCTATGCATCACGTAAATGCCAAATGCCAAAATTTAAAATCAAGGCATTTGTAATGATGAATTTGCACATGCTAAGTTGAATTCTTGACTCAATGGTCCAAAGTTGAAAACATCAAGTGATTCATCAGGATTCTTTATGATCTTGGAAGAGGACAAAGCTTGTAAAATGACAAAACTGAAGATTAGAATTGTGTGGCACAAGAAATGCACAAAATCTATCTTGAAAACCAGCTTGAGCAAGGCATGCTGTGAGGTTCATAACTCCTTGCTCAAATTGAATTAATGGATGTTCTTGTACTCTTTGGAAAGATTGCATATCATAATTCAACTTTGATGTTTATATTTGGTATTGATTCATCTTAGATCATAATGAAAAATGCCTCCAAAGTTGGGCAAAACATGAGGTAGATTCTGCCTAAAAATTTCTAAGTGTCAAAGTTCAAAATCTCATGAAACCCTAACTTTAATGCTTCATATCTCAAAATCTAGGAATTTTTTAGGGGTACTTCAACTTTGAAATCTTGTTGTATGTAAGAAAACCTATCATTTGAGATTTGGATGGGAGAAATGGTTGCTTGGATCACAAGTTACGGCCTTGCAAAGTTGGGTAAAAATCAAGTTCCTTCCATAACTTAGTGAAATTTTAAATTTCTCAAGGTTGCCCTTTTTGCAAGTAACCTCACTTTTCATGATTTTTCATGATTTATCATGATCCAAATCATAATTTAACATTGTTATTGACTTAAAGAGGCCATGTTTTCTAAAAAATCCCAAAAGTCAAACTTGGTTTTGATCACAATTGACTTTTTACATTAGATGTAGCTTGAACTTTGTGATCCTTTATGAAATCAAGTCCTTGGGAAAAGTTGAACCTAATGGATGGATTCCAAAGGTGTTTTTGAGGGTCTTGAATAATGTCCCAAGGTTTGAGATCATGTCTTGGTCAAAAGTCAAAGGTATGGTTGACTTTTTCTCAAGAACCCTAGTTTGTGGTCCAGATGAATTTGAATCCTTGTATTGCTTATGAGTCAAGTTCTTTGAATCAATCCAATCTTGTGAATAGATCAATATGATGTATTTGAGATCCTTGAAACACATATTGAGGTCTTGGATCATGCCTTACTTCAAAAGTCAACCTATGGGTTAAATTAGGTCAAAACCCTAATATCTGATTTTTGATAGATGCAAACCCCTGAGGCTATTTTGAACTTATGAATGGACTCATGAGGTTATTTTGAGCTTCTTGAAACATATATTTAAGTATTGGCTCACGCCCATATGAAAATTTATCTTTGGAAGTCTTGGTCAATCAAAACCCTAATTTGGTGATATTGATGGTCTTAAGGCTTGAATAACTTGGAATGGTGCAATCTTGTGTTAGATTCTTGATGGGGAGGATCTCTTGGTTCTTCATGGATATTTGAAAGGCTTGAAATTTTGAAGATCATTAAAATTCTTGATTGATCCCTTGCCTGAATGCTCTGGGAGGGCTCAAAACCCTGATCCTTGGTTAAGGTGAATACTCAACAATCTTTGAGAAGATTGGTGAGGTATGAAAATACATCTATATTATGGTGATTATTTGTACAATGGTGTGAAATCTTGTAGTCAACATTTAGGGTATGACAACCTTGAAGCTCCAAAAGCTCAAGCTTAAACCTCGCCTACATCAATATCACAACAAAAGAAGAAGAAGAAGACGAGGAAGTTTTGAAAGAGACAGACGTGACCAAGCAGAAGGAGAAGAGTATAATTACACTTACTTGAAGGTGATAAGCCTCGCCAGAGCTCTCACCGTAAACCTGGAAATTCCAGGTACCGACGAGTTATTTTCTTCCACTTCCTTCGTTTTTTATATCGATTTAAGCTTTTCATTGCATATTTACTATTTTCCGCCTTCAATTGTTTTAACTGTGTAAAATATTGGAAAAGGTTTTTTTTAGGGTTTGTTTGGGAATAAGGGTGATCTGAACATTTTCTTCTTTGTTTGGTTGTTTTAAGGCTAGATTCGTACTCAGGGAAGATATTTGAGATGAGTATGTGTTAGTAACATTGGATTTTGACGTGATTTAATGAAGTTCTGGAAAATAGGATGAACTTGTTCTTCGTGTTCATATTGTGTTCTTCCTATTTTCCAAAACATGTTCCATTTTTTTTTTATAAAAAAAGGGTGAGTAAAATCGTGTTTGTGTTGTGAGAGACAGAGAGAGAATGGAATAAGGAGAGAGAACGAATAATGGGAAATGAGTCACACGCTCACCGTCCCCTATTTTGATCCTCTTTCATTTCTCCACTCTAGAGCCACATGACAGCCTTGTAGCCCTCATATGGGCTGACTCTTGAATATTGACTAGGGGTCCCATGAAGAGACCCCACCATTATACCACATGTCTTGTTTTCCATCCATTAGATTGAAGTTGATCCCATTGACATGCTAATAAAGCGAACCTGATTAAGTCAAGATACTTGACTCACTTTGACACTTAGGGACTGGGCCAAACGCCTTTAGGCTTCCTGGCCATGTGCCTAATTGTTTTTAGCACCTTTTTTATTTATTTTTGCTGAGTTTTTATTATATTTTTGTTTTTGGTGGGATTTTAACCCATGTTTCTTTTACTTCCTCATCACTCCCGTTCATTACATGCACCCCCTTTTCTTGCATTTGTTTTTGTTTCTATTTTTCTTATCATATTACTTTATTTCCATTATTTGATAAATCATAAAATCATTTTTGTAAATAAATTCAATCATTTTCAATAAAATAAAAACCCTTGACTAACATCCAGCTTTTCAGAATCAAATTTAAAATCTTTTTATTACCAAAATAAAACCATTTTTCAAAATAACATGAACCAGAACACTTGATTGATATGAAATCCTTTTAAACTTAAGCGTTTCAAAAGCTTTTTGGCAATAAACTATCAGTTGAAAAAAGATTACATGGACTAATTATCCTTCCCAGTCCCCGAGTATTTTCATGATGGTCATACTTTGCCTACCGTTCGAGTACTTGTCTTTAGTTCAAAACACATTAAATAACCAAACATATTCCATTTTTTAGTGGATGAAAAAGATTAGTTGGACGTAATTATCCATCCTAGTCCCGAGTATTTGGATGATGCTTGTACTTAGCCTCTCGTTCTAATACTCGTCATCCGTTAAAGAAACGTGACTTATATCACCTCATAAATTTCATAAAAACTTGGATGAAAAATATTAGATGACGTAATTATCCTCCTAGTCCCGTGTATTTGGATGATGGTCGTACTTAGTCTACTGTTTAAGTACTCGTCATCCACTCAAAAACATACTCAACCAATGAAACTTATCTTTTCTCACCCCCGCGCGAGCGTAAGAGCAACATTTGATCGTTATAATGTGACCTAAACATTCGTTCACTAAAATTAACCAACAAATACATGGTTTTCTACTAGGAACTATGTAAGTTTGAGTTCTCCATCACACCTGGGGGTACGTAGGGTCGAGATTCAACGTCTCCTCAAACACTACAACAAAAAACCCAAAAACATATTTTTCTTGTCCGGAACTACGTAGTTTTGAATTCCTCATCGCGTCTGAGAATGCATAGGAGAAAGACTTGCTATCTTGTCAAACACCCTAATAAAAAACTGATTTTTAGTCCTTTTCCTTTTCGTTTCAAACTTTTAATAACTAAAGGAAATCAATAACACACACTAACATTCTATTAACAAAACTAACTAAATGGTTCCCGTTTAGTACAACAGATGTGAGGGGTGCTAATAGCTTCCCCCTCACATAACCAACTCCCGAACTCGAATTTGGTTGCAACGAACATTTTCTTTTTCTTTAAGGGTTTGTTTGATATTTTCCCTTTCCTTTTGGAATGAATAAACTTTGGTGGCGACTCTGTTATTATTTTGAGCATGCGAACTCCCATGGTATTTTTCGCACCATGGCAGCTAGCGGATCTACTAGGGATAAGGGTTATTTGAACATTTGCTGCTTTGTTTGGTTGTTTTAAGGATAAATTCGTACTCGGGGAAGAAATTTGAGAGGAGTTTGGGTTGGTAACTTTGGATTTTAACGCATTTTGATGAAGTTTTGGAAAATAAGATGAACGTGTTCTTCATGTTCATCTTGTGTCCTTCCTATTTTCAAGAGTTTGATCCAATTTTTTTATAAAAAAAGGGTGAGTGAAGTCATGTTTGTGTTGTAAGATATGGGGAGAGAATGGAATGATGAGAGAGAACGAAAAGTGGGAAATGAGTGACACGCTCATCGTTTACTATTTTGATCCTTTCATTTCTCTACTATGGAGCCACATGGTACCCTTGTAGCCCTCAGATGGGCTGACCCTTGACCATTGGTTAGGGGTCCCATGCAGGGACCCCCTCCATTATACCATACATCCTATTTTTCATCCATTGGATTTAAGCAGATCCCCTTGCATGCTAATCAAGCGAACCAGATTGAGTCAAAATATTTGACTCTCTTTGACTTTTAGTGATTTGGCCAAGCGCCCTTGGGCTTGATCGCCCTGGGCATAATTGTTTTCATCACCTTTTATTGTGTTTTTTTTTTTGTTTTGAAGGGATTTTAGCCCATGTTTCTTTTACTTGCTCATCACTCACATTCATTACATGCACCCACTTGCATTTATTTATATTATTTTTATCATGTTTTTATTTTCATTATTTGATAAATCATCAAATCATTTTAGTAAATAAAATCAATATTTTCAACAAAATAAAACCCTTGATCAACATGATGACAACATATTTGTTGGTTTCTATTAGACTTCAGGGTTCGATAATTGTCGACAAAAATTGAAAGATGCAAATTTGGGTTTTTCGTAGGTAAAATAGAAAAATAATTTTACTGAACCATGCCTATTAACAAAGTCTTGAGTAAAAATTTCTTTGCCACTTTGGACGGGTGTACTATGCTACTATATGGTAAAAACCATGTATTTGTTTGTTGATTTTAGTGAACAAATATTTAGGTCGCATTCTAGCGGTTAAATGTTGCTTGTATGTTCGCACGGTGGTTGCTTAATCATTTCTTTGTATTGCGGTAGAATGGTTAAAATATTATACATTTATGAAAAGGGTTTTTGATCGCGCAGGGTTGGGAAAAGATAAGTTTGATTGGTTGAGTATATTTTTAAGTAGTTGACGAGTACTTGAACGGTAGGGTAAGTACAACCATCATCCAAAAACTCGGGACTATGGAGAATAATAATGTCCATCTAATCTTTTTCATCCAAGTTTTTTATGAAATTCATAAGGCGAATTGAGTCACATTTCTTTAACGGATGATGTATATTCTAACTGGAGGCTATGTGCGGCCATCATCCAAATACTTGGGACTAGGATGGATATTACCAAGAAAACAAGACCTCATACAAAAATCTGAGGCCAACACGGCCATCCCATGTCGCCTAACATGGCCCATGTTGGACCTCAAACTCTAAAACCATAACAAAACGCGGTGTTGCGACGTGAAAAATACCACGGGCGCTCGCACGATCGAAATAATAACAGAGTCGTCAGCGAAGTTTATTCATTCCAAAATGAAAGGGAAAAATATTGATAAAAACCTTAAACAAAAATAAAATGGTCGTCGTAATCAAATTCAGGTTCGAAAGTCGGTTATGAGAGGGGAAGATATTAGCACCCCTCACATTTATTGTATTCAACGAGAACCATGTAGTTAGTATTGCGAATAGAATGTTAGCATGTGTTATTTCTTCTAGTTATTAAAAGTTTGAAAGGAAAAGGAATAAGACTAAAAACATGTTTTTTATTAGGGTGCTTGACAAGATTGCTAGTCTTGCTCCTACGTATCCTCAGGTGCGATGAGGAAATCAAAGCTACATAATATTGGGCATGACAAAGGTATTTTTGATTTTTTTTTATAGTGCTTGACGAGATGTTGAATCTCACTCCTACGTATCCCCAGGCGCGATGGGGAACTCAAAGTTACACGGTCATCATGTTTTCCGTAAGTAGGAATTGAGATATTGGATTTTATAATGACCACCATGATGGTAGACCCCTACAGATAAGTTTCTTGCTATTTGGTTGAGGTGGCAAAACAAGAGCCACCTAACTCGGGAGAAAAGAATGAAAAAGACAAGACGTTTACAAGAGAGGAAGATGATAGAATGAATGAGAAAATGAGTGACAAGTACCTACCACCCCTTAAAAGTAAATAAAAAGGGAATGGTAAGTATGAGAAAATGATTGCAAAATGGGAGTGGATCCCTAAGAAGAAGGACAAACCACTATGTGTACTTGCACTCATGAGCCAGTCGAGCTTAAACGATGTTAAACAAAGTGTTGCGTTGGGGGGGGGGGGGGGGGGGTAACCCACGTTTTTATAATTAACTTGTGTTTTTATTATTTTTACATATTGAATAAAAGGGAGACTCGTGAAAAATCCTTGTGATTACCAAATTTTATATCAATGATGTTTATCTAAGGTGATTGCAAGAGGTTTGTTTTGATGCAGAATGAAGATAAAGTTTTAACAGTAAATATAAAATGTGACTAGGGATTATAATTTGTCCATCTAGACTTATCTCTACGATTTGCGTATGTTTTGAATTATGAGAAGTTATAAGCAATTTTTATAGAAAATAAGATAAATATGTGTGTCACTCACTTTCGTGGTGTGCACATCTTAACATGTTTCATGAACATATAAATAAATCAATCAAGAGAATTGCGTTTTGTTACGTGACGACGCATCTTGATAGTTTCTAGCTGAGATCAAGTCTCTTTGTCAGTGGTGCCTCAAACTCATTTGTTTAGCAACTCGCTTTCGGATGTTGATTCATAATCTTTCGATACATGAACGACATATCTATCGACTTCACTTTCACAACCTTCATAAATGTGAAAAACTGCTTGAGTTCTAAAATAATAAAGGCCTAAACTTCTCATAATTTCAAAAACATAATTTTAGTAGAGACTCATCATAAGATGGACTCACATAACCCCTTATCCTTAAAAATATACTCACTCATAGTGAGATGAACAACAATAATAACAAAGCTTAAGAAACTTATAAGAAGAATAAAGTGAATGAAATAAGTAAAGCAATAACAAACTATAAAGTAAAGATGAAGGCAAGATTGATAATAAAATTTTTGAAATTACAAATGACAAAAGCTTAAAACAAAGACTTAAAGAGAAATAACAAGTGTAGCAAGAGTTTTCTGGTAAAGAGTGATGGAAATCAAAGATCCTAAGGCCTCTAACTACTAATTATTTTCACTAATTTTGTGCTTAATAAATACTTAACTCTAATCATAAGGAAATGGAGGCTACATAAGTCACAAAGTCACAAACTAAGCCAAGAAGTCAAGAATTCTTAATTGCCTAAGGTGCTGACATGGGTTGTGTTAGGTAACACGGGTTGGTCGTGTTAGCCTCAAGTTTGATGTATGGATGAGGCTTCAAAAGGAAATACGACTCGTGTCATGGGACACGACTAGACCATGTTGTCCTCAGACATTTTGCATTGAAAGTGCTCAGTTTCGTGCAATCTTTTCCTTTTTTTTGTCCCGATTCACTCTGTTGATTCCTTATTCCATGGAAACAAACATAGAAGCCAAAAATGCATAAAAACGAACTAGAATGCTTAAAATACACATGAAATAAAAAGGGAAAACAAGAAAGAAACATGATACATTATAACCTATAAAATATCCCCAAACTTGAATCGTTGCTTGTCCTCAATCAACAACCTTTCTTATGGTTGAAGGCAACAAATATGTCATAGTGAAAGGATCAGAAACATGGGATTAAAGTAAGTCACAATCCAACTCTAGTGCAGTGTCAACAATAAAGTTTGATTCTACCTTTGAAGGAGATTCTGCCTCTAAAGGTGATGCTGACTCTGAAGGAGAGTCTAAATCTGAAGATGACTCTGAATCTGAAAGTGAGTCTAACTCTGAAGGTGGCATTGACTCTAAAGGAAATTCTGACTCTGATGGTGGATTTGAATCTGAAGGTAGTCTATCCTTTGAAGGTGTAACTTTTGAAGGAAGAGCTTCTGAAGGTGGTCCGACCTCTAAAGGTGGAACTTCTGATGGTGGCTCTGCTCTGAAGATTTCCAAAGGCCACCAAGAGTTATACAAATACCAAGGAGACTTGAATTTTTTTAGTTATTGCAAGATACTGAGATTGACTCTAAAAAGGAGGCCATACAGAGTGCCATGATGGTGGACTATGAACCTGCCAGCAATAATGATGCTCTCAAGAAGAAGTGTGGGTGAATGTCATAAAGGAAGAGCTTGAAGCCATTGAAAGAAACATGACATGGGAATTGATTGTTCCACCTCGGAAAAAGAAAGTCATAAATGTGAGATGCATTTTCATGATAAAGATGAAGCCAGATATCTCAGTTGCCAAGCATAAAGCAAGATTAGTAGCTATAGGATTCCTACAAAAGTCAGGTTTAGACTACTTTGAAGTGTTTGCACCTATAGCTAGACATAAAACCATAAGGTTGGTTATTGCTATTGCTGCAAATAGGAATTGACCTCTGATATATTTAGATGTAAAGTCAGTTTTTCTAAATGGTCCATTGCAAGAAGAAGTTTATATGTTACAACCTCCTGGATTTGTGAAAGAGAACAAAGAAATGATGGTGTACAAGCTGCATAAAGCCTTGTACGGGCTTAAACAAGCGCCAAGGGCTTGGAATCTAAAAAATTGAGTCATTTTTCAAGCATATGAGATTCAATAAATGTGAAATGGAATATGGTGTCTATATGCAGCATACTTCTAATGGCAATGTGATTCTAGTGTTTCGTTATGTAGATGAGATACTTTTGACAAGAAGTTGTACTTATGAGATAAACAAGTTCAAAAAGGATCTGATGAATGCATTTGATATGACTGACCTTAAAAATATGATATATTTTCTAGGGATGGAGATTTTGCATTCTTAGAAGGGAATTATTGTGCACCTAACGGAGTATGAACTTGAGCTGATAAATAGTAAGTCAACAGTCACACCTGTTGAGACAAATCATAAGTTGGACTCTGAAGATGATGAATAGGATGTAAATGCTGCAACTTTCAAATAGTTGGTCAGCTGTCTGAGATATCTGTGTAACACCAGACTCGGTATCTGTTATGCAGCTGAAATGGTGAGTAGGTTTATGAGTAAGCCAAAGTGGTAACATTATCAAGCTGCAGTCAAGATTTTGTGGTATGTAAAAAGAACTCTGAGACATGGAACTTTGTTTGGATCTGGAGTATAAGATGATGTTGAGCTAGTATGCTACTCAAACTCTGATTGGTGTGGTGACAGAGTGGACAGAAGAAACACTACAAGATACATGTTTATGTATATAGGAGCCTCCATTTCTTGGTGTTCTAAGAAGCAACCCGTAGTTACATTGTCAACTTGTGAAATAGAATACATAGTTGGTGCTTTGTTAGCTTGTCAAACTGTTTGGCTTATGACTTTGTTACAGGAACTGAAGTTTAAGGTGAGCAAACCAGTCAAGTTGATGATTGACAACAAATCTGCCATAAGTCTTGCTAAGAATTCAATCCCGCATGGAGGAAGTAATCACATTGATACCAAGTACCATTTTCTACACAATCAGGTTCAGAATGGAATACTTGAGGTTGTTCATGTAAGCACTCAAAAGCAACTTGCATATGTGCTAATCCAAGAAACCAAAACTGAACACTTTATTAATTTGAGAGATAAAATTAATGTTATAGATTTTAACTTGAATGTGAATTAATAGATGATGTTAAATGTAATTCAACATTTAAGATTAATTTCATTTGCATTTATATTTGAATTTGAATTTGAGTTTCATTTGAGTCTTTGTATAAACACTCAAATGAAATTGCATCTGTAACAAAATTTTAAATTTTTTAAATATAGAAAGTTAGTTAGAAAATTTGTTTTCATTTTTTTTCTTTATAATAGTTCTTCATCTTCATTCTTGTGTATTATTATTAATGGAGATTTATTATTAAACTCCATCATTAACCAAACATCAAGTTGACTGCAAATATATTTAATCTTTTTTTTCATTTTTATTTATATTTTCATATACATGATAATAATAAATACTAACCAAAGTTTAGTATTTTGAACCCTTAAAAGTTAAAACATAACTCTAGATGCCTCTCTGTCTCAAATTTCAACGACGATTATTTTCGTTTATGAAACGCTTCGTAGAAACGCGGTTTGTCAAATTGTTACGGAAAAACTCGTTTTGTTTTGAATTAGTTTCCTAATTATTTGTACTCATATGTGAGCAGCCTCCCATAATGCAATGCAACTGCAAGTGAAGAGATGATTCTCGAATAATTTTCTTTAAACTCTTTCTAGACAAGACAAAATTATCTGCCACTTACACATACTACTTGTGATTGTGATTGTGATGTAACATCTATTTGCAACTTGCAACATTTCTGTTAATTTCAATTTCAATCCCTCTTTTTGAAAAATAAAAATAAAAGTTTGTATTTCAAGATTTAGATATTATATTGAGTGACTGAGATTGAAGTTGAGTGTGGAGAATAGAGAAAGTCTTAACCTCAATAATAAGACGACACACTCTGCCTTTTAACATGACTAGAACTAGAACATCAAAACGTACATGTCACATGAGGCTAAATTTGGACTTCGGCATCCTATTGTATTTATTAATACTATTCTTCGTATTATACTGGCGTATTCGTCTGTCCGCTTTTTAATACACGTATATAAAAATTTAAATAATAATTTTTTATTTAATATTAATTTTAAATAAAAATTATATAAACAATTTATAATAAATAATTATGTAAAAAGTTAAAAGCAGTAAATCATGTGAAATATAATAATAGTGATTTCAATAAAAATTATTATTTAAGACTGTCAGTTATATATTTAAGTAAAATTTATTAAAAAAAAAGGTTACACCAAAACTACATTTTACTTTTATATATTTTATAGATAAATATAATACAAATATTTCATAAAAATATATTTATTTATTTTATCTTTTGAGATATGAGATGGAGAGCCGAATTTTATCTTTTCAATATTTAAACTTGTATATGAGAAAATATCAATGCCTATTTCAAACATTTTCAAATATCCCCATCTCCACTTCCACATCAGAACAATTTTTTTAAAGTTGAAATATTTAATTTATTTAAATTTATAATTGACCTCATTTATGAAATTAATTTTCTATTTCAAATTTTAACAGTGTGGCGTCTTTCAAAATTTTGTCCACTATAGTGTCTATTTTTTCAATTACATGTAACTTGTATTTTTTATCTTTAGAATTTTATAGAAGCTCCAATATGATAATTTATCATACGTTAGATCTTTTTCCGGTCTAGTGAGCACTTGCTTTAACTCAAGGGTACACTTTTGTATTTTTAAGATTCATAGGAGTTTCCTTTCTAAATCCTTTTAAGAACCTACCGATCATGAGTATACTTAATACCAACTCAATCTCAATAAAAGTTAAAGTGACTACATCTTTTGTGGATCTTGACGTAAACAAACACATTTATGTGTGCTTCATTCTCTCTCTCTCTCTCTCTGACATGAGAATCACTTATCAATCATCAATCACGGTGTTTCGCTGACTTTCTCTCATAGACCCCTATTATATTGGAATTTAGAATTAGGCACTCATCTTTTGACTATTATCAACAAATTTATTCAATGTTTGAATTTAATCAATGTTAGAACAATATGTCGCAAGGTAGCTCCATATAAACCATAAACTGAAACATGTTATATATTAAGTAAGCAACATGAAAATAATAAGTAGGACACACTCGAGGTTAATTCATTCTTTTAAGAGAAGCCAAAGTGTCACGAAAAAGAAAATGACCTTTATGAGCTAAAAACCCTTAATTCGAATCGGGGGATGACCATTAAGTATACTATGGCGGTCACTCAACACCAAGTCAATCTCGAAGAAAAGAGTGAATTACATGCAACTGTATTTGTGAAAGTTATCAATATTCCCGAAAGGGAAAAGGCATATAAAGTATGCTACAAATCCCTCAATTTAGCTTGAAACAAATAACTCGTAATTGAAAAATTGACACATAATCAATTTCAGGTGCATAAATTTGATAAAATGATCAAAATTGTTTGAATTTAAAATTAAAAAAAAAAATTGTAAGTAAAATATATTAGAACTACTAAAATTATAATTATATTCGTTTAGGGCAAGCTAGAGGCCCAAATGACTAAGATCCAATCTTCCTCGAATCCACTCCATTTGACCTAAGGTATAAAAATCAGTTCACACGCCAAGAGCATGGTATAATCTCTGATCTCCATTTTTCACGACACTCATCTTGAATCTTGAACTGACTTGGATGTTGGAGTGTTAACCATGCAGGTCCACCCACATGCCACCGTAAATGAGATCAGAGCCACCGTTCAAGTTCATCTGTTTTCCAACTGTATCCATTTATGGCTCCCGAACAAAACAATGACATAGTATGTGGGAATCGACTTTTGATTCCTATGATTACTACGATTTTAGATCTAATCTCTGATCTACCAAATTGCAACCTCCATAGGTCAATGAAGCAAGAATAAATTGACTTTTGATTTCCATGCATTCTGCAAATCAAAGAGAATAGGTTCGACAAGCGTGCCCTAAGAAAGGTACCTCAGACTCTAGTTGTAAGGTTATCAGTTGGTAGCTACCTCCGATTGTAACTCGGTATTCCCATTCCAAAAGAAAGTATGGACGGGAAGAGCAACCAATATTCCTTCTACAGAGGCCAGAGGGGCGAGCCTATAAAGGAATTTCATCCACATTAAGCCGTCATCATGTGTTCAGTAAAAGCCAACCACCAAATAGGATCACCCATAGACTGGTCGTCGGACATCTGTAAGCTACTTGAGGTAGCTATCCATTCAGGAGTAAGAAAAAAGTCAGGAAGTTTCAGCCCGATGATCAAAAAGCACCTAGTATGGACATTCAACAAAGACGGTCCCATAATCCTAAGACTTCAAGACTCATCATTAAGCTACCCCGGAGAAGCCAATCATCCAACTATACGTCGACATGCAGATACAAAGCAGGTTACCTTAATACCCCATCCATTCAAAGAAGATGCCTTAAAGAAAGGAGATGCATCTTGAAACCCCAGAGATGGAAACCATTCGTCCACACTGGAGTCACTATTGAAGGTTTATCTACCTAATCATTTAATTATTTATTTGTAACAAATTCAACTTATTATATATATATATATATATATATATATATATATATATATATATATATATATATATATATATATATATATATATATATATATATATATATATATATATATGTATATATATATATATATATATATATATATATATATATATATATATATATATATATATATATATATATATATATATATATATATATATATATATATATATATATATATATATATATATATATATTTGCTTTCTCTGTTGTCTACTTCTTTGTCTCTCTTTCTTCTAGAATGCTCGAAACAGAGGTAACAAATATGAAATACATGATTGCATATTTGATACAGACTTAACGCATTTCTACGATTATGATACAACTCAAACGCAATCCATGCCTAAATGTGTATCTGATGCACATTTATCGTATTTATGCAATTCAGATACGACTCAAATGCAACACATGCCTAAATATGTATCTAATACAAATTTAACACATTTATGCGATTATGATATGGCTATAACGCAATCCATGCCTTAATGCGTATCTGATACAAAATTAACGTATTTATGTGATTCTTAACGCATTTTTGCGATTCTGATACGACTCAAGCACAATCCATGCCTAAATGCATACTCGACACATACTTAACGCATTTATGATATGACACAAACACAATCCATGCCTAAATGCGTATCTGATATAGACTTAACACATTTTTGTGATTCTAATATGGCTTAAACGCACACCTCAGACAACTTCTCATCTGAGGCATACTACAAATTTTCGGGTAGCTAGTTAACCCTCAGATCTAGCCAATACAAGGGTGTATATGGTGGACTCAGGCGGCGTTCACCTCGATTCAAGCCTAGCCTCTGGGGAAGGGAAGAGGATCTTACCCTTGGTTGGTGCACTACCCTGTGTGATGCAGAGTACAGTACAAAGTTACAACCATGTTGAATCGATTTTGTCAGTTTTGGGCCTCGCCCCAAGGATCAAAAGTAACTCGCCATATGCGATATACGAATGAATATACTACTACAATAATTGATAAATACAACGAGAAAGTATAACAACTGAAAATGGTAACTAACATCAGTTGAAGCAGTGAGTCACAAGTCACAAAAGCAGAAAAATTAAAGAGGCATATTTCCCCTTCATTACAGTGAACTGCATTGTTTCCTTCATGAAGCAAGAAGTCAGGGCTCTCACAAGAAAACTTTGAAAGGTAAAAGAGAAAGCCACAGAGTTATAGCAATTTGTAAACAACAACAATGATAAAGTGAAAACAAACACAAGTCTCTAATAGGAAAACACTTTAATCATTAAGGGAAAAGTATCCCCATAAATATCAAATTTTGTTGCATCTTTGAAAAAACCTAGTAAGCATTGCAGGAAATAAAATGATACAAGGAAAAAGAAAAGTCAAGCTGAAGTGTCTAGAACCGAGGAACCGGTACCACATTCTTGAGTTGTCCAAGGAGAAGCCTAAAATAGATCTAATGTCATAGCCAAAATTATGGCATCAGGTCATAAATTTCTGGCATGTTTCATAACTCACTCATAGACCCCGAGCATGGCTTGCATAGTTAGCAGAAGGAAATCATGAAGCACCTGCTTCTAGTTGGCCACCTCATCTTGAAAAGCTTTCAAGTTCTTTGCATGAGCCTCGATTTCTTGAAAAAGATATTTTTGATGCTTCTCCACCTGATCAATTTTCTCCTTAACAGAATCATAAGAAATTTGATACCACTTCTTCGCATCCTTGAGAGAATCATCCCTTAGTCACACGAGCATCCAGAGCAGAAAGAGAGCCATGTATTTTTTCTGCCTCTTGCAAAAAGTTGACAACTTTAACCTTCTTCTACAACGCAATAAACACCTTATAAAGAGTATAGTGCCTCAGCTCTATAGCTTCGACTTTTCCTTTCCAAGTATCCCTTTCCTTGGTAGGATCATCCAACACCAAGACATCTCCCCAACCAACAAAGATAAGGTAGAATGTATAAGCAACCTTGAACATATTGTGGGTAATCTCAGAGACGAGTTCCATTTTCTCCCCTTCACGAAGATTTTGAACAAAGAATAAATATGATATTGAAACAATATTAGCAACCTTCTCAAGAGTTCGGGCAAGCCGAGAAGAGAAGAAATTTGGCATCCTTATGAAGGGAGTTACCTCTCTGAGAGCACACCCTCCTCGGTGACACGAGTCTGTTTTGGAGAACCCTCATCCTGGGGGATTGGTGTTCCTTATCCCAAACCCTCTTTATTGAAACTTGAGGCAGGGTTGACTCTTCTACGATTAAAACGGCCGCAACATCCATCACTTGATTATCCTTGGGAGTAGAAGAAGATATCTCTATAGTCGGGGTAGGAGAAAGGGCGGAGCAGGAACAATGGTTTCCAGAGAAGCTAGGGTAGAGGTAGAAGTTCCAGTATTCACCATAGACTGAATACCTTGAACATTTGTAAGGCCGTGGAAAAGATTTAACTTGTTTACCTTTTTCATGCTATATGCAAAAAATCAATCACACATATTTAAAAAAAATAACACGAAGACTCCATCCTCACAAAAAATCTTTCTCCTCTCCTATTGGCTAACTACACTCAAAGTATCATGAGTGGAAGTCCACATTTTTCTTACTTCGGTAGGGGCACCTTACCAAGGCTAAATTCTTACTCATAGCCAAGCCCCTGAAACCAAGATTTCATTTCCTTCTTTATTGTCACCTCGTTCGGAGAAAGAGAGTTTGACATAGTACTATAGGAATGAATGTCCCGGTTAAAGTGGAGCTTATACCATTACTTATAATACATGGTTTGACATAAGCATGGAGAATAAAAAAAAAGATAGCATAAAACTACATGAGTCGTGGGTATGAGAGGTTTCACCAGTAAGAAACACCCTAGGGAGTCACCCCAGTCTAGAGTAAAGGAGTCGAACCAAGGGTTGACTTGACCAAAGCAAATGAGCCCCTGATTACGGAAGTTGTCCTCGGAAGTGTGCCTCATATGGAAAAGATCAAAGAATAAGATAACAAAGGCTTCCAAGATTCGTGCTAGGTACACAGTTTAATTACCCTTATATATGCCTTGGACCCCGGATGAATTGGGAAGGAGAAAATTTTAAATATTTCAAGACGGCTACCTCAAAGTCAGAAATGGGCAATAGAATCCCTATTCTTATGAACAAGCATTCATAAAATGGGATCATGCAGTCGTCAAAAGAACTGCATATCTTTTTTATCTTGTGACCATAAGAGATAACCATTCTAGGGAGTCGTTGACCGGAATGTCATCTGCATATATAGCGGTCTCAGTACTCATAGTCCAGGAAATGCTCACTACTTTTGCATCCACCCAGTCATACTCTGATGTAATTGGTCGACTTCAAAGATTCAAGTGAGACAGCACATCAGCGCCGTTGGGCGCATAACTATCGGACCTATAGATGAAGATGAATGTAACCTTTAGCGTGTTGTCTCCGTTGCAAATTGGCTTGTAGATTTTCTTATGATAAGACGCGAGAGAGCATATGGGCCTAAACGCGGTTCATTCCTCCACCAAAATTTGATAAAAAAAAGTGTCTAATGCACTAGATAAAGAGGTTTCTTCCTCCAAGGAATTCCCAATTATTTAGTAAGAATCGTCAAATAGGGGTATCATTTATGGTTTTAGGTGATTGCTACTAAGAGGAGGGAAATTAGAATTAGGAGATGTCCCCACTACAGAGGAAGAAGAAGTTTCAACTTCATAATCGCTCATTAGGTCAATCGTATTATCATGCATCCAGACAAAAAAACAAGAAATGCTGAAGATAAAAGCTTGAGTTACGATAGTACCTAGTTATGTAAAATTGATGAAACATGAGAAGATGAAAAAGGCAAAAGTTTTAAGCAAAACATTATAATCACTCATAGCAATACTTTCAAGGAAGAGGAAACAAAGACATTTTGTGAAAAGTAATTGTAGGTTTTAATGCTAAAGGTTGCAAAAATTTCTAAATACTCAATTCACCCTATTTATAAGCTACGACAACTCAAAAGATCGGACCAACTATTAAAAAAAATCATAAGATTAACGACTAGATTTTCATTCATGGATACAGACCAACTCGAATGGACTCAAATGCTTTGTAAAATGCGTCATACCCTAGGTGATCATGTCACTGCACATGCCATAAAAGGTGACAAAACGTTTTAATAATAAAATTGCAAAAAAGATCAAAGTCACTATTTAAAACCATCAGTTTTTCAACTCTATCCGTTTATTTTTCTCTTAAAGAAAAATAATTTGTCTAAAATATGTCAGCTTAATAATAAAAGTTTGATTTTATAATAGTTGATGCAATAAGCCTTGTATTAGATGCAAATACAATAATGGGATGGAAGATGGAGGGTATTTCTTCCCATTTGCATGTACAACACTTCTCTTAATACATAAAAAAATCATCTCAAAGAATTCTCAATGAGTAATTATTTACAATAAATTATTAATTTAAATATCCTTTTGATCTCTATATTTTTTATTATTTAGGATTTTGGTCTCATTATTTATAAATAAAAAAGGTAGTTTCTAAAATTATAAACTTTGTAGATTTCATAAGTGATTTTTAGATTTTATTTATTTATAATATATCATATTAATCAATGATCGAAAATCATGATTTTTTTCGAGTTTACTTCTTTTTTATATGGTTTACACACTCAACTCATATAGGTAATATACTTACAATTATTAATATGTCAAAATTAAATTATTTTAACGCAATCTACTAAAAAGAATATATAACAAAAATAAAATATAAATTTATATTTATCTTAATGCATAATTGTTTGATATTTTTAAAAATAGTGACATATTTGTATTTAGTTGATATAAGTCAAGATATTGAATGAGCTTTCAATCTCCATCTTCGTCACCGACAACACTGACGGGTCCAAATAGTAATAATGATCAACGTGATAGATTTGTCGTTCAAATAAATGCTAAAAGTTCTTCTCCAAATTTTTGTGTTTCCTATTAAAAAGTTGTTTGCTATTAAAAAGTTATATTTACGAAATATATATGCCTAGCATTTTATACACCTTCCAAATTTTCGTGTTTCCTAAAAAAGCTATTTAACACAATTATAGATTTAAATGGTGTTCACTTTATGAATGATGAATTGTTGCAATAATTAGTTATAAGGAAAATTTTAACACTATTTTACATTTTGATGCTTGTTTTTCCGTAAATAAAGTCATTTAAATTTGAAATACAAATAATATTTATTTAGTGTGACTGCGACTAAAAAGTTAATAGTTAGACTCGGGTATGAATTGTTAGAATGAACTTGAACTATTGAGAGAGAGGTTTCACAATATCTAGGTGTGATAATGTTAGTTGTTCATTGAATTGTACAATGCATGAAATTTGATATTTATATATTATGCAAGTTATTATGGTTAGTTACATTGTGTAGAAGTTATATAGGTGTGTTTTTATTCAACTAGGTTAATAATTTTTTGTGTTTTTTAAATGGTTTTCTGCATTGATTATTTTATTTATCAATTGTTTGTTAATTTTTGTATAAGATGTTGAGCATATTGTTGTAGACATTTGATTCAACATCGGTTTTTTATGGACATAATTTTAATTGGTATTAGAACATGCATACTCTTCTATTTGGGTGACTTCTAGAGAAGATAAATTTTGTTGAGATGGATAACACTAAGGATGAATGGTCAGTCAACAGACCATTTGTATTGGATGACACCAATCATGATTATTGAAAAACTAAAATGGTTGCATTTCTTAGATACATAGACAAAAAACATGAAAAGTTGTGGTAAAAGGTTGGAAACACTCTGTGAATATTTCTCAAGATGGTACATCAAGCTTAAAGACAAAAGTTGAATGGGCTGATGTAGAAGATAGTGAAGCTCTTGAAAAATCCAAAGCTTTGAATGATATTTTCAATGGTGTGGACAAGTACATGTTTAGGTTGATCAACACAACTACTGAAGTTAAAGATGCTTGAGAGATTCTCAAAACTGCACATGAAGGCATATCCAAGGTTAAAATGTCAAGGCTACAAATCCTTACTACTATGTTTGATAATCTGTGGAGGAATGAAGATGAATCTATTTCTGACTTCAACATCAGACTGTGAAATTGCCAACACATCTTTTGCATTAGGAGAAAAGATGTCTAGTGAAAAGCTGGGCAGAAAAATCCTAATATCTCTTCTCAAGAAATTTGATATAAAGGTCACAACTATTGAAAAAGCCCAAGACCTTGGCAACATCAAAGTTGATGAACTCATTGGTTCTTTATAAACGTTTGAGATGACTTTGAATGACAGATCTAAAAAGAAGAACAAAAGTATAACTTTTGTGTCCAACATTCAAGAGAATGAAGATCAAGGTGAAAAAAGTTTTTTAGAGGCTATAACCCTTGTTGTGAGAAATTTTAATAAAGCTTTAAGAAGGCTGGACATACATTGGAGGACAAATGTACCAGACAAGGTGTTAGACATCAGTCCCCTGAACAAGAGCAAAGCTGATCACAAGCCTAATAAAGGAAACAGAGCACAATGTTATGAATGAGAAAGGTTTGGTCACATTAAATCTGAATGTCCTACTTTTCTAAAGAAATATAAAAAAGGGATTGTCAATGTCTTGGTTTGAATATGATGATTAGAGTGAAAAGGAGATAGCTAATAAGGTGATGTCTTTCACTAGAAAATATGACTCTTGTAGTGAGTCTAGTGATGAAGATATCTTAGAATAAGAGCTAGTTGAAACTTATAGGCATTTGCTCAATAAGTGGAAAGAATATTGCTTGAGAGAAGAGAAACAAAAGAGGACCATAAGTGTTCTACTTATGGAAAAGGAGAAGCTTGGCCCAACCATTGCAGGTCTAGAAGAGAAAATCACATTGTTAAAGTAAAAACTTGACAATATGAAAAAATTTATACGTATGTTAAACAATGGTTTTGATATGTTATATGAGATATTATATATTAGGGAGAAGAAGGCTATACGGTTTGACTACAGTTCCATGAATAAAAAGGTCAAAATTCTCACTAAGAAGTTTGTTTCTAGTGAAAATAAAATTGAGTTTCTGATGAAGGACCATGTGTCCCAACATCATGCTCAACATGTGTACCCTCACAACAAAGGCAACAAGAAATCATCTTATAGGTGTCACCCATGTGGTATAAATGGTCATATAAGATATTTTTACTATAGATTGTATGAATATCCTCAATCCTATAGTCATCCAAGGCTCATCAGAAGGAAAGGGAAGAAAACTCAAGCAAAGAAGGTATGGAAACCCAAGGAAACTGTCACTTATCTTATTGCTCATACCTCTCTAAGAGTTTCATCAAGAGAAGATTGATATTTTGATAATGGATGTTCAAGGCACATGATTGGTGAAAAGAGTTATCTTGAAGAGTTAAAGCCATACTCAAATAGTTATGTCATCTTTGGTGATGGAGCTATAGGAAGAATCAAAGGCATAAGCAAACTGGTTAGTCCAGGTTTCCTTGTCTTTATGATATATTCTTTGTAGAAGGGTTAACTTCTAGTTTGATCTAAATAAGTAAACTATGTGATAAAAGTCTGAATGTTTGCTATAAAAAGTTTGAATATATTGTCTCTAGCAAAGATCAAAAGATATTAATGAAAGGATCAAGATCTAGACTAAACTGTTATATGTGGATCTCTCAGCCCTCATCCAAGGTCAAAAGCATGGAGAATATCATATCTTAAGATATTGTCAAGGGTTAATTGAAGTTGAAAAAATGAGAAAGGGAAAATCCGTGGAGATTTCTAAATAGGCAAGATGTCCCGCAAGATGCTTCAACATCCTATCTCTTCTAAAGTTCTGAAGTCACTTCTTATGAACCCCATGGAATCTACACAAGTGAAAGGCATGGGTGGAAGGAATAACATCTTATGTGTGAAAAATGATAAAGAAAAACTCATTTGTGACTTTGGGTTTGATGAAATGTAAGACAAGATGTTGAAACATTATGTTCAACAAATGCAGTATGTAATTGAGATGAGTTTCACTTACTTCCATAACTTACAAGTTAAGCAACCAAGAGATATTTTTTCTAAGTTTGAAAAACTAAGGGGTTTAATTGGTATTTGTATATGTGAAATTTTATGGCAATTAACTCAATGGAGGCATGCAAGACTAAAAGGAAAGTTTCTCTCTCATGTCATCATTACAGTGCGTAAAATAAAGAAAATCTTTTCAAATTCAAAGGTTTCTCAAAGTCACTCCTACCTCACATGCAAGAGCAACCCGACTCTCTCTCTCTCTCTCTCTCTCTCTCTCTCTCTCTCTCTCTATATATATATATATATATATATATATATATATATATATATATATATATATATATATATATATATATATATATATATATATATATATATATATAGTACTAGAACATTTGTTACCCTTCATCTCTCTCAAACCAAGTTCAAAATGAGCCAAAAGGCTACTGATGCTAAAACTGTTGAACCGAAGCCCGTTAATAATTCGTATGGGGCAAAGATGCTTGGTGAAATTCTGGAAAGCAGATTGCAGATGTCCTAACGACATGTCACGACATTGTTCTCTGCATAACTTTAAAACAAGGGCAGAATAAACAAGTGGATACTCTGAATATTAGCAACAGAATCATAATAGATGTTTCAACATCTGTCACAGCATGTTAATCAAAAAACAAATATTGAACTGTAAATATGCAGAAGGATCAATAACATAAGTTATGTTAACCTAGTTCGGTGCAAATCACCTACATTTGGGGGCTACCAAGCCAGAAAGAAGAATCCACTATCAGTAGTATAGTTTTATGTAAACAACCTCTGGTTTACAGTAAACAACCTCCGATTTATGTATCACTACCCAATGAAAAATTTATCATTAGAAATCACATATAATTAATAAGAGAAACCCATCTCACTCCATTAATCACAACCTGTGATATCTAACAGTTATAGTCACAATAATTGTATCATCCTACTTGAAAGACACCTCTTTCAATACAAAGTTCAGCCAAGCAACCTTAACTAACAATCTACTTGAATTTTCTTCAAAGCTTCATCCAAGAACAATACACAATTCATTACCTACAGGTTTCTAAATCTGCATAAACATTTATGTCTACCACAATGTATCAAACTGATACAAAGGGAGACTTACAACACAAGAAATCCTACGACTCTCAAAACCCTAAACCCTTATTTCCTTTTACAAAAGTGTTACAAGAGGATCAATCACTTTGCCCTAGGTCTAGGTATTCCTTTTATAATCTTCTGCTGTCTATAGGCTTCAAAATATCTATTTAATTATTCCTTGATCCATGCCTTAAAGCTTGGAACAATATGCAAATATTATGCTGAAACAAAATCATGTACATCAATAACAGACACGATGTCCTAACATCGTGTTGGGACATCTTGTCTAACATGTCTTCTTTCAGCATAATTCTTCTTGTCGGAACATCTTGTGTAACATCCAATTTTACCAAAATTTTCTCAAATCTGCTGAGCCTTAAATCTCCCCCTTTTGATAAATTTTGGCTAAAACTTCTTAGGTAGAAAAATAAAGTTTGAACAAAATTCAGTTTCTTCCAAGGAGTGGAGGTTATGATTAGCACACTTCTGAGGCTCCCCCTTTCTCCTGAAATTCCTAGTTGTATGTTGGTGTATATGAGGAAGAGGATGTAGCACACTCCATCTCAAACCTATACTTGCCACAGAGAGATAAATCTTCCTCTTAAGGGGCATAAGAAAACTCTTAAGGAGATCCAGAAAGAGTTTAAGAAGAAGCAGATGTAGTATACGTAACACAAAGTACATAAAGGATGTAACTAAGGCCACAAGACACAACCTGCTTCATAACTCAGATCACAAGGCACGAAAGAAGAACTTAGAGAAGAATCCGAAACTTAGATAGGATGTTAAAACATCCCATCCAACATCCTTGCAAAACAACTGCAAGATGTTAACCGAGATGAATACACACCCATTCTTCCCCCTTTTAGCCAAAAATTTGCAAAAGAAGCCAAAACAATTCTGCAATACCCTAAATTTTACCCATAAGATCCCACATATCATTTGCATGTCATTTCACAAACAAGATTGCAAGCTTTGGTTCTCTTGCATTCCTCTGTGTTTTTATTCTTGAGAGATCACCGGTCACCCTTATTTTCTTGTTTATTTGATATTTGTTTATGTTTATGTTTACTAAGCATTAATCAAAATCCAAAAAAAAAAGTTTGTTTTTTCCTTTACTAACTTCTTCAGGAAGAATTTGGATCAAGGATATCAAATACCAACCTCTTAGCTCAAATGAATTTCATCTGAAAAAAGTCAAAGTTGATCTACAAACAATTCAAAATCATCTGATCAAGAGTCTCCTAAGATTTGATTGAATTTTATTCAAGAGACTCCAAGGTTCATGTTTTTATTTCCATGTCTTCTTTGACAAGCAAAATAATCGAGTCAGAGCCAAGATAACACATCAAAAAGGTAATTTTTCACATTTTTTGTCTATGGTAATCGATTACCAACATTAGGGCAACCGAATACCCTGTGCGCATTTCGTGAAAATTGGCCAACTTCAAATTCTGCAACATTTTTTGCACCAAATTTAAATGTTTTATCATGAGAATATTCTAAATTACTTCATTTTAATTCCCCTACCTCATCATAATTAATTCCCACCATACACCTTCACTAATCACCACTTGATTTTGATTTTGCCTCCAAATTCAAATTCCAAACCTAATTTTGGTTCCAAACCAAAATTCAATCCACCAAACTTTCCAAGCCAAAATCCTATAAATAGAGGCCTCATTTCTTTCATTTCACAAGCTTTTGATAGCCAAAATCACATTGTCAAATTCCTTATCGACTCTCAATTTTCTCCAATTCACCAAAACTCTTTCTTCCTTTAAAAGTTAGTAAGTTCATCATTAGAACTTACTAATATTTGAGCTAAACCTTCATCCATTCACTTTTTCATCATCAATTTCAGTAGATCAAGGCTTTGAAGTGTGATTTTTGGAGTTGATTTGAAGAATTTTCAGATTTGTAGTGGTAATCTCTTTATCCACCATTATTACTCTTGATACATCCTTCACAATGTGATCTATTGTTGATTCTTGTTGCTTGATATTTGGATCTTGCAAATTATGTTCTATTGGTGTTGTTTGCTGTTATTTTACTTGAATTTTTATGCTCAATTGCATCCTTGATCATAAGGTCTTTGAAGAAATGATTGATCAAGTTTTGCATATTTTAAAAGCTGAATTTCTGTTTTTTTAACAGGTGTAATCGATTACCTCCCGGGTGGTAATTGATTACACTGTGAGCATTTTGGCTTTTTGACTTTGTTTTGGGATTGTTTTGGTTCTTTCTTCTTCTTCTTCTTCTTCTTCTTCCTTTTCATTTTGATTTTTGCCTTGGAATACACTTTTAAAGGTCTTTTTCCGCTTTAAATTCATTGAACTTTGGGTGTAGATGAAGTTGGATAAATATTCACTAATTCAAATCTATCTTTAAAGTGAATTGTTCAATTCATTTTAGGTGCTTTGAGTTAATGATATGTTTAATGCTTTAATCCACCACGATAAATGGATGAACTTAAAGATGGAATAACCTTGAAATTGTAATTCAATTTGGTATTCCCTTTCCTCTTCTCTTTTTTCTTTTGATCGATGAAAATCTTCAATGTTATTGGAACTTATTTTAAGTTCTTGATGAAGATGAGATCATTGCCTATTTTATTTTCATGCGGTATTGGTTTCGGAGAGTGATCTACATATCACTTCTATAGTATGCATTAACACTAACATTTTTATTGACCGAGCTTAGATATTCGTGGGTTCTACATAAACCCGATTATGATTGCTTAACATAGTACTAAATTGTCCCTTAATCGGAAAGTGATAATTTGTGGCTCAAACTTATGTTTGAAAGTCCAAGTATGGTTGATTATTTGTCTTAGGTTCATTACCTATGAAACTTATTGTTAGAAGGCTTTGATTTTATCAATCCTCTAATGAGTCTTGATTAACTTTGGCGTAAGTGCATGAGTTAATCATCGTTGATCATTTTTTCTAACAACTAACCACAAACTCACTAACAATATTATTGTACTAATTTTGTTTATGTTTCTTTCTCGCTCCCTTTCTCTCTTTTATTTTTCTACTCCATTTTTATCATCTCATATCATATTATTGTTTATACCTCCGCTCTTTTTCTTTTATCCATTTGGACCATATCTTGTTTAAAACATTAATAAATGATTAAACCTCTAAAAAACTTGGTGTTCTTAACTTTGTGGTTATGCTCTTGGATTATTCTTAGACATTAGACCTCTTGAACTATTCTTGGACCCTTGGACTTAGAATTAGGTCTCTTTCCCTATGCTTGAAGTATTATGGATCTTTGCCTTTATTTGGCTTGCTCATTTGCTTATGCTCAAGATGGATGGAATTCTTATTTGGCTTGCTATGGAGTGTGCTAAAATTTGGTTAGATCCTTCTTATCTCTAGCTTTTATTTTTCTTTCTAGGGTAGTCACTTCATCTCTTCCCCTTCTTAAAATTTCAAAATCTTCTCCCCTTTTCAAAAACCTTCTTGTTTTCAAACTGAAAACCGCTTTCACAATAAAACCTTGACTTTTGTCAAGTGATTTTCAAACTTTTTTTCTTTAATAAACATCAATCAATATTAATCTTACTTTGACCAATTTAAAAAAAAGATATAAAAAACACTTCACCTCATTCAAACTTTTTGTGCCTTTTTGCACTTTTCTTTTAAATCTTTTCATAAAGTTTAGACATGAGTCATTTTCATAGTCGAGACGTAATTCTCATGTTCCCCATAGTATTTAAGATGTTGAAATGTTCCACTTAGATGTTGAGTGATAGACTTGTTGATTTTAATCCAAGAAAAATCCTCCATCTTTAGGTGATGCAAATGTTGTCTTATACTTGTGGGCGACTAGTAGTATTTTTCTCCTTAAAATGACGACTTGTCTTTACACTTAAAATTGATAACCAACAAATTTTTGTTATTTGTACCACTAACTACGGGGTTTTGATCCTATATTGCACTTTGTGAGTACGTAGGCATGAGGCGATAAGTCTCACCAAACACAAAAATCTTAAAAAATATATCTCTTCTCATCTCCCCAATCTCATTTCAAGCAAACCTTTTCAAACCAAAAAGCGTAGATAATTTAAAGGGCTCCTATAGAGTACTATAGACGTTTTGGATGCTAACACTTTCCCATTGAGTAACCAACCCCCTTACCCATTCTCTGTTTTTTCTTGTTCTAGAACTCTTTAGGTTTTGTTCGTTCTTTTTCCTTTCCTTTTTGGATAAAATAAAATTGTGGTGGCGACTCTTGCATTTTTGAGTTAAGTTAAACAATAGCTTACGCTCACAAATTTCCCCGCTACAAGTTCCATACCCACAAGGTACTTACCCAAACCCGAACAAAAGCTGTGAAGACATAACCCATCACAAGAAACACAACCTGAGAATCCAGAACCATTGACTGATGAACAATTGAAATACCCAGGCTGTCTCTCTAGGAATTAACGGTTCATAGAAGTTACCGATGAACAATTGAATAAAGAAATAAATTTAGGTAGGTAACTTCGCCATTAATGACTATGCACCATCCAACTAGGATTTGACTATTTTAACATTAGGGTAAACCATCCAAAGAAAGCACATGCATCAAGACACATGTTTAACACGCCTTCTTAGGCACACGCTCCACCTTTCAAGAAACATGTCCAAAGAAAGTAACTTGAAACAACCACAAGTCCTAAATAATGTCCTGACACTTTGTCAGACTTTGTCTATTCCATCTTGTACACTCTAAAGCATAGTCACAATGTATTTTCAATGAGCCTCAAGAATACTCCTTTTATCTAGAAGTAAAAGCAACTGACTAAGATGCTAAGACATTTCTTCAAACATCTCCCAATTAAAAACAAAGACTCCCATGAGCCTTATCTCATTCTGCAGAGAAAAATAAATTCTCCTAGATAAGAACAAAGATTCTCAAAATACTCCCAAGAAGCTTGTATAACTCTGATTCAATTTATTGACATCCCAAAGACAGAATGAAAATCAACCTTTCAAACTGCTTGAGGAACATAATCACAAACTGCTTGACACCATAAACAATCTTGATAATCAATTGCATTACTACAACCATAGATCCTAGATAGAAGTATAACTCCCCCTATCAAGGATAACCAGTGCTCCTTTTCCAGAAGAACACCTTAAAGTGAATGGAAAACATAAGACTCACCTTCATGTCTTCAAGAGCTCATTCCTTTTTCAACACACCTGCTGAACACATTCACTTACTGCTTGCTCCACAAGTGTAGCAGTCGAATTTTGTTGCTGAAGACCACTACCTATCCTGGTGCTACTTTCTGAATTTTATATTTATACTATGAAGCTTAAAAGGAAGGGGAAGATATCTTAAACTAACCCTGCGCACAAGTGTTTTCCCTACAAATGCGAAGTGGTCTAGAATCGGGGGTTGGTTATACAAAGGGAAGCTATTAATACCCAGAGTATCTATAGTAATCCATAGGAACCTTGATTTACATCTATTTTTACTGTTTGAATTGCTTTCTTGAGTCTATTTGCTGTCAGGTAGGGAAAGTTTCTCGTTTGGGAGGTTGAGAAAATATTTTTGTTATTTTATGATTTTCTATTGTTTTTGGAAAGGTACCTGAACCTAATGTTTTTTATTAGTGCACTCGCTAAGATTTCACAATCTTATGTCTACCTATTCTCAAAAAAGGAAACTGAGAAATCAGAAGTTTCATAGTTCGGAAAAATGATGTTTGGTGTCTTTTTCAAAGCCCAAGATTGAAGCTAAAAAAGTTTGTGTCTCGTTTAAAGCCCAAGATTGAAGATAAAAGAGAAGTTTGGGTCTTGTTCAAAGCCCAAGATTAAAGCTAAAGGAGTATTTGAGAGATAATTTGTCATCTCTAAAGGGAGATCTCACCTATTCATCATAAACATTTAGGTTTGCTTATAAGGGAAGTTGCTTTAACTGGGATATATGGAATTCAACAATGCCACATCTTCCTTTATAAGAGAATTGAAATGTCATGAAGGAAGAAGCTTTAACTCAGTGTAGAGAAATGCCACTTGTTCCTTTATGAATATTTGCACGCTAAGAGACGGACATTGGCTTGGATGTGTTCCAGAGGCTTGCCACTTACATCACTTAGATGAAATAGAACTTTGGCCATGATAAAGGAGGGACTTCAGCTTGGATTTTGAATCAACAAGTGTGCTACTTACATCAATCATCTGAAAATAAGTTTACTTGTTTGTTTTGAAATGTGATGTATAAAGGAAATATCCTCCTACAAAGAGGACTCAGAGTCTCATCTGTGGGGATGTTAAATTTTGGGCCTTGATCAAAGCCCAAGCTTGAAGCTAAAAAAGGGATTGAAAACTGAATCAACTAGGGGAGTATTATATATGTCTTGTACAAAGCCCAAGATTGAGGCTGGCTGGGGGAAATCCTTATATGAAGCCTAAGAGGAGGCCGAGGGAATTTAAGTGAAGATTGACTCTTGTTGAGGAAAATTAAATCCAAGGGCAAAATCCAACTGCTTTGAGGATTCAAAAGAGAAACTGACTCCTGCTGGAAATTATAGGAGAGTTGGATTTATTGAACTGCCATAAAGGCTTTGATTCTTTTGGGGATTCATTGATTGTAACCTGACCCTTTTCTGGGGATTAAAGGTGGAAGTCAAGCCATGTTGAGGATCAGAGGAGACTCAAAGGATGAGTTTGAATGTCTAAGAGGTTTTGGCTTTCCTGAGAGTTGGTGTAGGGATATGGATGACTAGGGTCTATCCTATACTTTTAGGAAGCCTGAGGGTCCTTGTACTAAGCCTAAGAGGAGGTTGGGGATGCTTCAAGGAAGTCCGTGGGTCCTTGTACTAAGCCCAAGAGGAGGCTGGGGAATTTGGACTGTCCAAGTCTTAAGAAGAGTTTAAGAAAGGTTTCACTGAGAAATAATCCTTTCTTTGTTGAACTGTTCCAATATTAAAGGGGTTAAAGAAGAGGTTTCATCGGGAAATAGTCCTCTCTTTATTGAAGTTTTTCAAGGTTGAATCAATTGAAAAAAGTCCAAGAGGAGGCTGACTGTATTGGGAAGAAGAATTCCTTTGTACAGGGGGGAACTAGTTGCTTGAACTAAGTTATACTAATTGACAAGGATCCTATGGTTTAAACTAGACTAAACTAAGGATGATTCAAAATGCTAAGAGAAACTTCACAAGATATGTACAAGCATATATACAGAGATATGAACGAGTATATAAACAAGTATGAATTGAATTGAAAAAGGTGGTGGGCCTTATACTTTACATAGAGGCCCAAATGTACTGTGATTGATTAGATGTTTTCTTCAAGACTCAATTATGGTTTTGAGAAATTGAAGAAAGTTTTGACTTTGAAGATGACTTAATCTCTAAGTAAACAAAGGTGTTGGGTTTTACACTCTAGACAGAGGCTCATAAGTGTTATTTGTATCCTGTACAGAGCCCAGGATGAATGAGGCTAAAAGGTTTTCTATTTACAAAAGGTGTTGGGTCTTACACTCTAACAGAGACCCATAAGATTTTGAAAACAAGGTTTATGTACAGAGATATGGACTTACACTCCTAGCAGAGGCCCATGTGGTCTAAGAGCAGCTTCACCAGGAATAATGCTCCTCTTAGTACAAATGAATTTGATTTGAATCTTATTTTTTTATTATTAAAAAAGGGAAAAGGATGGGACTTATACTCTAATAGTAGGCCCAAAGATAATGTATTTTGAATGAAAGAGTAGTATTTGGTCTTATACTCGAGGAGAAGCCCAGATGTTTTCAAGCAGTTTAAAACAGATTTTCTTCAATTGCAAGAAGGCCATAACTTCTTCATTTCTCCATGAAAATGGATGAAATAAAGATGGATCCTGTTCCGGACTGGCCAAATGGCTAGGCATGGCCCAATCGACGTTTTCTCCCAGAATGGCCCAATTACCTAAGTCCAACCTCTTTGGCGGAGAGTTTACCTTTTTGCCCCTCCAATAGGGGAGGCTGACCAATTTACCCTTGGTCACATCACCTCTCCCCGTCAGTCTCTTCCTATCACGTACGATTCCACCATCCAAAAATAACCAAGACGCTTGTGCCCGTAACTATACCTCTGCTCGTTCCAATGGCTAATTATGGGCATGTCTGCCCGTCCCAATGACTAGTTCTACTAGTTACATATTCTTTGGGAAATAGTTATCTCGCCCCAAAAATAGAGACCAATGGTCAAGCGCTGATGGCATGATAAAAACCCTCTCACTTGATAGGGTCAGGTATTCAATATTCACCCTGAAACACACATATTTTATACTTGCTCTCTCTCTCTCTCTCTCTCTCTCTCTCTCTCTCTCTCTCTCTCTCTCTCTCTCTCTCTCTCTCTCTCTCTCTCTCTCTCTCTCTCTCTCTCTCTCTCTCTCTCTCTCTCTCTCTCTCTCTCTCTCTCTCTCTTGCTCGTTTTCATACTTTAGCATTGGAGTGCCTTGCACGTACACCCTTCCTCCTCTTTCACACTCAGTATTACAGGCGCTTGTCTTTGTCCCATCTCAGATTCTGATCGACCGGTAAGATCAAATCCTAACTAAAATTTCACAAGGAATCCAATGGTGGTCTTAGATTTTTCTAAAAATGCCTACATATTAAAACCCGACAGTGGTTTCAAAATAGGTCAAGTTTTGCAATTTCTATGCTACCACTCTATACAATCAATAATAACATGATAAAACAGTTTAAACACAACAAATATGATATGTATGACATGTTCATGATCAATGTACATCAAAGCAATGCGTATTTTACAAAGTTCAAGTTCTTATGCACTTACCACTTGAAGCTCCAGTTGCTAACCTTCAAGATACTTGTGACAGAAGCAATCCAATGCCTTGGACACTCTTAATGGATCCCTTGGAAGCTTTTAGGATGATCAAAACCCAAAGAAAACCTTAGGAACATAAAATAGCCCATTCTTGCAAAATAGGCAAAAGTGACCAAAGTGGCAACTCTCTCAAATGGTGTTACAACTGAGAAACTATGCTTGGAAAACCTTAAGGATATAAATTATAGTATGTTTGAGGTGTTGCTTGGTTTTGAAATGAACTGAATCAAGACATGGCTTGAAAATGCTGAAAAGTCAAAATTTGAGGTTTTGATGGTTGACTTTCTGATTTTGTTGATTTGAGATGAAGGTGAGTGTTTGAACACCTCCAATGGATGATTTGTGACATGTTTGGATGGTTGTTTGAGTGGTTTAGACTCTGATTTTGAGAATTCCAAGTTTGATCCATGAAACTTTAAAATTTTGAGCAAAAGAGGGAGAAGGAGAAAACAAAGTTGTGGTATTGTTTTGGTGTATTTTGATCAACCAGATATGACCTCTATTTATAGTAGAGGAAGTTTGCTTTGCAAGGAATAATGGATGGAGGCTGAATCACTGTATTATCCAATGTGTTTTGTCATGTAGTCAAAGTCTCCTCTAGCCATTGACTTGAGCTAAACTTGCAGGTTTTAAGTCTTTTGATTCTTGGATAAGTGTTGACTCGTTTGGACTGATATGAACTTGATTCGTCCCACCTCCTTGTACCACATAAATGCAAGATGACAAAATTGAATTTCAAGGTTCATGCCATGATGAATTTGCACATACTATGGATAGATTCTTGACCCCTTGTGTTATGGTTCAGATTCCTTCATATATATGTTGATATTGGACTGAAATCCAATGATGAAAGTGTTTAAAATTGGCTTGAATATTGTGGGAGGCAAGTTATGTGGCAATGCTGTCAAAAAAACAATTTGTAGCAAGGCATGTTGTGAGGTTCATAACTTCTTGCCCAAGTTGAATCAATGGATGTTCTTGTACTTTTTGGAAAGCTTGTATATCATACTTCAAATTTTATGTTTACATTTGTTCCTGATTCATCTAGGATCATAATGAAAAATGCCTCCAAAGTTGGGAAAAATATGAGGCAGATTTGCCTAAAAATTTCTAAGTGTCAAAGTTCCAAATCTCATGAAACCCTAACTTTAATGTTTCATATCTCAAAATCTAGGCATTTTTTTAGGGTACTTCAGCTTTGCAATCTTGTTGTATGTAATAATATCTATCATTTGAGCTTTGGATTGGAGAAATTTTTTTCTTGGATCACAAGTTATGGTCTTCTAAAGTTGGTTAAAAATCAAGTTCTTTCCATAAATTAGTGAAATTTCAAGTTTCTCAAGGTTGCGCTTTTTGCAAGTAACCTCACTTTTCTTGATTTTTCTTTATTGATCATGATCCAAATAACATATTAACATCTTTCTTGACTTGAAGAAACCATGGTTAACCAAAAACATCAAAAGTCAAATTTGATTTTGGGCACAGTTGACTTTTTGTATCAGATGAATTTTGAACTTTATGATTCTCTTATGAAATCAAACCCTTGGCTTATTTGCACATCAAGGATGGCCTATAAGGGTGTTTTTGAATATCTTGAATCATTTCCCAAGGTTTGAGATCATGTCTTAGTCTAAACTCAAAGGCATGGTGATGAAAATCCAATAGTTGTTATATCCTCGGTCAACTCTCGAACGAAATGCTTGCTTCCATTAACTTTTAAGTTGAAATTTGAATAACAAAAGATCCAAAAGGATGTTACTCTTAAATGCTTATGGTTTTGCAGAGATTAACAAAATAACACATTAGGAATAAGCAAGAAGAATTTATGCCCTGCAACTTTCGCATAGCGAAGATCGCGATGCGAAGTTGAAACGAGCAACAACAGAAAGAAACAGAACCAAATCAGCCACGCCCTACAACTTTCGCATAGCGAACTTTCCTTCTCATAGCGAAGGTCGCGATGCAAAGTTGAAGTGAGCAACATCAGAAGAAACAGAACCAAATCAGCAGAACTTCGCTTGAAGTGAGAGGGAGTGAGCATAAGCGAGAATAGTTCCCATAGAGAAGTATGGCGGTTTCCAGGGGCGGCTTAAAATCCTTCAAGGTTAAGCAAGCTAACTTCGCATAGTGACTAAAACTTCGCATAGCGAAAGTCTCCCATCTTCCCTTCCCATAGCGACGAATTCTAATTTCAATTATAGTAGTTTAAATTCTAGTTTTATTTTGAAATCGTTTGAAACTTTTTGACGATAGTCCATACCATAAACTCACTTGGTACTCCTTTAAACGGTTGGTATGCCATAAGTGGTTTTGAAGCTCTGTTATGGATAATTATGCTTGTTATGTTCTTGTCATCCTCATCATGAGAATAGAGTGCTTCTTCTGGTATTATGAGAAAAGGCCAAATCAAGTATCTTGAACATTCAACAAGGAAAGAGTGAGTGGTATTGATAAAAATCAGACGAAAGTCAAGCAAGGTATATGTTTACTTGCTTTGTAGAATGTTAGAATGGTTTTGAATGTTGTTTTCTCTTACAAAATCATAACATGTCTCACTTTACATTGTGCACACTTGCTTGAATCCTTTAGCAAAAACTAGAAAAGTGAGGTGAACTTCCATTGTTTACAAAAACTGCGAAATCCTTGTGTTTAACTCGATTGATTCATGTTTAATCCTAAAATTCCATTTGAGTTTTGTAAAGGTATAAAAATGATCAAGGCAAGTGTTTAATTTTGAGAAAAACCAACATGCCAAAAAGAATCTCCTTAAAACCAGTAAGTGAGTGAGCATTTGTAAAACCTTTTTGAAACCTGAAAAGTCAAAGGATGGATCAAATTTCGAAAAATACAAAATCACTACGAAAAGTTATGATCCAATCCAAAATTCTTTTTTCACAACTTAAACCAAAAAGATATGAATCATTAGGAACTTCACTCATGAAAAGAAAGAAGTTGGGGAGAAATGGATGATGATACCAAAAGGAAAAGAAAAAGAGATACAAAAAGTAAAAAGAACTTGGTATAATGGAAAAAAAATGAAAGATTGAAAAGTCAAAATCATGGTGATAAAACAATGAGTGAAGCAAATAAAGCAAGTTACAAAAGTGGACATATTTTAGAAAATTAGCTTTAGGAGAAAAACCATCACTTTATGAAACCTGACCATATTACAATCATCACAAGTCCTATGTGATTTATGCCTTCATTTGCTCAAATTGTTGAGTTGTTTAGATGAAAACATGAATCGACCCGGATGTTGACCAAGTGATCAAATGAGAGTCATCGCACCACATGATTAAAACAAAGTCTTCATCCCTTTTAATGAAGAAGAGTGTTAGGGAAAATTCAAGTGAGTTGTGTCATTACAATTTTGAATACATGATGTGATTTTGTGGGCGAGAACTTGAAAATTCATAATCATGCTTGAAGGAGAGAAAATACTTAGAAGGGGGGGGGGGGGGGGTTGAATAAGTATGAAGATTAAAAACTTAGAAATAAAACTCAAGAATTTTTATCCTGGTTCGTTGAACTCAACTACTCCAGTCCACCCTTCCTAGAGTGATTTTCCTTTCTCAATCAAGGACTTAATCCACTATTTAATCAACTGATTACAATAGTAAGCACTTAGAACAACTGTTCAAAGTATTCTCAAGAACTACTGATCCTAACTGGATCTTCTTAAGGTTTACAATCAAATGTAAAAACAAAAATACAAGTGTTTAAATTTGCTTCTAATCAAGCTTTATCACAACTGTGATTTTTCACTTAAGGTTAAGAACAAATAAATTAATTCTAGAAAGAATGTGAATAGTATGAGAGCTTTGAGTATTGATTTCTTTTGGATAAAACGTCAAGTGAGGAAGATGGGTGAAGACTTGCTTTTATAGGCAGCTGATCCAAGAGAGCTTCACGTTGAGAAGAGTGTCCAAAAGGTCTGAGCCTTTTTGTCTTCACATCAAGTGACGTTTCCTAGAAGAAGAAAGCACAGATAAATCCTTTTTGTTTGTGTTCTTGTGTCTAGCATAAATAAGGAAAAAGTCGTTTGGATTATTCCAACGGATATAATATTTGAATAATTCTTCTTCAATTTTCAGCAAGTACTATCAGAGTCTAAATTTATCAGAGCCTTTTGATGTTGATCAGAGTTTTGCTGAATCAGAGTCTTCTGCAGCAGGTGTGCTTTTAGCGTGTTTAATTTCAGATCATATTTAAGTCAGATCCTCAGTACTGGCAGCTTTAGTACTTTCAGAATCTTCTGTAATAACTATGCTTTGAAAACTCTTCATACATAATTCTTCTTTGTTTCAGATGCTTCTGACTTGCTTCAGATTCTTCTGGAGCTTCTGCTTCAGATCCTTCTGGAGGCTACGCTCAGGATCTTCTGTTGGCAGCATTCAGAATCTTCTAATGGATGCATCTGGCGCTTCAGAGTCTAGCATATTTCTTATGTTCAGTTCTGATTTGCTTCTAGAGTGATAATTCCTTTACTATCTGCAGTAAAAACTCTTAAGCAAATTTTAGAGTATATAATTCTTAATTACAAAATTTCATAATAGTTATCATCAAAACATAAAGATATTATTAAGAACCAATCTGTGTTCTAACAATCTCCCCCTTTTTGATGATGACAAAAACATCAGAAATTTTGTTTAATTGAAAATATAATAATTATAAATCCCCCTGAGATGATGAATCTCCCCCTAAATTAAATACAAATAAAGAATAGAGGCTTCCCTTTTGTCTCGAGTATTTTTCAGAGTTAGAGCTTGATTGTTCTTTAACATTTGAGAGTCAGAGTGTCTTGCATATTTCAGAGTCTGATAATTGATAAATGATCTGAGAGTCTCAGAGTTTCTTTTACAGATTGTACTAATCCAATGTTTTGAAATACTCAGATTTAATGTTAGATAAAATAGATATGTCTGAAGTTTCATTCTAGTGAAGTTTAATTAAACAGTTCAGATCTATATTTTCTCCCCCTTTTTTGTCATAAGCAAAAAGTAAAAACTTTGAAAAGACAAATAAAAGGAAACAGTAAAAGAGACAGATCAAGTGGAGAAAACTTTTAAACATTCATTCATTCAATTCAGAGCAAGAGTACACACATCAGAAGATATTCAAAAAATACATATGCAACCATCAGAATGAAAAAAAAACTAAGAGTGTTTTGACAAAAGCATCTTCAATAGATCCGTGATCTCAGAAGAGGACTGTTCTTGTTTTGACATCCACTTAGCCATTGAAGATGAGTTTGTCAAACGCTTAGGGTTTTTGTGAAGAGAGAAAAGAAGACAGAAATGCGTAAAAGGTTTGAGATGTGAAAAGTGTGAAAATGGTGAGAAATGATGTATTTATACTAAACACTTAGGCATACAAACAGTCAGAAGAAAGCACGTTTACACAAAGCATTTAATGAAAAGAATAAAAATCATTTCAAGCATTTATTGATTCTGACAATTTGGGGGGAAAATCAAGATTTTCACTATTCAAACTTCACCTCAAACGTCTCTTCAGTAGTGTACACGCCACCTTTGCAGATTTAGAGTGACACGTGTTTGCTTGCATGTGCTTCTGAATTCTCTTGAGAAATGAAACGTTAACCAACGTTCAGATCCTCTGAGGATTGTTAGTTCAGAGTTTCACAAGAAAATAATTAAAGAAAATGAATAAGCAATCAGAAGAAATACTTCAGAGCATTAGGCATTTTTGCATCTTGTAGAATTTGCTTCTGACAAATATCATTCTGGACAAAAATTCATACCAACATTTTTCATAATAAATTTGAATCTATCTTCAACAAGGGGTTTTGTGAAAATATCTGCCCATTGATGATCTGTATCAACAAAGGCCAAATTTATAATTCCCTTCTGAACATAGTCTCTGATGAAATGATGCTTAATTTCTATATGTTTTGCCTTAGAGTGTAAAATGGGGTTTTTAGACAAACATATAGCAGAAGTATTATCACAGAAGATAGAAATGTTACTTTCAAATATCTGATAATCTTCTAGCTGACTTTTCATCCAGAGCATCTGCGTGCTACATCCAGCAGCAGCAATATATTCTGCCTCTGTGGTTGAAAGTGCAATTGTTGGTTGCTTCTTGCTGTACCAAGAGATTAGATTTCTTCCTAGAAATTGAAAACTTCCAGAAGTACTTTTTCTTTCCACTCTGTGTCCAGCATAGTCAGCATCACAGAATCCAATTAATTTGAAATCATTAGATTTTCTGTAACACAAACCCACATTAGAAGTACCTTTCAGATACCTTAGAATCCTCTTGACAGCTGTCAAGTGTGATTCTCTAGGATCTGATTGGAATCTAGCACACAAGCATATACTGAATAATATGTCAGGTCTAGAAGCAGTTAAGTAAAGAAGAGATCCTATCATACCTCTGTAGAGTTTCTGATCTACTTTCTTACTTACCTCTTCCTTGCCTAGTGAGCTAGTTGGATGCATGAGAGTCTTTGCCATCTTATTATCAGACATGTTAAATTTCTTCAGAAGTTCTTTAACATATTTGATCTGATGTATGTAAGTGCACTCTGGAGTTTGGTTAACTTGAATTCCTAGAAAGAATCTCAGTTCTCCCATCATGCTCATTTCAAATTCTGCCTGCATACATTGAGCAAACTCCTTTCCTAGCATAGTATTGGTAGATCCAAATATTATATCATCCACATAAATTTGAAAAATTAAAAGATCTTTCTTAAATGATTTACAAAAGAGTGTTGTGTCCACTTTGCCTCTGATGAAATTTTTCTCCAGAAGAAAATTGCTCAATCTCTCATACCAAGCTCTGGGAGCTTGTTTTAAACCATACAGAGATTTCTTTAATTTGAAAACATGATCTGGAAATTTTTCATTCTCAAAACCAGGAGGCTGGTGGACATAAACTTCTTCTTCTATAATACCATTTAGAAAGACACTTTTAACATCCATCTGATACAGAGTGATGTTATTTTCTGCAGCAAATGAAATAAGAAGGCGTATAGATTCTAACCTTGCCACTGGAGCATAAGTTTCAGTATAATCAATACCTTCTTGTTGACTGTACCCTTGAGCAACTAGCCTTGCCTTATTTCTTTCAACTTCTCCTTTATCATTAAGCTTATTTCTGAAGACCCATTTAGTTCTAATTATATTGAATCCTTTTGGTCTTTGAACTAAATCCCATACATCATTTCTGGTGAATTGATTTAACTCTTCTTGCATGGTAATAATCCAATCATTGTCTTGCAGAGCTTCATCTACAGAAGCTGGTTCAATTATTGACACCAGTCCAAATGATGATGCTTCAGATGATCTTAGAAAGGATCTTGTTCTAATGGGATCATCCTTCTTTCCAATAATAACATTCTCTGGATGAGAAGCTTTGATTCTGGAAGATGATCCTCTAATAGTTGATTCTTCAGAAATGTTTAAATTGTTCATCTGAGAAGTTAAAGGAATAGCATCTGACGTTGCTTCTGGTTCCTTCACTTGAGCTTTGTCTGCCTCTGAGCCTTTAGAGTCTGTGAAGACTACTTCTCTATCTGCAGAGTTTTCAGACTGCTTTGGCTTTTTATTGCCAAGCTTATCATCAAATCTAACATGAATAGATTCTTCCACAATCTGTGTCTCAGTGTTGTATACTCTGTAGCCTTTAGAGCGTTAAGAATATCCAAGCATGAAACACTTCTGTGCTTTGGAATCAAACTTGTTCAGATTTTCTTTAGTATTTAACATATAACAAATACATCCAAAAGGATGACAATATGAAATGTTTGGCTTTCTGTTCTTCCACAGTTCATATGGAGTCTTCTCCAGAAGAGGTCTTACAGACACTCTGTTCTGAATGTAACAGGCTGTGTTGATTGCTTGTGCCCAAAAGTGTTTTGCCAGATTAGTCTCATTGATCATGGTTCTGGCCATTTCTTGCAGAGTTCTGTTTTTCCTCTCTACAACTCCATTTTGTTGTGGAGTTCTAGGACAGGAAAAATCATGAGCAATGTCATTTTCATTAAAATATTTTTCAAAATATTTATTTTCAAATTCACCACCATGATCACTTCTGACTTTTATAATTTTGAAATCTTTTTCATTCTGGACTTGTTTACAGAAGTCAAAGAACAGAGAATGTGACTCATCCTTGTGTTTTAAGAACTTTACCCATGTCCATCTACTATAGTCATCAACAATGACTAATCCATACTTCTTGCCTCTGATGGATGCAGTTTTCATTGGTTTAAACAGATCAATATGAAGTAATTCTAGTGGTCTGGAAGTAGAAACAACATTTTTTGATTTAAAGGATGATTTTGAAAACTTCCCTTTTTGGCATGCTTCACAAAGAGTATCTGAGGTGAACTTCAGATTAGGAAGTCCTCTGACAAGATTAAGTTTATTAATTTGAGATATACGTCTCATATTAATATGCCCCAATCTTCTGTGCCAGACCCATTGCTCTTCATTAACAGACAAGAGGCATTTAACATTCTGAACCTTAAGTTCTGAAAGGTTTATTTTATAAATTTTGTTTTTCCTCTTTCCACTAAATAGGATAGAGCCATCCTTTTGACTAATAGCTTTACAACATTTTTGATTAAAGGTAATATCATAACCATTGTCACTTAATTGACTTATGGACAATAAGTTATGCTTTAACCCTTCAACAAGTAAAATATTAGTAATAGAGGGAAGTTTACCATTTCCAATGGTGCCAGATCCAATGATTTTGCCCTTCTGATTCCCTCCAAATTTCACATCACCTCCAGATCTAAGCTCCAGACTTTGGAACATAGACCTTTCTCCTGTCATGTGTCGTGAGCATCCGGAGTCCAGGTACCATGATTGGCGTCCTGACCTTGCTGCTAAGAACATCTGCAACAGGAATTATTTTACTTTTAGGTACCCAGATCTTCTTGGGTCCTTTAGGGTTAGTTGTTCTGAAGGTTTGTCTAAACTTCTGTTTTTCAACATAAGGTTTATTCTGACTAGCCTTAGATTTAAACACATGAATATTCTTTTCAGAGCGTGTTTGTTCAATATCATTCAAGTGACCAAATTTAAAGTGGGAATATAAAGGAGTTTTCTTGATGATAATTTTATCAACAGGTTTTGGATTTAAATCCTTTCCAGAGGAGGATTCATATCCAATTCCTTTTCTGTTATTTCTGATAACTCCATAGATCATAGAAGCCATTTTGCTTCTGTCTATGCTTTTGGCAAGAAACTTCTGAAAGCTATAATCATATTTTTCCAAAATATTTTTGCATTCAGATTCAGTTTCAGAATCAGAGTTTTGTTGAGCTAATTCAGAATCATTTTTCAATTTTAAGTTCTTTTCATTTAGCTCAGCTACTTCTGGTTATAGAATATTATTCTCAGATACAAGATTGCTTTGATGCTTCTTGTATTTGAGCTTAATATTGTTATAGCGTTTCAGAACTTCTGATAACACTTTGATAAGTTCTTCTTTAGTGAGTTTAGCCATACCTCTTCAGCGTCAGAGTCAGATTCAGATCCTGAAGTTCCTTCCTCCTGATCTTCTATGTCTGCCATCAAAGCTACATTGGCACATTCCTCTTCTGACTCAGATTTAGATTCATATGTATCTGAATCATCCCAGGTGGCCATTAGAACCTTTTTCTTCTTATCAAATTTTCTTTTAGGTTTTTCTTTCAGCACCTTTGGACATTCATTTTTGTAATGTCCAGGTTCTTTACATTCATAACAGACAACCTCCTTTTTGCCAGATCTTCTGTGTCCAGAAGATTCTTTTCTTTGGTCAGGCTTCCTGAAGTTTCTGAACTTCTTTCCTTTATGCTTCCAGAGTTTGTTTATTCTTCTGGACAACATGGATAGTTCATCTTCATCTTCAGATGAAGATTCTTCAAAGCTTTCCTCTATTACCTGCAATGCTTTAGCAGATTTATTAGATTTTAAAGCAATAGATTTACCTTTCTTTTGAGGTTCATCTTCCTCAAGTTCAATTTCATGACTTCTTAGTGAAATGATCAGTTCCTCCAAGGAGATCTTGTTCAAATCTTAAGCCATTTTCAGCGCTGTCACCATAGGTCTCCATCTGGTAGGTAAGCTTCTGATGATCTTTTTCACATGATCAGCAGTAGAGTATCCTTTATCCAGAACATTTAGTCCAGCTGTAAGTATTTGAAATCTGGAGAACATAGCTTCAACAGATTCAGAGTCTTCCATCTTGAAGGCTTCATACTTCTGGATCAGAGCCAGAGCCTTTGTTTCCTTGACTTGAGAGTTTCCCTCATGAGTCATCTTTAAGGATTCAAACATGTCAAATGTAGTTTCCCTGTTTGTAATTTTTTCATACTCAGTGTGAGATATTGCATTCAATAATATTGTTCTGGCCTTGTGGTGATTTCTAAATTCCTTCTTCTGAGCATCTGTCATAGATTTTCTGTCTATTTTCTTGCCATTCCCATCAGTGGGATGAACATATCCATCTATGACCAGATCCCATAAATCAGCATCATATCCAAGGAAAAAACTTTCAATCCTGTCTTTCCAATAATCAAATTTCTCCCCATCAAACATAGGGGGTTTGGTGCTGATTCTGTCCCTTTCTTCATATTTGTTGTTAGTGTTAGACATTGTATTATCAGCCATAGTAACAACCAAATATATATCAAAGTTTTTCTCACTGGATCTTTACTGTCACTGTGAAGTGGTAGCACACACAGAACCGGAGCTCTGATGCCAACTGAAGGAGAGAAAATACTTAGAAGGGGGGTTGAATAAGTATGAAGATTAAAAACTTAGAAATAAAACTCAAGTATTTTTATCCTGGTTCGTTGAACTCAACTACTCCAGTCCATCCTTCCTAGAGTGATTTTCCTTTCTCAATCAAGGACTTAATCCACTATTTAATCAACTGATTACAATAGTAAGCACTTAGAACAATTGTTCAAAGTCTTCTCAAGAACTACTGATCCTAACTGGATCTTCTTAAGGTTTACAATCAAATGTAAAAACAAAAATACAAGTGTTTAAATTTGCTTCTAATCAAGCTTTATCACAACTGTGATTTTTCACTTAAGGTTAAGAACAAATAAATTAATTCTAGAAAGAATGTGAATAGTATGAGAGCTTTGAGTATTGATTTCTTTTGGATAAAACGTCAAGTGAAGAAGATGGGTGAAGACTTGCTTTTATAGGCAGCTGATCCAAGAGAGCTTCACGTTGAGAAGAGTGTTCAAAAGGTCTGAGCCTTTTTGTCTTCACATCAAGTGACCTTTCCTAGAATAAGAAAGCACAGATAAATCCTTTTTGTCTGTGTTCTTGTGTCTAGCATAAATAAGGAAAGAGTCGTTTGGATTATTCCAATGGATATAATCTTTGAATAATTCTTCTTCAATTTTCAGCAAGTACTATCAGAGTCTAAATTTATCAGAGCCTTCTGATGTTGATCAGAGTTTTGCTGAATCAGAGTCTTCTGTAGCAGGTGTGCTTTTAGCGTGTTTAATTTCAGATCATATTTGAGTCAGATCCTCAGTACTGGCAGCTTTAGTACTTTCAGAATCTTCTGTAATAACTATGCTTTGAAAACTCTTCATACATAATTCTTCTTTGTTTCAGATGCTTCTGACTTGCTTCAGATTCTTCTGGAGCTTCTGCTTCAGATCCTTCTGGAGGCTACGCTCAGGATCTTCTGTTGGCAGCATTCAGAATCTTCTAATGGATGCATCTGGCGCTTCAGAGTCTAGCATATTTCTTATGTTCAGTTCTGATTTGCTTCTAGAGTGATAATTCCTTTACTATTTGCAGTAAAAACTCTTAAGCAAATTTTAGAGTATATAATTCTTAATTACAAAATTTCATAATAGTTATCATCAAAATATAGAGATATTATTAAGAACCAATTTGTGTTCTAACAATGCTCTGATTCTACAAGCAGTTGAACGTGTTTCTTACTGGACAAGTAATCATTTGAACCATTCGTTTTTCAAATTGTTCTTTCAAATACTTGATTAATCCTGAATTTTTTTTTGAAAATCCCATGCTCTTGATTGAGGACAATCAAGAAACTAAGTTGGGGAAAATTTGATAGAAATCCAATAGTTGTTATGTCCTCGGTCAAAACTCGAACGAAACGCTTGCTTCCATTAACTTTTAAGTTCAAATTTGAATAACATAAGATCCAAAAGGATGTTACTCTTGATTGGTTATGGTTTTGCAGGGATTAACAAAAGAACACATCAGGAACAAGCAAGAAGAATTCATGCCCTGCAACTTTCGCATAGTGAAACTTTCCTTCGCATGGCAAAGGTCGTGATGCAAAGTTGAAGCGGGCAACAACAGAAAGAAACATAACCAAATCAGCCATGCCCTAAAACTTTCGCATAGCGAAGGTCGCGATGCAAAGTTGAAGCGAGCAACATCAAAAGAAAAAAAACCAAATTAGCAGAACTTCGCTTGAAGTGAGAGGGAACGAGTAGAAGAGAGAATAGTTCGCATAGCGAAGTATGGAGATTTCCAGGGGCGGCTTAAAATCCTTCAAGGTTAAGCAAGCTGATTTCGCATAGCAACCAAAACTTCGCATAGCGAAAGTCCCCCATCTCAACCAGTATAAAAGGAAGACAGCAGAGCCTTGAAATGGGCAGTTTTATAACTTTTACATTATTACTTGTAATAAATAGTTTATAATAGATAGTGAGAGAGGGAAAGTGAGGATAGGAGCTGGATACGCATCAAGAGTCGGGAAATCATCGTTGATACTGATTCATCTCAATTCCTCCATTTTGTATCAAGCTAGCATGAGTGGCTAAATCCCTTTCTTGTTGGGATTGGTTGTAGTTCACCAAAATAGTATGTATTTTCATTGATCATGGCATTATATGAAATTTATTTATGAATCATTATCGATGATATATTTGTTTTATTGTTTAACTCCATGGATTTGAATTGATATTGAGAAATACGGTTATAATCTCGATTCAAGATAATCATCTATTAAACTCTAAATGCTAGACATAGATTTAGGTTTAATATTCACCGTAAGTATCGATTCTTAATGCTGCAGTATTGTTTAATAGGTTGAGAAATCGTCGATTAAACAATAAGGTAGAATCCTCATCAAATGTTTAGACATAAACTTTGTTTGTGAGCGATACATGATGATATTGATACATACTTAGATTGTGTATAACTGATTAGTGATTTGCATATTTAATAGGTGGATGAAGTCCAATCCCAGAAAGCTTATTCCTCTGAAAACTATCCTTATTAATTATATCTCTTACATTTGGTAACTTAAAAATCAAATATCTTGCAAAACTTCCGCTTAAAATCATATTAATCGTTGAACATTTGTAATATCGCGTTGGTCTCGTTGGATACGATACTCATTACTTGCTTTTGATTTACTCAACATCAAAATGGCGCCGTTTCCGGGGACTGGCGTTTAGATTTACAAACATATCAACTATTGATATCTTTTTAAGTTGTACATTTATTAAAAGCTGTATATATCTCCTAACATTATTTTGGCTAGAAATTACAAACTTTGTGCATGTGAGGTACAAAGTTGGAGGACATATTGCCTTTTGATCATGAGATCAAAAGAATAATCCGACAAAACAAATGACAAACAAAGAAGCAGTAAAAGCTAGCCAAACATAGATCTCAAAAGAAAGGAGCCTCCACCTCTACACATCCAACAAAATAAATCATAGCAGAAGGTGGCCCTGAAATCGTGAATGGAGGTCCATGTTACAGCAGCCCTAGACGGTTGGCTCGCCTCACCAACAATCCAACCAACCGACAAGCTGAAATGAAAACAGGATTATTGCAGATCACTTATGCAAATCCATTTGCAGGCCTAGATTATGAAGATCCATACATTCACCTCACCAAGTTCTATGAATTGGCTGGTACGTTAGGTGCACCCGAAGCCGAAGAAGAAGCAGTCTTCATGCGATTGTTTCCACACTCACTAATTGGAAAAGCAAAGGATTTGTATGTAGACCAACCTACTCAAACCATGAACAATTGGAATGCCTTGGAGGAAAAATTTCTGAATCGGTTCTTTCCACATAACAGATTCATGGATGCAAAAACAACCATTGCCGCATTTGCTCAAAGTGTAACAGAAACCTTATGTGAAGCATGGGAGCGCTATAAGTCTATGCTACGAAAATGTCCAAATCATGGATTCGATGAACTCACATAAACCCACATCTTCCGCAACAGATTACAACCACAACTAAAGCTTCTACTTAATACAACTGACGGTGGTTCGTTACTATCCAAAAGTGAAGAAGAGGCGGTATCTATCATCAATCATATGGCTCTGAATGACCATCAAGTTCATTATAACAAGGGAATGATACAAAGGAAACCAGGAATGTTGGAATTAGGCCCAAATTATGCAATACTAGCACAGAACAAACTTCTCAATCAAACAGTTGAAGAATTGACCAAGCAGATTTCCAAACTTCCTCAACAGCTCAAAGAGATGCACGGCTCGGTTAAACCGCAACAAGTAGCTGTGTGCAAACTATGTACTAGTGACTGTCGCAACTGCGAAAAAGGGCCGACAAACAAACAGAAGAGTTGCCACCGAATGTTATTTATCCCAAAGAGAGGGAAAGAAAACGATTGAAGAAAACCTAAGAGAAAGGGAAAGACAAGGTCATTGCAACCAAATCTTGGGTTCGGTAGTCGGTTACACAAGGGGAAGGTATGAGCACCCCTCATGTCCGTTGTACTCAACGGGATCCACGATTATTATCTAATCTATGGGTGAAAACTATCTAAAAGCTACTGCTAAACGGGGGTGAACGAAAGAACAGACTCGATAGGACATTGCCGCCCTATGCCTACGTATTCCCTTGTGCAATGGGAACGTTAGAGTCAATGTAGTTCGGGAAACTACGGGTGATGGGGGGAGGTTGCTCGCTAAGACATCGTCGTCTTGTGCCTACGTATCCTTATCTAGTATGAGAAATCAGAGCAAACGTAGTTCGGGAAACTACGAGACAAGGTTGGTTAAGGTATTTTGCGAGTGACGTTAAATCTCCATTCCAGCAGTTATGGACGATGCCTGTTTGCGGTAGAACGGAAAAGTAACATACTCTTTTCTGAAGATGAGATTTGAAACAATCCCGAAGGATGAAAATGTTCGAAAAATGGGTTGGTCTCGATTGCACGTGGGCAAGAGAAAAGGGGAAGTTAGTTGCTAGTGTTTTTTAGAAGAAGTGAATTGAGTTAGTTTGAAACTCACATTGCACTAAAGATTATGACATAAGAGCGAATGCGTCGCATATCGCCCAAAGGACATATGCTAAACACTCTAGATAATGTGAAGAGAGACCTCCTCACTTATCATTCCTCATGTACTTAAAGCTCGTAGCATACAAAACTTGTCACTCATTATTAAGTGTCTTAAAAGAGTTTGAGATGAGAAGAGAAGACACAATGACTCTAAAGGGAACTAAGAACCCTAATGTTGTCATGCAAAATGATCCTAAAGTTGAGATAGAAGGGAACTACCTAATGTTATCATGCAAAGGATTGAAAGCCTAATGTCTATCCTACTCCTATATTAAACATAGGGACTAGGAATCCTAAGGGATCATGTGAGCAAGCACAAGTAAACACAATGCATAATCAATCACAAATGAAAAACAAAAGGAGGACTTAAACAAGTCTATGCAAGATGAAAAAGATATGCACCAGCAAACAAAATATGCAAACATGAAGAATTCATCAAAGACAAACACAAGTCACACACAAGTCAACAAGATGGAAGACTTAAACAAGTCGAGAAAGATGAGAGGGAATGAGAGAAGCAAGCTCCTACAATCAAATGCCATCAACATCACAAGAAGAGAGGTGCTAAACAAAGAAACACAATCAAAGAAGTGAAGGGAGAAGTAAAGTGGGGAAGCAACTACATCATAAACATCTCAACCAAACACTCCCTCATGATCAAATAAAGGAACCCAAACAACTCCAAAGAAGCTCAATTATTCACAACATCCTCAAAGTGAAACAAACATCACCAAAGCATCATGAACAAGCACATAACCATCAAGGACAGAAGTGAATCCAAGTAATATGCCTCAAATTCAAATTCAAGTTATCAAACTAAGTCAAGAAAGATAAAACCCAAATTGAAGGACCAAATTCCAAACAAAAGTCTCACACTTCAAACATAAGTGGAAAGATATGATCAAATGAGACTTGTGGCACAAGGTACACATCCAAGGGACATCAAACCAAGTAAGGCAGCACCTCTAACATGTTAACAAGAGCTAACAAAATCCAAGAGGCCCTCAAGGGATCACATAAGATCATATCCCAAGATTAGGTCAAGGCATGCCCATATACACATAGTTAAAACACTTTGAATTTGAGGCATCCACCAAAAATAGAAGTAAGCTCAAATAAAATCCAAAGAAAATACCAAACTCAAGTTGAACCAATCCAAAATCAGTGTGCAAAAGTTCATGGCAATAATTGCATCAAAGCACCACCAATGGTGTCAATCAAGACAACATGTTCAACTTATCAAGAAAGCATCGAGGGTCCAACAAAAACCAATGAAAACCAATTGAAAGGTGATCATCAAGACCTCAAACCAGCCCTCAAATAAGCCTCAACCAAACACCTAAGTGTGAGAGGAAAATTGGTCAAAGGGGTGTTCAATCAAAGTCAAAGATCAAACCTCAATTCAATGTACAAACCATAAAACCACTTCAAATATTAAATCAATTAAAAATAGCAAAAATAATTGAAAAATAAAATAAAAATATTGAAAAATATCTCAGCATCCTAAAATGTCAGAAACATATTTTTTGGGATTTTTGTAATGCTCAAAACCATTTTAAAATGAACTAAAAAGAAAATGTAATAAAAATAAAATAAAATGAACTAAAATGGAAAGGAGGTGCAAAAATGAAATTCAGATTGAACTGAATCCCTTTGAAATATGCAAATGGGCTCAAAACAGGGGGGGAATATCAAATAATCTAAGGCCCAAACCAAAACAAGCTCAGTTTTAATGAAACGATTTGTTTCATTAAAATAGGTGGCATGACACCTCAGATTCAACGTAGCCACGCATGCAAGTCCACCCCAGATCAAAGGACACCTCAGCTCTAACCTCAAACGCCAGAGCCCTATCTCCGGTTGTCTTTCCCGGTGAGCTTCACTGGCGTAGCCTGAAAAACCACCATAAAAATGCAAACGTCTGGTATCATTTTAAAGATCTTTTAATGTAGAATACGAATCAACCCTTAGTTTTTGAAAAAGGTTCTTAAAACAATATGGAAATAGGCCACGAAAGTTCAACGCACAAACTGAAAATCACCCAAACAGCCACAATAATGATTGAATCATTTCCTACACAAGGTAGGACTTCAGATGTCACCAATATGACCTTAAATATGTGCCTAAAATGAAGGTTTCATAGAATGGAAGTTTACCTAACGGAGCTGTTCCATTGGCCCTTCAAACTTTGTGTAAGCTTCAATTTCAAGCTCCCAATCCAACCCTTATGCTTCAGTGATGATGAAATGAACCAGAAATGGGAGGAAAACTTAGTGAGGAATCAAATTCGAAGAGAGAGAAAACTATGAAAGTTTTTTGATGGAAAATGTTCTTCCTTGTAGCTACTCCTCCTCTACTGCATTTAGGGTTTAACTATGGCTTAAATATGAGGGCTTAATGAGACTCATGCAGGCCCATGTTGAGTGATTTACTTGATTTCACAATTTTGCCAAAAATATCCATGTATGGAGTACACACAGGTTTGAGGTTTTGTGACTCATTCCACTCACTCTTGCTGATCATGTGGGGGTGAAGAAAGGAATAATGGTCATTTGGATGATTGGATATGAGTTGGTACAAGGTTTTAAACTCTTACTTCATATGGCATGAAATTTGAAAAATGACTTGAAATTTGATTCTATGTTGGTTCATTTTTGGTAAAGAAGAGCATGAACATGACATGATGATGGTATGGCCTCAAAAGATCCAAAAGCAACTTCATTTAGTGACTTAAAATTGAAGAAATTCAAACTAGGTCCAAAAAGTCAAGTTTTCATGCTCATTATGGTTCAATGGTCTCATAATTAATCAAATTCCATAGATTTTGAGTTCATGATGAATTTAAGATCATTTGACACAACTTTCATGTGGCAAGAAATTGGATTAGAGGTCTTGAAGTGGATGAAGTTGGTCCTTGAAGTGAATGACCTAAAATTAGGTTTCCAAAATTGCCCTTGCCTTGTAAATACCATAACTAGAGCTCCACACGTGAGAATGATGAGTTCTAACACTTTTTTGGAAAGCTACGACAATGAGGAACAACTCTCATGTTTGTTGAAAAGTGAGGAAGAGCTTCGTTCCATGTGAAAAATGCATTGGAACTGAGTTAACTTTGAGTGCCTCTAAATTCCTTTCATTTTGTGACACCAACTTGTAGAAACCATAACTTGAGATGTAAGAATCCAATAGATGAGTTCTTGTACTCAAAAGAAATATTGAAATATGATGAACAAGTCTCATATTTGATAGAAAATGAGACAAGACTTGTATCATAGTGAAATTTATCCTTGAAGTTAGGTACCAAAAAAGGGATTTTACACTTAGAACCAACTGCAACCCTAATTTAGTAACTTCTTGAACTTTTGGATCTTCTTGACTTAGCTTCAACATGACATTTGAGATGATCTAGGATGACTTCTCATGGCTTCCAAGATCAAGACCCAAACCTTGAGCTCTCTCAAATCCACAGTTGACTTTTGGTTGACCAGATGAAACCCTAACCTCCTATCCACTGACTGAGGTTCTTGCCAATGATTTGTGTGGTCATGTAACCTCCATAGAGAACCCTTAGGGTGTACACTGATCTCTTGAACCTTGTATCATTCAAAGATAAGACCTCATGTGCCCATACTCATCCTCAAGATAAGAGATAATACCCACACACAAACCTTCTCCCCTCAAGAAGCTTTGAGACCCACTCTGATGATAATGAAAACTTGCTGACTTGACAATATACCCTTGCTTGAGCTTGAACATGAAAGTTCTCTCTTGAATGGCAAATAAAAAATCTTGATCCCTTGTCTAGAACCAATGCTATGCACAAATGCAAATGCAAAATGCTATGAAACATAAGCCAAGATAAAAGAAAAGGTTGGGCAAATTTTGGGGTGCAACAGCTGCCCCTATTCAAACGACTTGGACCTGAAGGTATGAAAAGCAACCGCTTTCAAACATTCAATGTAAAAGGTGAATGAATACAAAAGAACCCAAAAATTTGCAACCTTCGGGATAGTACATTATGCAAGCTGTCCACCAAAGTGGAATCACCAGGGAAATGTATATGAAAGTGATAGAAAATCAACTACTAACCACAGGTTAGAAAGCCTCGACACACATTCGAAAAAATAAACTGTTAACACAAGTTAGACAACCTCAGCACAAAGTTGGAACAACTGCTAAAAAGCAGGCTCGACACTCAATCGAAAAAAATAACTGCTAACACAAGTTAGACAACCTCAACACAAAGTTGGAAGAACAACTGCTAAACAGCAAGCTTGACATTCAGTCGGAAAAACAACTGCTAACACAAGTTAGACAGCCTCAACGCAAAGTTAAAAGAACAACTGCTAAACAGAAGGCTCGACACTCAGTCGGAAAAACAACTGCTAACACAAGTTAGACAGCCTCAACACAAGGTTGGAAGTAGAATCAATCGATTCACAATCTGAAAAAGAGAATTCCGCTGGGGAAAGAGGAGCTTAAACAAGCAAACTCTGTTGGGGAGCAAAAGATAAGATGAAAACATCCATCAATGATTCTTACTGGGGTCTGGTACCAAAAAGGCTCATGAAATACGCCGTTATCTACTAGAGAGACGTCCGGAAATGAAAGGTAACAACCTGGCTTATGCTTCATATCCATATGTTTGAATATGGCGTAATGCTCCATACGAAATGGAAATGCTACGCGTTTGGGAGGATGATATGCAAAATGAAAATTCAAAGGACCACCACCACAAAAAGGTGCTGTTGCGGTGAAATTTGGATGTCAAGCTATTGATTAACTTGAATCTTAATTCATTTACAACCGGTCTTTGATTTATCCGAAGGAAAGGTTAAAGAAAGGAAAAACCTAAAGGGGAGAGATCTAAGGTTCGGGGGTTGGTTAAGATTAGGGAAGGTATTAGCACCCTAAACTTCCGTAGTACTCTACGGGAACCTTTTGTTTATTTTTTTATTTGTTTCATTTTTTGCTTTAAGGGTATGTACAAAGGATTAAGGGTTTAAAAGACCTAAGGGGTTAATTCTAAGTTTACTCGGCAAGACATCGCATCTTGTGCCTACATATCCTTACGAGAATGGAATCAGAGTAACTGTAGTTCCCCTCTCAAGGGAGGTTAAAGAACACTCGACTGTGGTCAAGGTCTCAAGGGGAATAAACGCATCTTAAGGACACGCTTACATGGAGTCTTAAACTCCGATCTCTATGTTATGAATTGTTAAGTTGTAATTAGGGTTAAATTAGGGATTCCACGGCGGGAAACCCTAAAATGAGCGCGGCGACTCTTTGACCTAATGCTAGGGGTAACATGGTAATTTTGCCTGCGGCGAGGCATTTGTGAAAATTAGGGTTTGTAGTTTGTAGTTTTGAGGGTTTGAAATTAAATGTGTGAAATTTGATTTGAAAATTAGGAGTTTAATTATTTTTGTGATTTTTGAGACTATTAAAAAAGGTATTAAACTAAGCCCTAATCTATATTTTTTTTTATTTTGTAATTTGTTGTGAGTTATGTAATTAAAGAAAAGTTGGAAAATTAGAGTGGAATTAAGTGAAAGGAGCTAGACTAATTTATTTTTAAATTGAAAAAAGTTACTTTTTTGTGATTTTTTTAAGAAAATAAATTTTAGTTTTAAGAGAAAGACTAACCTAATTCTATGATCCTAAAGATTAAGATCAATGGGGAGATTATGCTAATATTATCGTGCAATGAAATACCTTAACGATTACGGTCGATGGCGATCATGAATGATCGACTTACAAGGTATGAAAACGGCTTGATTAAATCAAGAATTAGTTTTAAAACAATTTAAGTATGAACAAGAATAAAATATATACACAATATTAACATCATACATCAAATAACTCAAAATAAGTTGAAACGAAAAGTGCACGGATTAAAATCATGACGCAAGTATGCAATTCCAAGTCGCATATACGAAGACGTGCAAAGACTATTACAAGAAATTAGATTTAATAATAACGATAACGACGTTGAATTATTAAAAAAAAATAATACGAATTAAAATAGCAAATTGCTACCGCATTAGCGGTCATCGCAAGCCAGATCAAGAAACCGAGATAATAAAATTAGATAAAATCATAATTTGCGAATCAAAACGCGGGTAAGCGCAAAAAATGGATTATTGCTTTGCTAAACCATCGGACGCGTATAAAATTGAAACACAACAATAGATCCGCACATAAACCAATAAAATTCACTACTAATTTGCTACACTCAACGTGATCATCGCAATAGAGATCAAAATTGTACAGATCTGAATTTATAAAAAAAAGCGTAAAGCAAAATGACTTTTAAAACATTTTAAAATAATAATGTTGCTAACGCAAAAAAATGCGATCATCACAACCGGATCAAACTAACGTAAATGTCACGCACCACGCACATAAATATGCAAATAGCGTATCGACATAATTCGATCCAAACAATATGATTAAAACCAAAATAAAATAGTGAATATATATATATATATATATATATATATATATATATATATATATATATATATATATATATATATATATATATATATATATATATATATATATATATATATATATATATATATATATATATATATATATATATATATAATTCACCGTACTAGTAATAAATTGAAAACAGAAATTCTATGCATAACAAATTTGAACAGTAACAATATATGTTCATAACTTGATATATATGCTAATAATTGAACAGTTCTGGCAGATATATGAAAACCCAATTGTAAGACATACACCATATTAACTTATATATATATTGTCATCATGAATGCATACACAACGTTTTGATTCAATTTAATCCGTACATAACATTAACGTATACCGTCCATTGGAACGTAGCGGCAAGATCACAAGGACATATATATATATATATATATATATATATATATATATATATATATATATATATATATATATATATATATATATATATATATATATATATATATATATATATATATATATATATATATATATATATATATATATAGGTTAGTAACTACCTGAAACAGTGTATGCATAAAACGACGCAGCGGTGGTGTTATTGAAGTATTTCTCTTTCGGTTCCCCCGTCTCTCTTTTCAACAATAGATATATATATATATATATATAGGGTTCAAATTAGGGTTAATTATCAATTGTCAATAATGTCCCTAAAGCCCATTTTAAAGCCCAAACTAAAAAAATAAAACTTAAATAATTTAAAATAATTAGAATAAAATTAAAATAATCCTATTGATTCCTAAAATCAAAAATATTATAAAAAGAACAAAATTTTTTTCAATATTTTTTATTTTATGATTTTTTGGATATTTTTATGAATAATTTAGAAAAAAGTGAAAAAAATAATATTTTAAAAAATGATTTAATTAAAATACGAAAATAATAATTAAATAATAATAAAAAACTATTTTTGTTATTTTTTTAATGAAAGATAGAAAAATTTAGAGTAAAAATAATAAAAAACAAAAAAAAGTGACAAAGGTGAGATTCGAACTCTCAACCTCTCACACTCACAACTCCTTACACATGTCCTCTTGCCAATTATGCCATTTTTACTTTTTAGAAAAAAAATGCATGCCATATGATATTTACCTGCAAAAAGTCAAACGACTACACAAATTTGTTAGTAATTGATTAAATGCAATAAAAATGCAATGAAATGCGACGACAAATCTCAGGGCAAAATTTGGGGTATTACAGGTGCCAAAACAAACGACAAACAAAACTCTGCTGAGGAAAACGCCCTAAACGGCCTCCTGGAAATAGAACTCTCCTGGGGATAGTTCCATTTTGCCGGGAATAAATTCCACTCTGCTAAGAATTAAGAAAACTTTATTGGGAAGTTTTTCCAAAAATTACTCTGTAGAATACCAATAACCACTAGATTCTGCCGCGGGTGTCGACCACCTCCGGAATACTCGTCGAGGGAATTAACATCAACCTCTGCTTGGAGAATATGAGTCAATGACATAGACTCTGTGGGGAACAACACTGAACTTGTCCCATTGCTGGGGAAATAATCCTCAAATCTACTTGTTGGGGATAACCTTAATCTCAACCTGCTGGGGAGACACTTCTGATTTAACATCATTACCCTGTGGGGATAGAGACATGTCAGTGTTGGTGAGACATTCTTGAAAAAATTTTAAGCAGTGAGAGCCCTGCGAATGACAAATAAACAACGTGTCTCGTATGCAATAAAGGCTATTTCGGTTATCGTCCATGTCATCATTCAGATAAATCATTGTTTCAATTATAATTGGCAAAGCCCCAAAAGTTTATGTATGCAATGTTTTATCAAAAATAACATACGTCTTTTTGCAAACAAAACAGTAAAAAGCAAAAACAAGAATAGAAAGCTCTTTGTGGAGAATACTTCATTGATTGAAATGGCCTGTAAATAGGCAAATTACATCGAATGAAACTCCTGAAAAGAGAAAGTTGTGCAAAAAGTACAGATGAAAAAGATATACAAATGTCGGCAATGTGGAAACAAACAACCACCATGTGTAGATTCGACTATGACTCGCATGACTTTGATGCTTCACCAATGCTTCACCTTCTGAAGAGACTGACTTGTCAACCCTCGGGTCCTCCAAGAATCCAACTGTGCTCAGAGGTCGGACGCAGACCGTAGTCGTTTGCTTTTAAATCCCTAACTTTTTCCTGAATCGCCCTTGCGGGTTTTCAATTCCCCGGGATACCCATTTTTGCCAAAGTCGCCTTTTTCAAGTTTTCAACTTTGCGGGTTTATTCTTTTTTCTCTTTATCCCAAATTTCTGCCCGAACCTATTCTTTTTATGGTTCGCCGGGATGCCCCATTTTTTCCTGGATTTTCTTTTTTCTGTCCAGCGGGTCTATTTTAAGCAAAGTATTTTTTGACTACGTCTCGTTCACAGGGGACGTAAAATCTTCATCGTCCATAATTGAAAGTAATAAGGCTCTTCCAGAGAAAACCTTCCTTACTACATATAGACCTTCGTAATGGGGAGTCCATTTGCCCCTATGATCTGTTTGTGGAGGGAGGATCCTTTTCAGCACTAAATCACCTACCTGAAAATGTCGAGGGCGCACCTTCTGATCAAATGCCTTCTTCATTTTACTTTGATATAGCCGGCCATAGGCGATAGCTTCCAATCTCTTTTCATCAATCAGACTAAGTTGATTCAACCTATCCTTCACCCATTATGCCTCATCAAGTTTCACATCAACCAATACCCTCAAGGAAGGAATCTTGACTTCTAATGGTAGGACAACTTCCATACCATACACCAACCAGAAAGGAGTTGCCCCAGTTGACGTACGCACCGAAGTACGGTAACCATGTAAAGCAAAGGGCAACATCTCGTGCCAATCCTTGTAAGTCACCACCATCTTCTACACAATTTTCTTGATATTCTTATTGGCGGCCTCACAACACCATTCATTTTCAGACGGTACGGAGAAGAATTGTGGTGTTCAATCTTGAAATTCTAGCACAGTTCCTTCATCATCTTGTTATTCAAATTCGAACCATTATCAGAAATGATTTGTTCCGGTACTTCATAATGACAAATGATGTCTTTCTTAATAAAGCGAGTCACTACCTGTCTGGTTACATTTGCAAAAGAAGCTGCTTCTACCCACTTGGTGAAATAATCAATTGCCACTAAGATAAAGCGATGCCCATTGGAAGCGATCGGCTCGATCTTACCAATCATATCAATGCCCCACATAACAAAGGGCCAAGGAGATGCTAAAACATTCAGAGGGCTTGGCGGCACATGCATCTTGTCAGCATAAATTTGACATTAATGGGACTTCCTGACGTACTTGAAACAATCAGATTCCATAGTCATCTAGTAATAGTATGCTCTCAACAATTTTCTGGACATCACATGTCCTCCTTCGTGCGTTCCAAAAGAACCTTTGTGGACTTCTTCCATTAGCAAACTTGCTTCATTTTCATCCACACAACGCAACAATACAAGGTTGAAATTTCTCTTATACAGCACATCATCTTTATTCAAGTAAAAGTTTCCCGACAGCCTCCTCAGAGTCTTCTTATCTCTATTCGATGCCCCAGGAGGATACTCTTGATTCTTGAGGAAATTTCTAATATCAAAATACCAGGGCTTCCCATCGGACGCTTCTTCTAATGCAAATATGAAAGCTGGCCTATTGAGGCGCATGATAGTGATCATTGGAGCTTCATTCCAGTAATTCACTTTATACATCGATAATAACGTTGCCAAAGCGTCTGACATCTGATTCTCAGCTCTTGACACATGATGAAATTCCACCCTATCAAAGAAAGGCAGTAATATTCTTGCATAATTCATATAAGGTACCAGATTGGGTTGACGGGTTTCCCACTCTCCTTTAATCTGATTAACAACTAAAGCTGAATCATCATACACATCAAGATTCTTGATTCTCAAATCAATAGCCACCTCTATACCCATGACGCACGCTTCATATTCAGCTTCATTATTGGTGCAGGAAAACGTTAACCGAGCGATGAACGGTATATGAGAACCATGAGGAGTTGTAATGATTGCCCCAATTCCGTTGCCATATGAATTGACAGCACCGTCAAAAACCATCTTCCACTGAGAGCCTATTTCGGGACCTTCATTTGGTAGAGGCTCTTCACAATCCTTCATCTCCAAAAACATTATGTTTTCATCGGGAAACTCAAACTTCATTGGTTGATAATCCTCGATTGGCTGCCCTGCAAGATATTCTGACAAAACACTCCCCTTAATAGCTTTTTGGGAGACATATTGAATATCATATTCGGTCAGAACCATCTGCCGTTTAGCAATTCTTCTAGAAAGTGCCTGTTTTTCAAACACGTACTTGATCAGATCCATCTTTGAAATCAACATGGTTGTATGATTTAACATGTATTGCCTTAGGCGTTTGGCTGCCCAAGCGAGTGTGCAACATGTCTTTTCTAGCATCAAGTATCTGGACTCACATTCTGTGAACTTCTTACTCAAGTAGTAAATATCATCTCTTTTCTTCCTGTCTCGTCGTGTTGACCGAGTACACAACCCATTGAGTTCTCAAGAACCATCAAGTACATAATCAAAGGTCTTCCTGAAACTGGAGGCATCAGTATCGGAGGTTCCTGCAAGTATTCTTTTATCTTCTCAAATGCTCTTTGACAATTTTCATTCCACACAATTGCTTGATCCTTTAACAATTTGAATATTGGTTCACCGGTGGCTGTAAGGTGAGATATGAACCTCACAATGTAATTCAATCTCCCCAGAAAACCACGAACCTCTTTTTCTGTTTTTGGCTCAGGCATTTCTTGTATTGCTTTTATCTTCGCTACCTCAATTCCTTTTTCACTGACAATGAACCCCAATAGCTTTCCTGACCTCACTCCGAAAGTGCACTTATTTGGATTTAACCTCAATTTGAATTTCCTTAACCTTTCAAACAACTTCAACAGATTAACCAAGTGACCTTTCTTTGTTTGTGACTTCGCAATCATGTCATCAACATATACTTCGATTTCATGATGAATCATATCATGAAAGAGAGTCACCATTGCCCTCTAATAAGTTGCGCCTACATTTTTCAACCCAAAAGGCATAACTTTGTAGCAAAAGGTTCCCCATGGTGTGATAAAAGTAGTTTTCTCCATGTCTTCTGGGGCCATTTTGATTTGGTTGTACCTAGAGAAGCCATCCATGAAGGAAAACATAGAATACTGAGCAGTATTATCAACCAGAACATCAATGTGGGGGAGCAGGAAATCATTTTTTGAGCTTGCTCTATTCAGATCTTTGTAGTCGACACACATCCTGACCTTTCCATCATTTTTAGGCACATGAACAATATTAGCGACCCACAGAGGATAACTTGTGACGGCAAGAAAACCGACATCCAACTGCTTCTGGACCTCTTGCTTAATCTTGATTGCCATATCAGGCATAGTTCTTCTCAGCTTTTGTTTCACAGATGAACATTCTTCCTGAAGAGGGAGACGGTGCACTACTATGTCAGTATCCAACCCTGGCATATCCTCATACGACCAAGCGAAGACATCTCTGTACTCACGGAGCGTTTCAACCAATCTTCTCTTAACATCGTCTTCCAATGCAGCCCTAATTCTGACTTCTTTCTTGTCCTCTTTAGTGCCTAGATTGACAACTTCAATATCCTCTTGATGCGGCAGAATGACTTTCTCCTCTTGTCTCAATAATCTGGCTAACTCTTCAGGTAGGTCAACATCTTCGTCAGTCTCTTCTTCAGCTTGAAAAATAGGATTGTCAAAATCATATCGAGTCATAGCCGAATCTGAATCGGTGGCATCTAAGATGTGAAACCTGCATGATTGATGTTTTATGCTTAAAATGATATGCAAACAAGCACACTACCATTTTATTGTCAAAAATAAAAGAAGAAAAACAGGGATCAAAACATTTGAATGCAAAAAGAATGCCTTTCATTAGTGATAAAAAGTTTGAACATAAACCAAAAGGGCCCTACAAAGGAAAGCCACTACGTCTTAGGCAGAACGTAGAACCACACATAATCAAAACAAAGAAATCACTCTTCAGAAAAGACTTGGACGACTTCCTCCACAGTCCAATTGCACAATCTCTGCCCAGGAACACACGGTTGAATCCAAGCATCCATGTCGCAGTCGCTATATCCTTCATGCTCTCCCACAACATTAATCCTTCTAAAAATAACCCTGCCACTGGTGAATTGCACTGGTCCGCTGTACCTCGGCGCATTCTAAGAAGAAGACGGGTTGTACCCCATGCCAAATTTGTCTTGCTTGTTAGGGATGTTGAGAACTTGACCCCACTTCTGTGAAGAACCAGACTCTACAACGGCACGGTCTTCTTTGAACGAAGACATTAAAATTTCTGGAGCTCTATCTTCAACATGAGGCTTTTCCTTAATTTGTACCACTTCAAACGCCTGACACAGTGTTTCATGGATCTCTCCCTCCACCTCTACATATTTGAAGGACGACAGTTAACTAATCATGATATCCTATTCCCCACACACCGTGACAATCTTCCCTTCAGCCATATACTTTAGCTTCTGGTGCAAAGTCGAGGTGAATGCCCTAGTAGAATGTATCCATGGTCGACCGAGTAAACAACTATAGGCAGGCTGAATATCCATAATGTAGAAGACAGCGTCAAAGATTTATGGGCCTACCTGAATCGGTAGTGTGGCTTCACCAAACACTGACCTTCTAGTCCCATCAAAAGCCCTTACTACCAAGTCACAGGGGATACAAATCAAACCCTGAGTGTCCAGCTTCATCAATGCTTTCTTGGGCAACATATTGAGTGATGACCCTATATCCACTAGTACATGCGACAGAACAACCCCCCTACACTCTATGGAAATGTGTAGGGAATGGTTATGATTTCTTCGAGCATAAGTTAAATCCAAATTTGTGAAACCCAAACCATTACCAGCGTTAACATGAGTCATTACCCCTTCAAGCTGATTGACAGAAATTTCTTGCGGTACATAAGTTGTATTCAAAATTCTCAGCAAAGCATTCCTATGTGCCTCAGAGCATAACAACAATGACAAAATCGAGATCTTAGAAGGTGTTTGCTATAGGTAATCCACAATTTTATAATCACTCTTGCGAATGAGTCGCGTAAATTCTTCAGCATCTCTGGCTAAGGAGTCTTTCTCTCTGCTGCTGACTCTGTTTCGCTACAGCTTTGCCCTTTCCTTTATCATTTCTTTCCACATTAGTCTCCGGCGGGGAGAACACTCTACCACATATAGTCAAACCTCCTACTCCAACAACATTATCAACAGACGATCCTCCGAACGATTCCCCTACCAATTCTTGTTTATATCCATTACAAAAGACCTTTGCCCCATAGTTCCAAGGAATGGCCTTGGTACTCTCATATGGTATTGGTTCGGGTGTAGTGATGATTACTGGTGCTGGCCTCGGCGGCGCTGAAATAATGATTATTTGGTATGGGATCGAAATAGTTGCGATTTCATCCCGCTCATTGTCAATTTTCTTCGCATCTTCTTCTCCTTCTATTCTATCAAATTGCAAACTGCCCTTGTTAATTAGACTTTGAATATGATTTCTTAATTCAGCACACCCTTCTGGGTTCATAACATATCCTTCACAGCTTTCTGAACATCCAGGGAAAACACCACCCTTCAACAACCTACTCTTTACATAGCTCAACAGCGTGTTCAACTCTGCCACATTAGTTATCAGGTTCAACCATTCTCCCTCGATAACGACATTAGCTCTAGCTACCCCATGGTTTGGCATAGGATTTTGATTCACATTTGGGGTCTCATTTGTAAAGTTAATTGCCTTAGTGTCAAGAAGATCTTGCACCTTATGCTTAAAAGCTTTGCAATTGTCAATGTTGTGACCCGGAGCACCAGAATGAAAATCGTACCTAGCATTTGCGTCATAGCCTGGTGGAGGCGCGCCTGTAAGCGGTGCCAAAGTTCTTTTCTGGACAAGTTGTAGCAGATGTTGTAGTAGTTGAGAGTAAGGCATAGGCGGCGTGTCAAACTGCCTATTAACCACCCTTCCCCGGTCTTGAAATCGGTGCGGTGCAATAGTTGGTTGCTGAGGTACCGCTGGAATGGTTATACTAGCAATCTGTGGCTGCTGTTGAGGCTGGTATTGTTATTGATGTTATGCTTTGTTTCTGCTTCTGTTTCTGTAAGATGTAACGACATTTGTGTCCCCTTTTATTTTCTTTGAATTCCCAAACGTCTTCGTCGCCCCTCCTGAGGTAGACCATTCTCCCACTTGTATTTTCCCCAACTTTATTCTATTTTCTACCCTTTCACCTGTTATGATTAAATCAGAAAAACTTCCAGACATATTTCCGATCAAATTCTCATAATATATTCATGGCAAGGTTGCCACGAACATATCAATAAGCTCCCGCTCCACCATCGGTGGTTGAACTCTCGCTGCTAGTTCCCGCCACCTCTGGGCGTACTCTTTAAACCCTTCATTTCTCCTCTGTGAAAGATTCTGTAACTGAACTTTGTTTAGTGCCAGTTCACTGTTATATTGATAGTGACGGGCAAAAGCTTCCCCCAAATCCCTCCAACTTCTAATATGTGTCGTCTCTATCCCATATACCACTCTAGAGAGGGACCTGATAAGCTATCCTGAAAAAAGTGCATCAACAACTTCTCATCGTCTGAATAAGCAGACATCTTCCGATAATAGGCCCTAAGATGTACTCTGGGACATGTTTCCCTTTGTACTTATCGAAGTCTTGAACTTTGAATTTGGGGGGAATCTCGACCCCTGGTATCAACCCTAAATTGAACATGTCGAGCCCCAAAGAGTTTTGGTTCTCGAGGTTCTTCATATTTTCCTCAATCATCTTAAACCTTTTGTCTGCGTCTGTCTGAAGGCCCATGCCCAAGTCTCCCATTGAGAAAACATCATCTTGCTTGTCTTCTTCCCATTGAGGACCTGCAGCCCCATGTGCAACGCCCGTTGCACCTGTCACATGAGCTTCTATTTGGTGACCTCCACCCGGAGGAATAACAACAGTGGGAATCACATTAGCCTGAGGAGTGCTAGCATCATCCGTGGGAGGAATAACAATAGTCCCTCCATGTAAGACACCACTACCATCAACCCTGGCAATCAGTGGTTGGACTAGGGTTCTGAGCTATTCTTGCCCATTGGCAACTCCCTGCATCATATTCATGAACTGTGTCATCCGGTCCCTGAATTCTTGCAACTCTTGTTGTATCTGATCCATAACTCTTTGTTGATTCTCCCTTGTATGAAACATAAGCCAAGATAGAAGAAAAAGGTTGGGAAATTTTTGGGGTGCAACATCTTTGAAGAGGGAACCTATCCTAATTTTCATGTCTAAAGTTGAAGAATTGAGGATTTCTTTGAGCAAAGCACAATAGGAGTCAGAAGCTTGGAAAAATAAGTATCATGTGGTTGTTGAAGAGAATGTTGAACTTCAAAAAAAAAACTTCAGTTGAAGAATGTAGCGTCACTTTCCTGCAAAAAGAGAAAAGCACAGGAGGATTTATTTTCCTTAACCCTCAGACTACCTGTCGCATCGCTGCGAAAGAGGAGCCGGCAAGGACAGAAGAGTCGCCATCGTTCGTTATTTATCCCAAAGAGAGGGAAAGGAAACAATCAGAGAAAACCTACAAAAAAGGGAAAAGACAGGTCATCGCAACCAAATCTTGGGTTCGGGAGTCGGTTACGCAAGGGGAAGGTATGAGTACCCCTCACGTCTGTTGTACTCAACGGGATCGACGCTTGTTGTCTATCTAAAAGGGTGTCAAACTATCTAAGCTATAGGCTCACGGGGGAAAAAGAAAAGAAAAGAGACTCAATAGAGCATCGCCGCTCTATGCCTACGTATTCCCTCATACAATGGGAAAATCAGAGTCAACGTAGTTCGGAAACTACGGGTGATGGGGGGAAGGTTGCTCGCCAAGACATCGTCGTCTTGTGCCTACGTATCCTCGTCTGGTATGAGAAATCAGAGCAAACGTAAATCGGGCTGACACGACCACTGGTTGGTTCAAGTGTTTTAACTAAGTAGGGTTAAGCCTTCGTTCTAGAAGTTAGGTGTATTGTTGCTCGACCATTGGAGACTTAGGCGTTACCTGTTTGCGGTAGAACGAAGAGTTAACAACACTCTCTTTATGAAAATGATTTTCCATTAATCCCGAAGGATAAAAAAGTTTGATGTTTTTGTTTTTGTGTTTTTTAGACAAAGAAGTGAATTGAGTTAAGTTTGTAACTCATGTTGCACTAAAGACTATGACTCGAGAGCGAATGCGTTGCATATCGCCCAAAGGGCATACGCTAAACACTCTAGACAGTTGAGTGGAGGACACCCAACCATCATTTCCCAAGTACTTAAGGCTTGTAATGTACAACATATGTTATCCTTTATTAGGTGTTTTGAGAAAGTTTAGGAGATGAGAAGAGAAAGACACAGACTAAGGGGAAACTGGACCCTAATGTTGTCATACACAATGCTCCTAAAGTTGGGATGGAGGGAAAAAGCTATCCTAATGTTATAATGCATAGGATTGAACACCTAATGTCTCTCATACTCCCATCTTAAAAAGAGGGACTAGGAATCCTAAGAGGATCATGGCAAAAGGCCAAGTAAACACTAAATAATTCACTCACAGATGAAATAAAAAAGAAAAGAAAGTTGACTTAAACAAGTCAACATGCAATGCAAACAAGAGATATGAGATGCAAAGAAAATATGCATACACAAATAAAAGAGGGAGGAAAAAGTGTGGGTTAGCCACCACCACAAGCACATCTTAACCAACAATTCTTAAGATTCACACAAAATAATGCAAACAAAGACAATGCAAACAACAATGCAATTCAAAGACAAATGTCCATGGCAAGCTCAAAGCATAAATGATAACACCAAGTCAACATGGACAAGTGGTAAACCTCTTAGGGAAGAAGTGAATCATAATGGAAATGATTCAAATTCAAGCAAAAAACAAGAAGCAAAGCACAAGTACAATCATATGAAGTGAAGGAACCAAAGCCCTAACACAATCTCAACAATTAAACAAGTGGAGAAACATGATTCAAGAGTGACTTGTGATGCAATTTACACATACTCTTGACCTCTAACAAGAAAGGAAGCACCTCAAGCATGTCAACATGAGCTAACAAGGCTTAAGAGGTGCTCAAGGGATCACTCATGATCATATCCCAAAGATTAGGTCAAAACTAGCATGTGTAAACACCTCTTTAAAAGGACTTAACTTGCAAAAATCACCAAAAATGGAAGGATTGCTCAATAAATACCAAATAAATTACACAAAGTAGCCAAGGTCAATGGAAAATAGAAGCCAAAGTCTCAAAAAGAAACTCACCTCAAGGCATCACCAAACAATTTCATTGTTAGAGGTGCTCCACCTTAGCGAGGGTTAAATCGAGGGTCAAGAAAAACCAATTCAAAACCAATTTAAAAATGATAATCAATGGACCAAATCAAGCCTAAAAGGAACCTCAATCCCTCACCTAAGTGAGGGAGAAGCCATGGTCATAGGGGATTTAAAATTGAGGTCCAAATGATCCATTCAAGTTAGGGTAAACACCAAAATGTACCTTGAAACTTTAATTCCAAATAAAATAGCAAAATAAATAATAAATGCAAAATAAAAAATTGGAAAATTAATTAACATGTTGAAATGTCAAGAAAATATTTTTGGGTATTTTTTAGATGACCAGAAGTATTTTAAAATAATTAAAATGTAAACAGCAAACAAATGAAATAAAAATAAAACAAATAAGTGAGGGGGTGCAGAAGTAATTGGCATTTGAACTAGAACCATGTACAAACGCGTTGGGGCTAGAATTATGGGGGGTGGGAATAACAATACGCAAGGCCCATTCTCTTAATAACTCAACAAAATAAAATGAAGTAACAAAACGAAGCAAAACGCCGCATTTCATTTAAACGCGTCAGATGCCACAGATGCCCTAATCACGCCCCGCAAGCAATCCCCTGCCAAATCATCATCTTATCCATGAAACCAAGAATAAAACCAGTCATGCAATCGTGAAAATCGAAGGTGGTACCCCCCTCTTTCCATCATCATATCACCTTTCTCACTCAATCATTTTTAAAAGTTTAAAGACCAAAATTGGTCTCCTCAATGCCAGGAACAACACCATGCCAAAAATAACCATTATAGAGCACTCTAAGGCATGGAAAAATTGATTCAAAGTCTTGGGTTTAGGCTGAAATTTCATCATGCAACTCAAACACATGTCAAATAGAAACCACATAACAACTTTTGTACTTCAAACACCAAGTGTTTAGCATGACTTAAACATCATAACTCACATGAAAGCAAGTAGAAAAGAGGGAAAAATCATATGTTCTTACCTAGTGGAGAATGGTCCACTGCCTCTTCAATATGCCTTGAAGCTTCACCAAAACATGCAAAATGAACCCTTGTGGCTTGAGAGAGTGGAAAGTGTGCTTAGATGGCTTTGAATCTCCTTTAAAAGCTCTAAGTGATTTTGAACACCTGGGGAACAATGTGCTCAAAGCTACTTCTTTTTGCAAACAGTTGAGAGAAGAGCTTATAGTGAAGATGGAATGAGTGAATGCTTGTTGAATGACTCAATGGTTTGTGAGATTCGAAGGGATTTTCAGAGAAAATCAAAGTGTGAACTTATGATTTCTTGCTCTAATGATGGATGCCTTGACCTAGGGTTTATGTTAAGCTTATATATGAGGTGAAAAAAGATCTTGGATGGTTTAACATTGGTAAAAATTGGATGGATCAGATGTTGCAATTTCATGGTTTTTTGAATTAATGGTTGATCAAGGAGTAATACACGAGCATGCTTGCATTACTTTGGTTGTTTTCTTGAGTGGAAGGCAAATCAGATGGAATGCATAGTGGACAGAACGAGGATGGCTTGTCTCTTCCTCTTTTGGGCAAGAGATTCAAAATGGTATGCAAGTGGTACATGTTTTGGTTTGTCTAGTTTGGGCAATGTTTCTTGTGTACAAAATGCCATTCTATGCGCATGGAAAGAGTAAGGCAAGTATGTTACATGACCAATTGCAAAACATGCCAAAATGAACCAAATATCATGCCTTGTGAAAATGCCCAAATCATCAACTTTGAGCAATGGTATCTTGGTGTACAAGGATCATTTTGGCTAGAACTTGAGCTCTAATCAAAGAGTGCATGGCATGGAACAATTTTTATGTTGGGTCCATCTTCATTTGTATCTTGGAAGACCATGAAAAATGATGTTGAAAATCATGTCATGCAAGCTGCCTAGAAATAACTTAGAAAAATTCTAAGTTATGAACATTGAACCATTTGAAAACCCTAACTTTGAACATCCATAACTTGAGCTTCAAAAATCCTATGAAAGACTTCTAGTAATGGATGGGAAGCTTGGAGCAAGATCTACAACTTTAATTTGGGACAAATTTTCATTTGACAACAAGAAATTTCTGAAAATTGGCTTGGAAAAGTAGTGCAAAATTCTGTCCAAACTTGCCAATGTTGAAATCATTGAAATCTCCAACTTTGAATCATCATAACTTGAGCTCCAAGTATCATATGGTGATGAATTGGTACTCAAAAGAAAGCTTGAGACATGAGGAACAAGTTTGATGTTGGACAAAAATTCATTTGAAACTTTGATCATGAAGAAAAATGGCCTTGAAGATGGTTGATTCAACCATGAAACTTTCCATAAATGGAAAGTTCCTAAAACCCTAATTTTCCCAAAATGGTAAGTTTCAACATTTCTTGATTTTTCATGATTCCCTTGATATTTCTTGATCAAATTCCATCCATTGGCCATATTAAACTTGAGGAACATGATCTTGACCTCAAAAAGTCAGGAGTTGACTTTTTCACTGCACATTTGACCTTTTCCCCAAATCTCTTGATTTTCAATTGATTGATCAATTGAAGCTCTTCTGATTAAAATTGATGATCGACCTCCTATCCCTAAACACCTTAAGACATATAGAATACCATGGAAACAAGTTTTGCTCCAAGAAACAAGTTTAACCTGATTATAAGTGAAACCCTAATTTCATCCTTTTTGCCTAACCATTGTGCAGATGAACTGAGTGACCATTCCAACTCCACAATAACCTCTGAGGTACTCAAAAAGCCTCTACCTCATGCTTGCAATAATGATAGGTCCTCATGAACCCTTGAAAAACCCTCTGATGATATTTTGACAATGAGTTGTGGCACATCTCTCCTCTCTAGGAGCTCTGGTAACCTCCTGATGATAACACACACACAATAACCTGTATCAATGCCTTTGCTTGAGCTTGAATCCCCTAAGGATGTCCTCTTGGATGGAACACACACAATCACTTGATCCACTGTAATAAAAATGATATGCAAACAATGCAAGATGCTAAAATGCAATGAAACATAAGCCAAAAACAAAAGAAAGGGGTTGGTCAAATTTTGGGGTACAACACTACCCCTTGGAAGCTGATTGTAGACAAGCTCATCTTCGAGAAGACCCAGCTAGAAAAGCAGATAAAGGAGTAGAATACAAGACTTCCTTAGGGCTTTATTAGTTTTTATTTAGCTGTTATTTTAAGACTCTTTCGAGAATATTTATTTGTAATCCGTTATAAAAAATAAATGAATTTCTTTTTGTATTCTATGAAGTTTATTAATACTTGAATTCCATGAAACCTTTCACATTCGCATCTTTTTGTTGTCTTACAGATATTGTGAAATGGATTTTTAAGTTTTTCCGTTATTTTAAAATCCCGTTGTTACAATATTTGCAAGTATACTTTTGAGTTTCTTGAGGTTTCATTTGCATTTGTGCACGTGCATATGCATAGCATAGCATACTTTGCATTCCCGGATTTTGAAAAATATAAAGGAAACATTCAAGAAGTTATCTCGTCATGTATGCTTGAAAGATGTCGGCATAGACGGACAATGATCAGCTACTTATCCATTATTTTCAGGATAGTCTGACCGGTGCAACACTCAAATGGTACATGGGGTTAGACAACATGAAGATTGAAACATTCAACGATCTCTGTGAAGCCTTCATTAAGTCATTAAGCAATATAAGTATAATGTTGACATGGCGCCTAATCGGGATCAACTAAAGGCCATGACTCAGAGGGACAAAGAAAACTTCAAAGAGTATGCTTAGCGCTGGCGCGAGTTAGCCTCCTAAGTTACACCGCCATTAGAAGAGAAAGAAATGACTAAGATCTTTTTGAAAACACTTGGTTCATTTTTCCATGAGAGAATGATAGCCAGCGCACGTAGTGACTTCACTGAAATGGTGAATATGGGAATGCGTCTGGAGGAAGGAGTCTATGAAGGAAGGTTAGCTAGGGAAGGAAGTACCCCTAACAATGCAAAAAAGTACAGAAGTAATTTTATAAAGAAGAATGAACAAGATGTGAGCGTCGTGCACCAAGGACAACCAAGGAGGAGGTATCAACAATTTCAGCAAGTTGCTGCTGTAACACCAGTACCCAACACTCCAGCCTATCAACCGCAGTTTTCTCAACCATATCAACAACCTAAAGCTCCCCGAGCTCTACAACACAAACAAAACCATCAATCTCCTCAACAAAATCGGCTACAGTTTAACAACCAGGGTCGTGTGCACAGAAGACTAATATACAAGATAATCCCCTGCCTCAGCATGGTTCATCCACTGTAAACATGGTTCAAGACTGCTTGGGAGAATATGATGTATTTAATTTAAAGAATATTCGGGAATCTTTAGTGAAGATGCACAGTGATCTGACGAAGATGGTGTTTTTAAATCATGAGCAACACAACTACACTGCATGTTCTATTTGTTCTGTAAACTCTCGAGGTTTCCGCCTTGTGAGAGAAGATATCCAGGACCTATTAAATAGAAGAGTTATTATGATCATGTATGACAAAGTTCCGGTTCTGATAGAAAGAAATGAAGAAGCATTTGTTATAGTGTTGTGGAGACATAAAGATAAGATGGACGCATCTATCGAAGATCACCATCTGCCAGGGTCTGGATACCACACATGCGAGAGAAAATTTTATAATCTTCCAGGGTCTGGATACCACACAGGCAAGATAAACCATCAGTCGGGGTCTGGATACCACACATGCTCAGGAAACAAACAGCGTAAGCTAGGATCTGGATACCGCTCGAGCTTAAAAAGATAAAATGATGTTAACCATGGTCTGCATACTACACGGGTTGAAGGAAATATCATGGTTTGCCGGGGTCTGGATACCTCACGGGAAAAACAAATCACTGGTCGGGGTCTGGATATCGCACGAGCAAAACAAATCACTGGGCGGGGTCTGGATACCGCATAGGCTTAGGAGATAAATCGGTGGAAGCCAGGGTCTGGATACCACATGGGCTTGAGCCAAATAAACTGGTGAAAGCCGGGGTCTGGATATCAAACGGGCTAAGAAGATAAACCGGTGGAAGCTAGGGTCTGGATACCACACTGACTTTCTGAAGTAACCATCAACTGGGGTCTGGATACCGCATAAGTCGACTAAACAAAATAGGTATGAGTCGGGGTATGGATACCACACAGGCTAACTAAAGTGAACCGGAGGAAGCCGAGGTCTGGATACCACACGGGCTTACTGAAATAACCGGAGGAAGCCAGGGTCTGGATACCGCACGGGCTTACTGAAATAACCGGAGGAAGCCAGAGTCTGGATACCCTACGGGCTTACTGAAATAACTAGAGGAAGCCGGGGTCTGGATACCACACGGGCTTACTGAAATAACCGGAGGAAGCCGAGGTCTGGATACCACACGAGCTTACTGAAATAACCGGAGGAAGCCGGGGTCTGGATACCGCACATGCTTGTTGAAATAACCGGAGGAAGCCGGGGTCTGGATACCGCACAGGCTTGCTCAAATAACCAGAGGAAGCCGAGGTCTGGATATCATACAGGCTTACTCAAATAACCGGAGGAAGCTGGGGTCTGGATACCACACGGGCTTACTGAAATAACCGGAGGAAGTCGGGGTCTGGATACCACACGGGCTTACTGAAATAACCGGTGGAAGCCGAGAACTGGATACCACACGGGCTTACTTAAGTAACCAGAGGAAGCCGGGGTCTGGATACCACACTAGCTTACTGAAATAACCGGAGGAAGCCGGGGTCTGGATACCACACGAGTTTACTGAAATAACTGGAGGAAACCGGGGTCTGGATACCACACAGGCTTACTGAAATAACCGGAGGAAGCCGGGGTCTAGATACCACACGGGCTTACTGAAATAACCGATGGAAGCCAGGGTCTGGATACTGCACAAGCTTGCTGAAATAACCGGAGGAAGCCGGGGTCTGGATACCACACGGGTTTACTGAAATAACCGGTGGAAGCTGAGGTCTGGATACCCCACAGGCTTACTGAAATAACTGGAGGAAGTCGGGGTCTGGATACCACACGGGCTTACTGAAATAACCAGAGGAAGCCAGGGTCTGGATACCGCACAAGCTTGCTGAAATAACCGGAGGAAGCCGGGGTCTGGATACCACACGGGCTTACTGAAATAACGGTGGAAGCCGGGGTCTAGATACTGCATGGCCTTACTTAAATAACCGGAGGTAGCCAGGGTCTAGATACCGCACAGGCTTACTGAAATAACCTGAGGAAGCCGGGGTCTGGATACCGCACAGGCTTACTAAAATAACCGGAGGAAGTCGGGGTCTGGATACCGCACAAGCTTGCTGAAATAACCGAGGAATCCGGGGTCTAGATACCACACGAGTTTACTGAAATAAACGGAGGAAGCTGGGGTCTGGATACCGCACAAGTTTACTGAAATAACCGGAGGAAGCCGGGGTCTGGATACCACACGGGCTTACTGAAATAACTGGTGGAAGTCGGGGTCTAGATACCACACGGGCTTACTAAATTAATCGGAGGAAGCCGGGGTCTGGATACCTCACGGGCTTGAGCCACTACTGTTGTTTGCTGGAGATACACCTGAAAACAAAAGGTAACAACTTGGCTTATGTCTCAAATGCATATGTTTGAATATGGCGTAATGCTCCATACAAAATGGAAATGCTACGTGTTTGGGAGGATTCTATGCACGACGCAAATGCAAAGGAACCACTCTAGCAACATAAATGCTAAAGAGAGGAAACCAAACTCCGCTGTGGATTGTTGCACCCCAAAATTTGCCCAACCTTTTCTTAACTTGGTTTATGTTTCATTTCATTTCTTTCTAGAATTTGCATTACATAGCATTTTTCATTGAACATGGATCAATAGTTTGTGCATATCAAGAGGAGTCTACTCAGAGGGTTGAGCCTAAGCAAGGGGCTTTACTCAAGTTTGAATGGTCATCAAGTCATCAGGAAGTGGGCATTGGTCTTGTGAAAGAAAGGATGGATGTATGTGGGTCAGCTTCTAACTTGGAGGCCAATTGAAGATCATCAGAGGATTGTGAATTCATGGTTATGGATATAAGATGTTGAGAGAGCTCATTGAGTGCCTTGAGGGTCATTGTGGAGCTCATCCAAGTGTTTGTGCTAAGTGTGAAAGGTTATAGTTGAAGGTGTTGCATCTAGGGTTTCCACCTGGCTAATCCTAAGTCAACTGTGAAATTGGAGGAGATTAAAACTCAATTCAAATTCTTTATGTTCATGGGATGTTGTGTTAAGATACATGAGAAATAATTTCAAGTTCAATTCATCAAGGATCAAGTGTGTGAGAAGTTACTAAATCAGGGTTCTCAGGGTAAAACCCCCTATTTAGTGCCTAACTTCAAGACCACATATATCAATATACAAGTTTCATCTCAACTTTTGACCAACATGGAACTTGTAGAGCATGTTCTTATCTTTCTGTTGAGTACTAGAAGTCCTTGATTGGATTTATAGAACTCAAGTTATGATCCAGACAAGTTACAGGTCATCAGATGAATGTGATTTTGGTCAACAAAAGTCAACCAACTTCCAAGACAGTTTTGACCTAGAATGATGTTGCTCCTAAACTTTTGGCCAACATGAAAGTTGTAGGTCTTTATCTTAGATTTCCAAAAAGTGCTAGAAGTCTTTCATCTGATTTGTAGAACTCAAGTTATGAGGGTTACAAGTCAGGGGTATTTTGGGAAAGTAAGATTATAGGTCATAAAATTATAGGTCCATTTCACTAACTTGCACACTTCAAATGAAGATATTTCCAACATCAAACTTGCTCCAAATGGTGTTATTTGTTTAGCCAAGCATTGATAAGTCATGGGTTAGGCTTGGAATGAAGAATTGATGTGTGAATTTTCATGGAAGGAAGCTTAAAAGAGCAAAATTGGAATTAATTCATTTTTGATCAATTTTATGCAAATGAATGCATTTTTTGAGTGCAAACTACATTTTAAACACATTGGCAGTGTTAGAATTTGAATTTGAGGTGTTTTAGTGAGCCATTTTCAAGATTTTTTCATCATGAAGTTACACAACAAATATCAACCATTGAGATTAAACAAGGCTTTAATCCTAGCCATTCACACTCCATGTGGTACCAGCAAGAATTTTGAAGCATTTTGGAGCCAAATTGTTGATATTTTTGTGTACATGAGTAAGCTCCAAATTCAATTCCTTGGATTTTCAATTGGGCTGTTAGAGGCTGAGATTGAGCTCAATTCTTATCAAGATCCATCACATATAAGGTTTTGATCATTCACAAATCATCAGAACTGAGAATTGGAGGCAAATTGCTCAAGAACAGTTTTGAAAAAGTGGTGAAATTTTGAAATTCAAATTTGGAGATAGAAGCCATTTCAAGCCAAATTGTGAATTGCAAAAGCTCTATTGAAGATCATTGAACGATTCTGGACATTTTGTTGCAAGCTTAAGCTCCATTTGAAGGCTCAGTGGAAGTTCTCTACTAGGTAATTACAAATCAACCTTACACTCTGGATATGCATTGATTCACTGCCATTTTTGCATATTTGAGACGTAGAAACAATGTAGATCATTAATATGTAAAACGAACTGGTATTTGTGATGATTGTTGGTGGATGCTCAAAAATGTTTGGATCTGTTTTAGCTTATTCTTGCGTGTTCTTGCTTGTTTGTTGGTGGATATGTAACCTAAATAACCTCTAGATGATTTTTAAACAAAATTGGAGGAGTTTTGATGAACTTTGGATTTTGGTGCACAAACTAAATGGCTTCGGGTTGCTCTCATACTGCATGATTAATGATTTTTGAGGCTGGATTTGAGATCCTCATGATCTCTAGATAAATTTTGGTATAAAATTTGTGCGAATTGGTTGAGTTTTGAGTTGGCCATGTTGTTGTTCTTGGACACGGTGGCCGGAGCTCATGAGGAAGATGACCGGAGCATTTCCGGCCACCTCTAGTTTCCCTCCCACATTTGGAGGTTGAAGACGCTGATGTGTCATTGTGTGGTGCGTGCGATGTAATGACTTTCCTTTCCAACGCTTGTGATTAAGAAACATGGCGGTCCATCTTTGACCAGATCCACGTGATATCATTCAAATATTTCATTTATTTGTTGGCATGCTCAGGACCACTTGATTGCACTACTTTTGATCAAGCGCTTCCCAGCGCACTCCCACTGTGGCCATATGTTGACCGTGCCACACGTAAGTGCCAGGTTTTTTTTGTTTTTTTGTGGATTTTCTGTTGGGCCTTATGTACGCGTGCTGTTTACACCCCCAGCTTGGGCCCAGTCTCCCTTTGCACTTGTTTTGATTGCTATTTGCCACAATGTTTTGTCATTTTATTTTATTTTCTTTTTGATTTTTATTTTATTTTCTGTTTACAATTTAAATCAAATCAAATAATTCCAATACTCCAAAAATTCACCAAAAATATTTTTTATATACTTTGAGGTGTCTAATATTTTTTGGACATTTTTATTTTATTTTTCAGTTTTATTTTCAATTTAAAAAAGAATTAAATATTGGAGTGGTTTTAAATGGTTTAATTTGTAACTTTGTTTACTCTTGCATTTATTTCTCTTCCTCCTTTTTGATCCAATGATTGAAAATTGATCCTCATCTCAATGATGAGTTGATCAATTTTTTAGGACCATTTTGCCCCTGGTTGTTGACTTTTGGGTTGACTTTTGTGGCTATTCTTTTTGTCTTTGTTTCTCCCATTTCAAAGTGGTACATCTAAATGAATCCTTTCTTTTGATGGTGCTTTGAGGGAATATTTGTCTTGATACTTTGGCCTCTAGTTTCCAACATTTTTAGTTTCTTTGTGTATTTTATTTGATATTTTTTTTAGCCTTTTTCCTATTTTTGAAGTGACTTGCAAGTTAGGTCACCTCATAGGACAACTCACACAAGTGCATGACCTAGTTTGAATTGGAAATGACCTTTGTGGATCCAATAAGCTCTTAACTCTTCTTTATTCACATTTTAGACATGTTGAGCTTGCTATATATTCATTTTTAGGTCAAATTTATGTTCATTGCCTATTGATTGATGCCTTTCTTTTTGTGCTTTCAACTTGAATTCCTATGTGATGCATGCTTGCTTCCTTTGTGCTCTTGCTTGCATTTTTTCTTGTTTTGTTTTGATATTGATTGTGAGATTTCTTCTCTTCATCTCCCTTATGTCCAATGACCTTGGAGTGTCATTTAAGGTGGCTTGGTCCCTCCTTTGGAGGTATTTGAAGCATACCTAGAATGATGAATCCTTGAGGACACTTTTGGTGTTTCTTTGTTTTTGATAAGTGATGCTTGTGGTTGAGTACCTATTATGGGGTCCTTCCTGCCCAAATTTGGTCTCCCATCCTCACTTGGCTTTGGGTTTTGTTCTACCTTTCATTTGGTTTGATTTTATTGGTGTGGTTGATGTTGTTTGACTTAGGTCATTTCATCCCACTTTTTGGTGCATCTTTGTGTGGTTTGCTTTTGTTGGATTGATTTCTTCTTGTGCTCTTCTTCTTCTTCTCTTTTCTTGAATTTCCATATGCATGCTTGGTTGAGATGAGCTTGTGGTGGCTGCTGTACCACACTATTTTTCTCCCACTTTCATTCTATTTGTGCATCTTATGTGTGCATCTTTCTTTGCATATGCATTCTTTTTCTTCTTCTTCCTTTGCCTTTATTTGCCATGCTCCCCATAAGTTATCTAACCTCTTGAGGTTATGATAGACATTAGGTGCCTAACCATGCATGATAACACTAGGTAGTTCCCTTTTGAATCTCAACCTTAAGTCCACTTTGCATGACAACTTTTAGGATTAATTAGTCTCCCATTAGTGTTCCTTCTTCTCTTCTCATCTTCAAACATTCATAAAACACTTAATAAGGAATGACAAGTGTAGCACGCTATGAGCCTTAAGCTACTTGAGAAATGGTAATTGAGGGGCCTCCTCTCAAGGACCTAGAGTGTTTAGTGTACACCCTTTGGGTGATATACGACGCATACGCTCTTAGGTCATAGTCTCTAGTGCGACATGAGTTACAAATCAAATTCAAAACACTTCTTCTCTAAAAAACATAAAAACAATTCAAACCTTTTTCACCCTTTGGGGTTCTTAATCAAGGAAAATCTTTTCACAAAAAGAGTGTCGTTAACTCTTAGTCCTATCGCAAACAGTAACGCCTAAGTCTCCAATGGTCGAGCTGCATACACCAACTGCAAGAACTATTTGTTAACCCTACTCGGGCCTAAAAAACTTTTGAACCAAGCCTGTGGTCCTTTTAGCTCGAACTACGTTTGCTCTGATCTCTCATACCTGTTGAGAGTACGTAGGCACGAGACGCGATGTCTCGGCGAGCAACCTTCCTTCTTCTTTCACCCGTAGTTGGTCGAACTACGTTGACTCTGACTTTCCCATTGCACGAGGGAGTACGTAGGCACAGAGCGGCGATGCTCTGCCGAGTCACTTCTCTTTTCTTTTTCGTTTGTCCCTAAGCCTTTAGCAAGATAGTTTCAACACACCCTTTTAGATAGACAATAATGTGTGGATCCCGTCGAGTACGACGGACGTAAGGGGTGCTAATACCTTCCCCTTGCGTAACCGACTCCCGAATTCAGACATGATTGTGATGACCTTGTCTTTCCCTTTTTCTTTAGGTTTTTTTGATCGTTTCCTTTCCCTCTCTTTGGGATAAATAACGAAAGTGGCGACTCTTCTGTTTTTTTCGCCGATGGTTTTTCGCAGTTGCGACATGGATGACCGGGTGGCAAGTACGATTGGACTTATGCTGGGAGAAATAAGCCCTGGATGGCTTCCTAGAAGAGAACTCTCCTGGGTAAACTGCTTTGCTAAGAGCAAATCCGCTCCACTGGGGATCACATCAAACTCTTATGAGGAACGCGCCCTGGATGGCCTGCCAGAATACAACTCTTCTAGGGAACAAACAACTCGGCTAGAGACAACAACTCCACTCTACCGGGGAAATCAGCCCTGGATGGCCTGTCAGAGTATCACACTCTGGGGAAAAGATAACTCTACTGGGGAATGTCGCATCGCTGCGAAGAAGGGGCCGAAAAGAACAGAAGAGTCGCCACCGTTCGTTATTTATCCCAAAGAAAGGGAAAGGAAACAATTAGATAAAACCTATGACAAAGGGATAAGACAGGTCATCGCAACCATATCTCGGGTTTGGGAGTCGGTTACACAAGGGGAAGGTATGAACACCCCTCACGTCCGTCGTACTCGACGGGATCCACGCTTGTTATCTATCTAAAAGGGTGTTAATCTATCTAAGCTACGAGCCACAGGGACAAAAGAAAAGAAAAGAGACTCGATAGAGCATCGGTGCTCTATGCCTACGTACTCCCTCGTGCAATGGGAAAGTCAAAGTCAACGTAGTTCGAAAAACTACGGGTAAATATGGGGAAGGTTGCTCACCAAGACATCACCGTCTTGTGCCTACGTATCCTGGTCTGGTATGAGAAATCAGAGCAAACGTAGTTCGGGATGACACGACCACAGATTGGTTTGAATGTTTTATTCGAGTAGGGTTAAACCTTAGTTCTAGCAGTTAGGTGTATGCTGCTCGACCATTGGAGACTTAGGCGTTACCTGTTTGTGGTAGAACCAAGAGATAAAAAAAATCTCTTTATGAAAAAGTTTTCCATTAATCCCAAAGGATAAAAAGTTTGATGTTTGTTTTTTGAGTCTTTTAAGAAGAAGAAGTGAATTGAATTTTTTTTGTAATTCATGTTGCACTAAAGACTATGACTTAGGAGAGAATGCGCCGCATATCGTCCAAAGGACATACGCTAAACATTCTATACAGTTGAGAGGAACCCCCCCAATCGTCATTTCTCAAATGCTTAAGACTCGTAGCGTACAACATTCATTATCCTTTATTAGATGTTTTGAAGAAGTTTTGAGGTGACAAGAGAAGACACACTCTAAAAGGAAGACTAAACTAAACCTAATGTTATCATGCAATGTACACCTATGAGTGAGATGAAAAGGGAAGACTACCCTAATGTTGTCATGCTTGGATTGAACTTAAGGGCTATCTTACCCCAGGTGAATTAGGATGAGAGTCTTAAGGGATCATGGCAAAGAAGAAAGAAGAAAGAAAGATCAAACACAAATGAGAAAGAAGATAAGGATGCAAACATGCAATGCAACACAAAGAAGAAGAAGGAGGAAAAAGGTGTGGGGTAACAACCACCACAAGAAAATCTCAACCTCTTCAAGCAAGCAAAAATATGCAAAAAAAAAGGAGAGATGCAAATAAGAGAACTTAAACAAGTTCAAGCCAAAAGTGAGATGAAATGGGAGAAATAGAATTCCTACAACCATTTGCACATCAATCACTAAACCAAGAGGCAAGCAAATAAGAAAGAAAAAAAGACATGATCAAGATGAGGATGGGAGAATAGGCTTGGGCAGAAAGCAACATCAAATGAAATCTCAACCATAAACATCAAAATGATCATGCAAGAAAGAAACCAAAAGAAGTTCTCAAAGTGGTCTCTCATCCAAGTCAAACTCAAAGTGCAAATTAAAAGCACCAAATCAACTTGAATGAGTCCCCAAGGTCCTAGGACAGAAGTGAGAACAAGAAAAGGAGGTTGGCAAAGAAGAAAGCAAGGCAAGACAAGTTGCAAGATGAGGCATGGTAAAGAACCTAGGTTCTAAACACTTTCAACATTCAACATCAAATGGAAAGCCTTAAACAAATGCAACTTACAACATAAACCAACCAACTTTAGGACCTATAAATTTGCAACCAACCACTTCAACATGTTAAGAATGTGAATCAAGAGGTGTTGGAAGCATATGGGATCCACAAGGGTCATCTCCCATAAGAACTAGGTCAACTATTATGTGTGAAGGGTGACTTGACTTACAAGGTACACCAAAAATAGGAAAATGATTCAATAAAAGCCAAATAAAATGCACAAAGCTCACAAATATGTTGGCAACCAGAGGCCAAAGCAACACAACCAAAGTCCAATCAAAGCATCACCAAAGAAATTGATCCACTAAGGGTGCTCCACTTTGAAAGAGGGTTGTCGAGGGTCAAATAAAAGCAAATGAAAGTAAAAAATAATAATAGGTCAAACCTTGACCAAAACCACCCTCAAAGGCACCTCAACTCATCATCAAAATGAGGAAGAAGCCTCATTCATAGGTGGTTACAAATGGCTCAAGAATCAAGCAGGAACAAATAAGAACAAATGAAAAACATTCCAAAAACACCTCCAATTGTAAAATTCCAATTAAATTGAAAAAAGAAGAGAAAATGAAAATAAAAAATGAGAAAATTAATTAACACCCTAAGATATTAGAAAATATTTTTTATGGAATTTTATTACACTTGGAGCTATTTTTAAAAATTAAAAAGAAAAACAAAAATGAAATAAAGAGAATAAAACAGTAAAAACTCAAAATGGTGCAAATAGCAAAAATCCACGTTGAAACCAATGGGCTGATCAATCAGGGGGTGCACATATCAACTTTGGCCCAATACACTTCAGAAAGATCAAAGCGCACTGTTTCATTTAATTGACCTGGCAGTCAATCATCCATGCAGGAAAGTTAAACGCATCTGAGCCACACATCCAAGCTGGTCAATGATTCAAACATAGACACGTCAGCTTTGAGGGTCAAAAGACCAGACGCTGGAGCCTTAGCTTTGTTCGTCTTCTCCGACGAGCAGGCCGGAGCTCAGGCGATCAAAACTCAACCAAACTTAGCAAATTTTATACCAAACGAAAGCTGAAGTGATGTACATTCCAAATCTAAGGTCCATTGGTCTTAAACAAGCATGAACAAAGAGAATCGAACGAAACAAAATCAAGATGCACATCTGAGATCTTCATCAAACATGGAAATTAAACCATCAAACATTGCCTACACGAGGTAGGGCTTCAGATGCAACCAGCATGATCTTAATTCAGTGCCTAACATGAGAGAAATCGGAAGAAGAAAGTTACCTAACGGAGACACTCCGTTGGTGCTTCAGCAACTTGATTTCTTGCTTGTGAACATGCATATCCACTCCAATTTGCTTGTGGAAGAAGAAGCTTGCTTCAATTTGAGATGAATTGCTTTGAATCTTGATTCACGATTTTGAATTTCTCTCTCAAATTTCAAAACTGAGGTTTCTCTTCCCTCCACGAAAATGCACTTCTGAGAGCTCCCTTCTCAATTTCAGTTTATATATGATGAATTTGGATGTGAATTAGAGGCCCATGAAGCCTGGTTGTGGAGAAATTTGAAAATGCCCAAAATGGAAATGCTTCCCATGCACACGTGAATATGGGTTGCTACGCACATGGAATGCACTTGGTCTTACAACTGAGAAGTTGATTTTTGCATTAGGATTGGAATGGGCTTTGTTTGTGGTCCAATTTGAGAGTTTGAATGTGAAATTTTCTTGTGAAGTAACTTGAAAATGCACGTGTTTTGCACCTCATGACTCAAAAAGAATTTGTGCATTTTACTTGTTGGAGTATTGTGGACAAAATTGAATCAAAACATGGCATGAAAAAGACCTATAACCAATTCAATTCAAATCATGATTTTAAGTTCATTTTCACTTGAAATTTCACACCCAATGTCCATAGTCACTCATAATTCATGTTAGTTTTGACTTTCATGATGTAATTGAAGTCATTTGGAGCAAATTTCATGTTGGTTGAAGTTTCATTTGAAGTACTTAAGTGCGTGTAAATGACCCATAATCAAAATGGCCTATAATCAAAGTTTCCCAAAATGCCCCTGCCTTGTAAGATCCATAACTTGAGTTCCAAAAATGATATCAAGGACTTATAGGACTTTTTGGAAATCTAAGATCATGATGAATAACTTTCATGTCCATCAAAAGTTGACGAGAAACATGATTATAGGTCAAAAGTGCCTTGGAATTGAGTTGACTTTTGTTGACTGAAAAATATGTTCATCTGAGACCTATAACTTGATGGCATCATAACTTGAGTTCCATAAACCCAATGGATGAGTTATAGCACTTAAAAGAAATCTTAGAACATTCCCTACAAGTCTCATGTTTGTAAGAAAATGAGATTGAACATGTATCTTGAGGTAAATGGTCCTTGAAGTTAGGCACTAAAGAAGGGGATTTTACACTGAAACCCTCTGAAATCCTAATTTAGTAACTCCTTAGACTCTTGATTATCCTTGATATGACATCCTAGATGTCTCAACATGACTTCCCATGACTCCAAAGACTTGGAACCAAGTCTCCAACTCCTTCAAGCCCACAGTTGACTTTGAACTAAGTAGATGAAATCCTAGGTGCACAAACTTTGATTGCCACCTCTTGAATATGAAATGAATGTATAGATAAGCTCCACAATGACTTAAAAAACACTCAAAGAGCTTCTTAAACACCTCTTATCCATAACCATGGCCTTGTGAACCCCTGATGATCCTCAATTGCCCTCCAAGATAGGAGGTAAGCAACACTTGTCAATCTTCTCTCTCAGAGAGCTTTGACCACTTCTTGATGATTGTAAGCATTAGATAACTTGAATAAACACTCTTGGTTGAGCTTGAAACCCTTGAGACTCTCCTATTGAATGGCACACCTCCCTTGATCCCCTGCAAAAGGACAATTTTATGCAAATGCTAAAGAACATAAGCCAAGTAAAGAAAAAGGTTGGGAAAATTTTGGGGTACAACAACTGCCCCTATTCAAGCGACTTGGGCCTGACTAGGTGAAAAGCGAACGGCTTTCAATCAATCAAGGTAAAAGACTGTTCAATACCAAAGAACCCGAAAATTTGCCAACCGCAGAAATAGAACTGCAAACTGTTACTGGAACAACAATCTCCAGAAAAATTGTATCTGGTAGTTGCAACGGCAATAAGATAACTGATTACCAATTATAAAACATCGACACGCAGTCGGAAGAACATCTGCTAACGCGTAGGCCACAACACTAAGTCGAAAAGATCATCTGATTTCACCATCAGGCATTTGTTAAATAAACCAGGCATCGAACCCGGAGGCCGGCTCAACACGAAATTGAGAACATCTGCTAACCAGCAGGCACTCGCTAAATAAAAGCGAGCATCGAACCCGAAGGCCGACTCAACATGAAATTAAGAGCATGTGATAATCAGAAGACATCCGCTAAATAAAACCGAGCATCGAACCCGAAGGCCGGCTCAACATAAAGTTGAAAAGAAACATCTGACATCACCGTCAAACATCTATTAAATAAAAATAGGCATCGAACCCGAAGGCCGGCTCAACACGAAATTGAGAACATCTGCTAACCTGCAGGCACTCGTTAAATAAAAGCGAGCATCGAACCCGAAGAACGACTCAACACGAAGTTGAGAGCATCTGCTAACCAGCAGGAATTCTCTAAATAAAAGGGAGCATCAAACCCGAAGGTCGGCTGAACACAAAGTTGAGAAGAACATATAACCTCGCCGCCAGGCATCTGTTAAACAAACAGGCATCGAGCCCGAAGGTCGGCTCAACCCAAAGTTGAGATACACATCTGACCTCGTCGTCAGGCATCCGCTAAATAAAAGTGAGTATCTAACCTGAAGGCCGGCTCAACACAAAGTTGAGAAGAATCATCTGACATCACCGTCAGACATCTGTTAAATAAAAATAGGCATCGAACCCGAAGGCCGGCTCAACACGAAGCTGAGAGGAGAATCTACTGATTCAAAATCCAAAAGAGAACTCCGATGAGGAAAGAGAAACTTAAACAAGCAACTCTGGTGGGAGAAAAAAAAAAGAAGCTTAACCAAGCAACTCTGTTGGGAAGCACATGATAAGATGAAACACATCCATCAAGAATATTTTGCTGAGGTCTGGATACCTGTACGGGCTAGAGAATATGACACAGATTGCCATGGTCTGGATACCATACGGGCAAAAACAAGTCAACCATCCGTTGGAGATACACCTGAAAACACAGAGTTAACAGCCTGGCTTATGCTTCACATGCATATGTTTAAATATGGCGTAATGCTCCATACGAAATGGAAATGATCCGTGTTTCTAAGAATGCCATGCACAATGCAGATGCACCGGAATCGAATCATCAAAATAAATGCTAAAAGGACAAAGGCCACCTTGTTGGGAAGGGATGGAACATGCCAATTACGATTGGACTTAAACTAGGAAACAAGCCCTGGATGGACTTCCGAAAAAGAACTTTCCTGGATAATATTGCTCTGACGAGAACAAAAATTCACCCTGTTGAGGATCATCGCAAACTCTACTGGGGAAAGTGCCCTGAATGGACTACCAGAATACACCTCTTCTGGGGCTCTCCCAACTCGGTTGGGGAAACAAATCCACTCTACTGGGGAGATAGCACATCATGCTAAACAATAACTCTACACTGCCGGAGATCAAATCAAATCCTGCAGGAGAAAATGCCCTGAACGGCCTTCCAAGATACAACCCTCCTGGGGAACAGACGACCCGACCGGGGAATGACAACCAAACGCTGGAGATAAGTCTAACCTGCTGGGGTAAATCAACGACTCCGTAGGGGATAACAACCAACCACTGAGATTAGATTCACATTACCGGAGAAATTATCCCTGAATGGCCTCCTGGAACACCGACATCCTTCTAGGGTACAAAACACGCATCCAGGAGTAACTCTACTCTGCTGAAGATCAAAAAATCCGACCTACCGGGGATTGCCTAGATGGGGAATCAACTTCTGTTGTAGATTACATCTAATTGCTAGGGATCACTCAGTAGGGATAACCGAATAAGATTTACTGGGAAACCGATCTCAACCTCCCTGTTGAGGAAGAATAACATTCCTCAAGGAGTAACTTCACTATGCGGGGAAGAGAACCTTCTCCACTGACTCTGCTGGGGATTAGACAATGAGAGGAAACCTCTTCGGCCTCTGCTTGGGGAATGAATCACCACTTCAAACCCTGAGGGGATACAAAATCATACGCCTAGACTCTGCGGAATCAAAATCCTGAACTTGCTCCGCTGCTGGGAAAACAGTTCCAACCTGCATAGTGGAAAGAAATCTAATCTCGACTCACTGAGGAGTAAGTGTGTATCTACAACCTGCTGGGGATTGGACACATACCTGACCTGCATGAGGGATATCAATCTCGACCCTCTGGGGATGATTCTACCCTGTTGGAGAATTCAGTCTTGAACTGCCGAGGAACAAGTGTATACAAACAATCTGTTGTGGAGAAGTGTACACCCTCTACCTGCACATCCTTTTCCGGTAGAAATAAGCCTTTGCTGGAGAGAGAAATGAGTCTCAACTATACACCTCTTTTCTGTGGGAATGGTGTTCCTACCGGAGATGCACTTCTGGAAATTTGCCTCAAGGGTAACGACCCTGCAGATGAAAAAACAACAAGATATCCTGTACAAAGGGAACTATCTCGGTCATCATCCGTGACATTGTTCAAATAAATCAAAGTTTTAATGATTATCGGCCAAAGCCTGCAAGTTTATGTATGCACAGTTTTATCAAAACATCGGGCGTTTTTCACAAACAAAACAGTAAAGATTAAAGCAAGACGAACAAATTACTGAATAGTATATGTTTTATTGACAAAAGGTCTATAAATAGGCAGAACTTACAACAGATGCAACCCCTGAAAAGAGGAAGTTGCGCAAAAATTACAGAAATGCACATAAATATACAAAGTCTCGGCAATGTGGCATAGACAAACACCATGAATTGATCCATCTATGACTCGCCTGACTTCGACGATTCCCCGACGCTTCGTCCTCTGAAGAGATTGATTCAGGTAAACAACCCTCAGGTACTCCCTCAATCCACTATACTCTGAAGATCAATATGCAGACCACAATCATTTGCTTTTCAAATCCCTAACTTTTGCCTGAATTGCCCTTTCGGGTTTTCAATTCATCGGGATACCCATTTTGCCAAAATGGCCTTTTCAGGTTTTCAACTTTGTGGGTTTACATCTTTTCTTTTATATCCCTAACTTTTTCCCAAACCCATTCTTTTTATGGTTCGCCGGGATGCCCCATTTTTTCCTGGATATTCTTTTTTTCATTCCAGCGGGTCTCTTTAAGCAAAGTATTTTTTAACTGTGTCTGCATTCACAGGGGATGTGAAATCTTCACCATCCATGGTTGATAACAGTAAGGCTCCTCCGGAGAAAACCTTCCGTACGACATATAGACCTTCATAGTTGGGAGTCCATTTGCCCCTGTGATCTGTTTGTGGAGGGAGAATCTTTTTCAATACTAACTCGCCCGTCTGAAAGCTTCGAGGGCGCACCTTCTTGTCAAAAGCTTTCTTCATCCGACTCTGATACAACCAACCATATGCAATGGATGCCAGCCTTTTCTCATCCATCAGGCTGAGCTGATTCAATCTATTTCTTATCCATTATGCCTCATCAAGCTTGACATCAACCAGGACTCTCAAAGAAGGAATCTCGACTTTCAATGGCAGGACAACTTCCATACCATACACTAGCGAGAAAGGAGTTACCCCAGTTGAAGTTTGTACCGTGGTACGATATCCATGCAAAGCAAAGGGCAACATCTCGTGCCAATCTTTATAGGTTACAACCATCTTCTGCACTATCTTCTTGATATTCTTGTTGGCCGCTTCGATAGCGCCATTCATCTTCGGACGATAGGGAGATGAGTTGTGATGCTCAATTTTGAAATTCTGGCATAATTCCTTCATCATCTTGTTATTCAAATTCAAACCATTATCAGTAATGATTCTCTCAGGCGCTCCGTAACGACAGATGATGTCCTTCTTGATAAACCGGGCTACCACTTGCTTAGTGACATTAGCATAGGAAGCTGCTTCCACCCACTTGGTGAAGTAATCAATAGCTACCAGGATGAAGCGATGTCCATTAGATGCGATGGGCTCAATCTTGCCTATCATGTCGATGCCCCACATGGAAAAGGGCCAAGGCGACGCCATGACATTCAACGGACTCGGCAGCACATGAATCTTGTTAGCATAAATTTGGCATTTATGGCACTTCTTTGCATACTTGAAGCAATTCGACTCCATAGTCAACCAATAATAACCTTCCCGTAACAGCTTTCGAGACATGGCATGCCCACCGACATGTATACCAAAGGCACCTTCGTGGACCTCCTCCATAAGCAAACCTGCTTCTCTTTTATCCACGCACCTTAACAGTACTAGGTCGAAATTCCTCTTGTAGAGTACGCCATCTTGGTTCAAATAAAAATTTCCAGCTAACCTCCTCAAGGTCTTCTTATCCCGGGCCGAGGCCCCAGGTGGATACTCTTAGTTCTTAAGAAAATTCTGGAAATCATAATACCATGGCTTACCATCAGAAGCTTCCACAATGGCGAATACGAATGTCGGCCTATCAAGGCGAGAGATAACTATTATTGGAGCATCATTTCAAAAATTCACCTTATTCGTCGAGGATAAATTGGCTAAGGCATCCGTCATCTGATTCTCTGCTCTAGGCACATGGTGGAACTCTACCCGATCAAAGAAAGGTAACAACCTCCTTGCATAATTCATATACGGAACCAGATTAGGCTGCCGAGTCTCCCACTCTCCCTTGATTTGATTTACAAATAGCGCTGAATCACCATACACATCTAGATTCTTGATCCTCAGATCAATGGCCTCTTCCAGCCCCATAATGCATGCTTCGTATCCGGCTTCATTATTGGTGCAAGGAAATGTTAACCTGGCAGTGAATGGAATATGAGAACCATGAAGAGTCGTGATAATTTCCCCAATCCCACTACCGTAAGAGTTAACAGCACCACCAAAGATCATTTGCCATTGAGAACTCTTCTCCGGACCTTCCTTAGGTAATGGATCATCGCAGTCTTTCATCTTTAGGAACATGATGTCTTCATCAGGAAATTCAAACTTCATTGGTTGGTAATCGTTAATCGGCTGCTTAGCAAGATATTCTGACAGAACACTCCCCTTGATAGCCTTCTGGGAGACGTACTGAATGTCGTATTCTATCAGGACCATCTGCCACCTGGAGATCCTTCCTGAAAGTGCTTGTTTTTCAAAGACGTACTTAATTGGATCCATCTTCGAAATCAACATGGTTGTATGATTTAGCATATACTGTCTTAGGTGCTTGGCAGCCCAAGCGAGTGCGCAACACGTTTTTTCCAACATTGAGTACCTGAACTCACAATCTGTGAACTTTTTACTCAAGTAGTATATTGCATGCTCTTTTCTTCCAGTCTCGTCATGCTGACCGAGAACCCAACCCATGTTGTTCTCAAGAACCGTTAAATACATTATCAATGGCCTTCCAGCTACTGGAGGTATCAATATCGGAGGCTCTTGCATATATGCTTTTATTTTATCAAATGCCCTTTGGCAATTTTCGTTCCAGACAACCGCCTGATCTTTCTTTAACAATTTGAACATGGGTTCACACGTGGCTGTGAGATGAGATATGAACCTAGCAATGTAGTTCAATCTACCCAAGAAGCCACAAACCTCTCAATTCCTTTTTCACTGACAATGAACCCCAACGACTTTCCCGACCGTACACCAAAAGTGCACTTGTTTAGATTCAACCTCAGTCTGAATTTCCTTAGCCTCTCAAACAACTTCAGAAGATTCCCCAGATGTTCCTCCTCCGTCTGTGACTTTGCTATCATGTCATCAACATATACTTCGATCTCATGATGAATCATATCATGAAACAAAGTGACCATTGCCCACTGATAGGTTGCCCCTGCGTTTTTCAACCCAAAAGGCATTACCTTATAACAGAAAGTCCCCCACGGTGTAATGAACATTGTTTTCTCCATATCCTCCGGCGCCATCTTAATCTGATTATATTCGGAAAATCCGTCCATGAAGGAAAACACCGAATACTGAGCAGTATTATCAACCAATACGTCAATGTGAGGGAGCAGGAAATCATCCTTCGGGCTCGCTTTATTCAAGTCTCTATAATAAACACACATCCTTACCTTACCATCTTTCTTTGGTACCGGTACGATGTTAACTACCCACAGAGGGTAAGTTGTTACGGCGAGAAATCCTGCGTCCAACTGCTTCTGGACTTCCTCTTTGATTTTCACCGCCATATCTGGTCTGGTCCTTCTGAGCTTCTGCTTAACAGGCGAACACTCTTCACACAAAGGTAAGCGATGAACCACGATATCTGTATTAAGACCGGGCATATCTTCGTATGACCAAGCAAAGATATCACTATGCTCACGGAGCATTTAAACTAATCTTTGCTTGAAATCACTCTGCGATGCAGCCCCTATCCTGACATCTCTTCTGATTTCCTCAGTACCCAAGTTGACTACCTCAATTTCCTCTTGATGAAGCAGAATGACTTTCTCTTCCTGTTTCAAAAGTCTAGCTAGCTCTTTTGGCAAGTCTCCATCTTCATCAGTCTCTTCTTCGGCTTGAAATATCGGATTATCAAAGTCAAAGCGAGTCATAGACGGTTCTGGAGCGGTGTCATCTGTAATGTGAAATCTGCAATGATGATGATTTAATGCTTAAAATGATATGCAAACAAGCACAAACCACATTGCCATTTTATTGTTAAAAACAGGAAAGACAAGGATCACAATATTTAAATGCAGAAAAACGCCCTTTGATTGATTGATAAAAAGATTGTTCACACATAAACAATTAGGCCCTGCATACAAAGACAAATACCACTATGCTCCGGGTAGAACATAGGGCTATACAATAATCAGGAAAATAAATCATTACTCTTCTATTGTCACTTGGATGATTTCTTCGACAGACCAGTTTTTTAGGCTTTGTCCTGGGGTACACGGCCGAATCCACACATCCATGTCACAATCGATGTCCCCTTCTTCATCTAATATGGCATTAATCTGCTCAAAGATTACCCCACCGCTGGTAAACTAGACAGGCCCCTTATAGCGCGACGCGCTCTGGGAGGAGGAAGATGGGCTCTATCCTAATCCGAATTTGTCTTGTTTGTTGGGAATGTTAAGCACTTGGCCCCAACCTTGTGATGCCCCAGCCTTCACCACTGCTTGGGCTTCCTTAAAGGATGACATGGCGACTTCAGGCGTTTTGCTCACGACTGGTGTTTTGTCCTTGATTTGCACAGTCTCGAAAGCCTGACATAAAGTCTCATGGATCTCGTTGTCAACTTTGACATATTTAAACGAAGACAAATGAATTATCATTATATCTTCTTCCCCGCAAATAGTGACAACACTGCCACCCACCATGTACTTCAATTTTTGGTGCAACGTGGATGTTACGGCGCCTGCCAAATGTATCCAAGGACGTCCCAGCAGACAACTATAAGTTGGCTGAATATCCATGTTATAAAACACAACATCAAATACTTCTGGACCGACCTAGATTGGAAAAGTCAACTCCCTAAATACGGACCTTCTAGTCCCATCAAAAGCTTGTACTACCAAGTCACTTGGCGTACACAATATACCACGGGTATCCAGCTTCATCAGCGCTTTCTTCGGTAGCACATTGAAGGATGACCCTGTATCAACAAGCACATGTGACATTACAGACCCCCGACATTCAATAGAGATATGCAGCGCCAGATTATGATTTCGTCCCTTGGGTGTCAAATCCAAATCAGTAAAGCCCAGCCCGTTACCAGCATTAACGTGTGCCACTACTCCTTCGAGCTTATTCACAGATATCTCCTATGACACATAAGTTGTATTCAGGATTCTTAAAAGAGCACTTCTGTATGCCTTGGAACACAACATCAATGACAGAATAGAGATCTTGGACAAAGTTTGTTGTAAGTGATCTACAATCTTGTAATCACTCTTCCAGATCAAGCGCGTGAACTCCTCCGCCTCCTTCAACAAGGAATCTTTCTCACCAACTTGAGAAGTCTCCTCAACCACTGCTTTACCTTTACACTTGTTAGATTTCTCGACATTCACCTCAGGAGGAGAAAACACTCTTCCACTCCAGGTAATCCCACCAGCACCTACTAAGTTGTCCACAGAATCCAACGGTGAACTTTTCAGCTCTTGCTTCTGCCCATTGCAGTAGACTTCGGCTCCATAATTCCAAGGAATCACTTTAGTACTCTCGTATGGTATAGGACCAGCTTTATTAAAAATGATGGTTGGCGGCTTAGGCGGCTCAGAAATAGTGATAGTCTTGTACGGAATCGAAATTGTCGCAACTTCATTCCTTTCTTCATCCACTATTTTCTCCTCTTTCTTCTCCTCAGAGACTCTGTCAAATTGTAAGATACCATCATTCATCAGCTTCTGAATATGATTCTTCAACTTCTCACACCCCTCAGGATGGATCGAACACTCAGTACAAGCTTTATCACACCCAGGAAATACCCCTCCACTCAACAGTTTATCCTTTACAAAGCTCAATGGAGTCTTCAACTCCTCAACATCTGACACCAAATTTAAGCTCTCCTCTTCAATGATAGCACTGGCCCCAGCTGCTCCATGATTGGGCATGGGATTCTGCACGACATTTGGTGCGTCGTGAGAAAATTTTATAGCTTTACTGTCTATGAGATCCTAAACCTTATGCTTAGACGCCTTACAGTTGTCAATATTGTGACCCGGAGCACCAGAATGAAACTCACATCGAGCATTAGCGTCATATCCGGGTGGTGGTGCGCCTGTCAAAGGAGCCATAATCGTTTTCTGTATCAACTGTAATTGCAACAAGTGTTGAAGCAACTGCGATTATGGCATCGGTGGCGCATCAAACTGCCTGTTTATTGCCCTGCCCCGATCCTGAAATCTGCAAGGAGCATAATTATGTTGATTCTGTTGTGGTTGTTGTTGTTGTGGTGGTACCACAGATATTGTGATACTTGCAACCTGGGGTTGCTGTTGACGATATTGTTGACGCTGATTTCTGTTTCTTCCCTGGGAACTAGCTACTGCATTAGCTTCTCCCTCCCTCTTCTTATTTCCAAAGGTTTTTCTTCCTCCTCCAGCTGAGGATCCTTCACCGGCTTGAATCTTACCCAGATTAATTTCATTCTCAACCCTTTCACCCGTAATGATTAGATCATAAAAACTTCCCGACATGTTGCCAATTAGCTTCTCATAGTACACCCTCGGTAGCATGGCAACAAACATATCTATCAGCTCCTGCTCTACCATGGGAGATTGTACTCTGGCTGCCAATTCACGCCATCTTTGGGCGTACTCCTTAAAGCATTCATTATTCTTCTGAGATAGATTCTGCAATTGGACCCTATTAGGCGCCAGGTCACTGTTTTATTGGTAATGCTTAACGAAGGCCTCAGTAAAATCCCTCCAGCATCAGATGTTGACTAGTTATAAGCTCATGTACCATTCGAGAGAAGGACCAGAAAGGTTGTCCTGGAAAAAGTGCATAAGCAACTTTTCATCATCTGAATAGGCGGACATTTTGCGATAGTAGGAACGCAGATGAACCCTAGGATAAGTAGTGCCTTTGTACTTATCGAAATCAGGAACTTTGAACTTCAAAGGTACTTTCAAGTCTGGGATCAGCCCCAAATTAGCCATGTCCAATCCCATAGAGTTCTGATTTTCATAGCTCTGCATCTTCTCTTTGATCAGCTTAAACCTCTTATCTGCCTCAGACGGCAGTCCTGCACCAACATCCCGCATGGAGAACACATCTTCCTGCTGATCCTCATCTCACTGAGGAACATTGTTGCCATGCACAACATACGCCATCTCAGGTATAGGGATTCCACCTATATTACCTCTGCCCTGAGGGATAACAACTGGAGGAATAGTATTAGCATGTGGCATACCACCATCATTACGAGGAGGATTAGCAGCAGTTCTCCCGTGAAGCACACCATTCCCATCAACACTAGCAATTAATGGCTGCACCAAAGTCCTCAGTTGTTCTTGGCCATTTGCAACACCCTGCATCAAATCCATGAACTGGGCCATCCTGTCCCGGAGTTCCTGCATCTCAGCCTACATCTGCTCCATGATCTTACGTTGATTTCCCCAAGTGGCGTAACGGTGAGTCGTCTGGTTGTCAGTCCTGAAACAAACTAACAAACCACGGAGATAAGGTTAACGGTTTCGGAGCACCTGTGATGCAAAAATGCAACAAAAAAAAGATGCAATATGCATACATGTATATATATGCGTTAAGGAGATTTCCCCCTCGATTCTAGTTCCTCGAAAACAGCACGACAATGGAGAGCTAACGGATAAGCAATAAGCACACTCCTCATAAATAAAATGAGAGCCAAGAGTACAGTGCTACAGCAATATAATGGAATCAAAATGACCCTAGCCAACAGATCTGGTGATGGTCAATATATACATCATAACAACAGACTGAAAAGAAATACAATCAATTACGACAATGAGACTGGAAATCCTCTAACAGCTCCTTCGTCTCTGGATGGTCTGGCCTGACAAGCAACCCTTGGATGAGCAACTCTCGCCGGCTAATAGTGGTCTGCAAACCCTGAGCATAATCCTCTCAGGCGCCTTCACCAAAAGCCTCCTCAAGCTTACATCTCTTCACATCAGCTCTAGACTTGTAATCATCCAATGTTGCAAGCCCTTCATTTAGTCTACAATAACTGTCACGTCAGAGTGAGGCTTCAGCTGCAATCTTCTCATCCTTCACCTAGAGTTGAGCTTTCAACTTGGCAATTTGTTGTTTGAGTCCATCTTCCTGCTCTTTGTTATTGGTGAGGGTAGCATTCCACTGGTCATTAAACTTGGAAATCTCTAGATAAGCTCTATCCAACTCCTTCTTCTTAGAAGTAAGAACATCACTGACAACCTTCAAATCTGAACCCAAACGCTCACGAGCGTGAATCTCTTTGGTAAGATCTGTACCTATCTTGTTTACCAGCTCAGTTTGCCTCTTGTAGGAATAAGTAGCTTCAATCGTTTCGCTTCGGAGCTGAGTAATCTCTTTCTCCAACTCTTCATTTGCCTTACGCAACTCCTTTTTTTCAGACCACAACTGATTATACCTCTGGATATCAACAGTAGTAGGCTTCTCAATCATCAGAGGATATAAAGGCTCACAAGGTGGAAAAGGCATCAACACCCTCTTAGCTCTCTCCTGAATCCAAGTCACATAAGGATCGTAAGCTCTACTATCACTCTTCCCCAAATAAGCTTTCCCTTTGTGGTGAATCTTGTTCCAAGCCTTATCAACTCTAGTCAAGGCCTCATTCTCCAGCAAGCCAGTGAAATACAGAGATTCCTGTATTTCCTCTTCTCTCGGAGGTTCCTTCAAAGCATACCCAAACTGCCTCACTGCAAGGGATGGGTTTTAGTTAATGCATCCTTTCCTTCCGACCAACGGGACATTAGGAAAACCACCACAATTGTAGATAATTTATGTACCCAACTGATCTTTATCAAACCAAATGATATTCTCAGAAGTCAAGCCCATCAATCTCTCTGACCACTCTGAGGTACCTGTAGTATCAACAAAAGGACCAGATTTGGGAAGGTGACTCACAAACCACCTGTACAACAAAGGTACCAACAAGACACGTTCTTCCCTCTCTGATTCTCATTCTTGTAATGCACAGAATGATAAACATCGCCCAGAAGTGTAGGTACAAGATTCCCTGAAGAAAAAATGTGGAAGGCATCCAAATCCACAAAATCTGGAATATTAGGAAACAACATGATACCATAAATGCACAGTGCTAGGATGGCATTAAACACAACCCAACAACCCTCCTTCGCAAAGTGTTGAGCTCTAGCAACCAGAAAAGATAGTGGAAATCCAGGCATTCCATTTCTCTTAACCAACTTCCCTTTTAGCTCAGAAGCATCCAAATGAAGGGCACTAGTAAGCTTAGTCAAATCAGACTCAGCATCGGTATGATAGAAAGGCATTTGGTCCAAGATAGGAACTCCAAGCAGCATAGAGAACTCCTCCAAAGTAGGTAGTAACACATCACCTGGAAAAGTGAAACACCGTAACTGTGGATCATAGAACTGAAGCAGAGTATGGAGACCACTCAACTCATAAACTGAGGGCTTGCAAACGCAACTCAAGAGCTTCCCATATGATTGCTTGAAATCCTCCATCACCTTTCTGTCAGCCACAAAAATCAAACTGAGCAAAGATCCAATGTCAAGAGTAGGATACTTGTACACCACAATTTTCTTCAGGCTAGGCTCCATCTTAGGAAAGAAATAAGATCACTAGAATCGAAGGGAAAATATATACCTGCAACATAAATACATGTCAATGTTAAAATGCAAATGAAAAATGCAAAATGCAACAGGGGATCAAGGTTGTTGTGTTGTTGACTGAGAAGAACCAGCGCTTCGCTTTGGCAAGAACATAGCACTGTCATAAGGACCCACTGTATCAAGATCACAGGTTCATACTGACGAGAAAACCAGGTAGGTTGGAGGTCAAAGTTTCCTGCATAACCCTCCCCCCTCACAGGTATGAACCTATCTCTTATAAGGTCTGACATCCTATACGGTCATCGGCGTCACAGACTTTCGAGAAACGATGATACGTTCACCATTCTTGGTTTGGCATCATAGTCTAACGAAGAGGCCTCACTTAGTTGCCTCCCAAATGATCGGTCCCCAAAGTCGATAATCCTCAGATCCAACAACCTCTCAGCTGTCTGAAACAGACTGGAAAGGTAGTAATCAAAGAGAATCTCGTCTGAGCATGAATTTCGTGGGAACTAGTGCATGCCAAACATACAGGTTCACCACTACTTTCCACTTCTAATGCTATGGTTGTACTCAAGCCTGGGTTTTGGCTTATCTCACAGTGGAACATTCCCACCCAACAACACAACAATAATGATATATAACAATGCTGGAAAGTAAAATGCGAATGCAAATAAAGTACAACACATATATACACACCCAAAGATAAACACACAAGCGCTCGGATCGACTCGCATAAGGATTGGGAAGAGTCCCCAGCAGAGTCGCCAGCTGTCGCATCGCTGCGAAGAAGCGGTCGGCAAGGATAGAAGAGTCGCCACCGTTCGTTATTTATCCCAAAGAAAGGGAAAGGAAACGATCAGAGAAAACCTACGACAAAGGGATAAGACAGGTCATCGCAACCATATCTCGGGTTCGGGAGTCGGTTACGCAAGGGGAAGGTATGAGCACCCCTCACGTCCGTCGTACTCGACAGGATCCACGCTTGTTATCTATCTAAAAGAGTGTTAATTTATCTAAGCTACAGGCCACAGGGACAAAAGAAAAGAAAAGAGACTCGATAGAGCATCGCCACTCTATGCCTACGTACTCCCTCGTGCAATGGGAAAGTCAGAGTCAACGTAGTTCGGAAAACTACGGGTAAAGGTGGGGAAGGTTACTCGCCAAGACATCGTCGTCCTGTGCCTACGTATCCTCGTCAGGTACGAGTAATCAGAGAAAATGTATTTCGGGTTGACACGACCACAGATTGGTTCAAATATTTTACCCGAGTAGGGTTAAACCTTAGTTCTAGCAGTTAGGTGTATGCCGCTCGACCATTGGAGACTTAGGCGTTACCTGTTTGCGGTAGAACCAAGAGTTAACAAAACTCTCTTTATGAAAAAGTTTTCAATTAATCCTGAAGGATAAAAAAGTTTGATGTTTGTTTTTTGAGTCTTTTAAGAAGAAGAAGTGAATTGAATTTTGTTTTTAATTCATGTTGCACTAAAGACTATGACTTAGGAGCGAATGCGCCGCATATCGTCCAAAGGACATACGCTAAACATTCTAGACAGTTGAAAGGAGGCCCACCAATCGTTATTTCCCAAATGATTAATGTAACAACCCGATTTTTAATAACTGATTAATTGTACTAGTTAGTTGGTTTGTATGGTTTAAGTGAATTATTGGATTTAACTGATTTATTCTATTTGGTAGAATCATGAGGATTTATGAGATGTTTTCTAACCAATGTCAAGATGAGATATTTTATGAGAAAATGAATTGACAAATATTTTAAGAGAAGAAATATATTGGACAGAAATAGAAGGGAAGGATATATATATATATATATATATATATATATATATATATATATATATATATATATATATATATATATATATATATATATATATATATATATATATATATATATATGGGGGAAGAGGAACGACAATGTAAAAAAATAGAAAACATGAAAGGAAAATGGAGGAAGAAGAGAAAGTAGAAGGAAAAAGGAGGAAAAGCTTGGAAAAGCTCAAGAACGACTTCTAGCTTCCGACTAATCGAGGTAAGGGTGTGAAATCTTACTATCTTAATCAATGTGTACGATTATGTATGTGTGCGTTGGATTTGTTGGGGTTTTCTACTCATTTTCCATTTAGGGCAAAAGTTGGTTCAATCGGTAGAGACGATGTTTTATCGGTTAGAATCGAGAATGAACGGAGTAGTTTAGTCGGGTAGTGTTGGGCTAAGTCTACTGGGGTTGATTTGTACTGAATCGGTTGGTTTTGTGAGGTTTGGGCTTTTGGACAGCCATGGAAGTTCTGATCTCGCAGGTTCGCCAAGCGAATGGCAGCGAGGCTTCGCCAGGCGAAGCCCAGCGAACGGTAGCGAATCAAGTCATAACCAAACACCCTGTCTTCGTTGGCAAGTTCGCCAGGCGAATGAGTGTGGAGAAGGTTCGCCAGGCGAGTATGCTAGCGAGTCCTAGCGAGTAATTCCAGAATAAATCACAGTGGTCTTTGCTGGCAAGTTCGTCAGGCGAACGGAGTAGCGAAGGTTCGCCAGAGGCTTCGCCAGGCGAAGGTTAGCGAACACAGTAGCATATTTTCTTTTCTTGTGTTTTCCATTCGTGGATTGATTGTGTGGTTTGGTTGCAATCATTCGTTGTCTTAGATGACTAAGTATATGTTGTTATGTGTGCTATGGGTAGCCGTATGGCGTGAATCCTAGATTATGAATTGATTGTGAATATGTGGCCTTTTGGCATATATGACGCATTGTTTAAATTGATTAAAAATGCATGATGGATGTGATTGGGTTTGTTGCCGCTTGGCACAATATTTGCAAGTGCATATTACTTGTATGTGATGGTGGGTGAAGAATGCATGAGATTATATATGGCGAGTACATGTGCGTTGTTTGGTAATGTAAGAGGGATGTTGGAAATAGGTATATGTGTTGAGTCGTACTCACTGGGGTAGAATGGCAAGATGTCGTTCCTAGTGGAGTAATCACTAGGGTAGAATAACAAGATGTTGTTCCTAGTGAGGTATATTGCCATGGTTGTATACATCGGGGTAGAATGACTAAGATGTCGTTCCTGGTGGAATAATTACTGGGGTAGAATAATTGAGATGTTGTTCCTGGTAGGGTATAAGTGATTTACCCATACTCCCAAAAAGGGATTGGTGTTAATTGATGAGTTTTATATGAGCCATATGGCATAAATATCATTGTTGTAGGAAGGATGCTGATGTGTATGAATTGTTGAATTGTGAGTTATAAATGTGAATCTAGAATGAAGCGATATGTGATGTATGATGATTGTAAATGTGAACCATGTTTGAATATTGTGAGTGCATAATGAATATATGTGATGAATGTATGAGTATGTTTACAAACATGTGTGCATTTCAAGAGTGTCATGAGTCATGTTGCATGTGAAGCATCATGGTATGCATTCTTGTGTTTATTGATTCCTCGGAGAATCTGCAGAACCTCGTGTGCCCTTGTGGGGTATGAGCGATGGTTATTTATTGATTCCTCGGAGAATCTGCAGAACCTCGTGTGCCCTTGTGGGGTGTGAGCGATGGTTATTTATTGATCCCTCGGTGGATTTGCAGAACCTCGTATGTTGCGATGGTTATATTTGATTCCTCGGAGAATCTGCAGAACCTCGTGTGCCCTTGTGGGGTGTGAGCGATGGTTATTTATTGATCCCTCGGTGGATTTGCAGAACCTCGTATCTTGCGATGGTTATATTTGATTCCTCGGAGAATCTGCAGAACCTCGTGTGCCCTTGTGGGGTGTGAGCGATGGTTATTTTGGTTCTTCAATTGAACCTGTTGAAATGAGTCGGTACCGCATTTGCATCTGCATAGAGTCGTGTGTCGGTCTCTATGAGTTGCATGTTGTCATCTTTATATGATGCATTGGTGAAATAAACATGAATGTAGATGTTTATGTGAATTAGCAATGGAATAAACATGTTGTGCGTGTTTATTGAGTTAATGTGAATGTTTATGTGAATTGGTGATGAAATGAACATATTTTGTATGTTACATGGATTTGATCGGGATCATGGATGTACGCATGATAAATATGCTTGATGGTTATCCATATTTGTTTATATGCAAATAAGCGATGTATATGGGTGAGTTGTGAATGTATGCATGGTGAGATGCTTGGTTATATATATATTGTATACATTGTAATGTATGTTAGTGAGCGGTGATGCATGGTGGTAAGAAGTATAATATGGATGTTCTATGTTATAGAAATATATTATATGCTTTGTTATTGTGTTAATATGCATTGTGGTGAGAAAATGTGGAATATATATATTATGTACTTGTGCATTTATATATATATGATTATGTGCATTGATTATTATGGTAATGTTTCTCACCCTTCTGCTGTTATATGATGCTCTATGAGGCATTGCAGATTAGGATTGCTGGAGGTTTCTTTTGGAGTATAGCTCCTTTCTCTTGAGTCGGTCGCTCTGATATGTAACATCGGGTAGCTAGGCTTGTAGAGTATCTTTGTGATACATTATATATGTAATAGTTTATGATGTTTGGTAAACTGTGATTGATGTTATGGACAACCTAATGACGTGTACTTGTATTTTATCATGTCTTAAGTAATTCAATGTTTTAGTCTTCCGCTTTAACAGAAAACATGAATATGCTTATTTTAAGAACCATGCGTTTATTTTTTTTGTTGAGATTTACCCCTTTTGAATGATTTCTTTATAAACATTAATATTCATGTGGTCGTTTCGTGAGTAATGTGACGCACTTCTTTTATACCATGAAATAAATATACTCTGATGGAATTTTTAATTCATTCCTAAATGATTTAATTGTGTTATTTGGGGTATAGAAAGGGGGTGTTACACTTAAGGCTCGTAGCGTATAACACTCATTATCCTTTATTAGATGTTTTGAAGAAGTTTTGAGGTGAGAAGAGAAGACACACTCTAAAAGGGAGACTAAACTCAACCTAATGTTATCATGCAATGTACACCTATGATTGAGATGAAAAGGGAAGACTACCCTAATGTTTTCATGCTTGGATTGAACTTAAGGGCTATCTCACCCCAGATGAATTAGGATGAGAGTCCTAAGGGATCATGTCAAAGAAGAAAGAAGAAAGAGAGATCAAACACAAATGAAAAAGCAGATGAGGATGCAAATATGCAATGCAACACAAAGAAGAAGAAGGAGGAAAAAGGTGTGGGGTAACAACCACCACAAGCACATATCAACCTCTTCAAGCAAGCAAAAATATGAAAAACAAATGAGAGATGCAAACAAGAGAACTTAAACAAGTTCAAGCCAAAAGTGACATGAAATGGGAGAAATAGAATTCCTACAACCATTTGCAAATCAATCACTAAACCAAGAGGCAAGCAAATAAGAAAGAAAAGAATACATGACCAAGATGAGGATGGGAGAATAGGCTTGGGCAGCAAGAAACATCAAATGAAATCTCAACCATAAACATCAAAATGATCATGCAAGAAAGAAACCAAAAGAAGTTCTCAAAGTGGTCTCTCATCCAAGTCAAACTCAAAGTGCAAATTAAAAGCACCAAATCAACTTGAATGAGTCCCCAAGGTCCTAGGACAGAAGTGAGAACAAGAGAAGGAGGTTGGCAAACCAAAGAAGAAAGCAAGGCAAGACAAGTTTCAAGATGAGGCATGGTAAAGAACCTAGGTTCTAAACACTTTCAACATTCAACATCAAATGGAAAGCCTTAAACAAATGCAACTTACAACAAAAACTAACCAACTTTAGAACCTATAAATTTGCAACCAGCCACTTCAACATGTTAAGAATGTGAATCAAGAGGTGTTGGAAGCATATGGGATCCACAAGGGTCATCTCCCATAAGAACTAGGTCAACTAGTATGTGTGAACCATTCCTAGGGTGACTTGACTTGCAAGGTACACCAAAAATAGGAAAATGATTCAATAAAAGCCAAATAAAATGCACAAAGCTCGCAAAGATGTTGGCAACCAGGGGACAAAGCAACACAACCAAAGTCCAATCAAAGCATCACCAAAGGAATTGATCCACTAAGGGCGCTCCATTTTGAAAGAGGGTTGTCGAGGGTCAAATAAAAGCAAATGAAAATCAACCAAAAATAGGTCAAGCCTTGACCAAAACCATCCTCAAAGGCACCTTAACTCATCATCTAAATGAGGAAGAAGCCTCATTCATAGGTGGTTACAAATGGCTCAAGAACCAAGATAGAACAAATAAGAACAAATGAAAAACATTCCAAAAACACCTCAAACTGTAAAATTCCAATTAAATTGAAAAATGAAGAGAAAATGAAAATAAAAAATGAGAAAATTAATTAACACCCTAAGGTATTAGAAAATATTTTTTATGGAATTTTATTACACTTGGAGCTATTTTTAAAAATTAAAAAGCAAAACAGAAATGAAATAAAGAAAATAATGGGCTGATCAATCAGGGGGTGCGCATATCAAATTTGGCCCAATACACTTTAGAAAGATCAAAGCGCACTGTTTCATTTAATTGACCTGGCAGTCAATCGTCCACGCAGAAAAGTCAAACGCATCTAAGCCATACATCCAAGCTGGTCAATGATTCAAACATACATACGTCAGCCCTGAGGGTCAAAAGACCAGACGCTGGAGCCCTAGCTCCGGTCTTCTTCTCCAGCGAGCAGGCCGGAGCTCAGGCGAGCAAAACTCAACCAAAAGTAGCAAATTTTATACCAAACGAAAGCTGAAGTGATGTACATTCCAAATCCAAGGTCCATTGGTCTTTAACAAGCATGAACAAAGAGAATCGAACGAAACAAAATCAAGATGCACATCTGAGATCTTCATCAATCATGGATATTAAAACATCAAACATTTCCTACACGAGGTAGGGCTTCAGATGCAACCAACATGATCTTAATTCAGTGCCTAACATGAGAGAAATTGGAAGAAGAAAGGTACCTAACGGAGACACTTCGTTGGTGCTTCAACAACTTGATTTCTTTCTTGCGAACGTGCAGGTCCACTCCAATTTGCTTGAGGAAGAAGAAGCTTGCTTCAATTTGAGCTGAATTGCTTTGAATCTTGATTCACGATTTTGAATTTCTCTCCTAAATTTCAAAACTGAGTTTTCTCTTCGCTCCACGAAAATGCACTTCTAAGAGCTCCTTTCTCAATTTCAGTTTATATATGATGGATTTGGATGTGAATTAGAGGCCCATGAAACCTGGTTACGAATAATTTTGAAAATGCCCAAAATGGAAATGCTTCTCATGCACACGTGAATATGGCTTGCTACATAAATGGAATGCACTTGGTCTTACAGCTGAGAAGTTGAATTTTGCATTAGGATTGGAATGGGCTTTGTTTGTGTTCCAATTTGAGAGTTTGAATGTGAACCTTTCTTGTGAAGTAACTTGAAAATCCACGTGTTTTGCACCTCATGACTCAAAATGAATTTGTGCATTTTACTTGTTGGAGTATTGTGGACAAAATTGAATCAAAATATGGCATGAAAAAGACCTATAACCAATTCAATTCAAATCATGATTTTAAGTTCATTTTCACTTGAAATTTCACACCCAATGTCCATAGTCACTCATAATTCATGCCAATCTTGAGTTGCATGATGTAATTGAAGGCATTTGGAGCAACTTTCATGTTGGTTGAAGTTTCATTTGAAGTACTTAATGAAGGTAGGAAAAACACTTAGAAGGGGGAGGGGGTTGAATAAGGGTTTCAAAAACAATTAAGATGATAGAAAAATAACAAGGTATTTTTATCCTGGTTCGTTTGAACTCAAACTACTCCAGTCCACCCTACCAAGGTGATTTGCCTTTCTCAACAAGGACTTAATCCACTAAATCAAACTAATTACAGTGTTAACCACTAAGACAAACAGTCTTAGTCTTCTCAAGAAATCTGACCACACTTGGTCTCTTAAGGAATCTTTTACAAAAGATAAACTAACAATGTGTTTAAGAGTTGCTTCTAAAAAGCTATATCACAACTGTGATTTTTACACAAGTTTAAGAATAAAATAAAAACTATTCAGCTTTGAAGAATGTTTGTATGAATTGCTTGTTGAATAATTTTTCAAGTGATTCTTCAACTTTGAAGTGATGTTGAGACTTACTTTTATAGTACTTGAATTTCATTTCTCAAAGACTGTGCAACACTGTGCATTCTGTTGCTTTTGTCTTCTATTGACTTTTCCTTTCTCAGAAGGGGAATGTTTAGACAAATCCTTTTTGTCTGAATTCCTGCGTCATGCACGAATGAGGAAAGAGTCGTTTGGATAAGGACAAGGAATATGCCAACGAATATTTATTTGAACAACATCTTCTTCAACAACTTTGGAACGTCTTGCATCAGATCCTCTGATGATGTTCCTAGTTCTTCAGATCAGAGTTACTCTAACAGAGTTTTGCAGCAAAGTGCTTTAGCGTGAAAATCTTTAACAGAGCAGACTTGCTTATCAGAGCCTCTGTACTTGCAGCGTTAAGTACTTTCAGAGTCTTCTAAAACTTTACTGTATGTTCTTTACTCAAGTTCTTCTCAGCTTCACTCAGAGTCATCTGTAGCAGATCAGAGTCTTCTGATGTATTGCTTCTGACGCTCAGAGCTTTATCGTTCTGTAGTGTTCAGAGGCGTTCTTGCTTCCAGAATAATATTAATTTTGATATCTGAAACAAATAAACACTTGAACAAAATTAGAGTATATATTTCTTTTATACAAAATTTCATTAATGTTATCATCAAAACAATGAGATATATTAAACACCAATCTGTGTTCTAACAATCTCCCCCTTTTTGATGATGATAAAAACTATGGGAAATTTTGTTCAAATAGAAAAAAAATATCTCTCCCCTTGAGAATATTAATCTCCCCCTGAAATGAATACTTCTGAAAAAAATTAAATACTTCCCTTTCAGCTCTTGTATTCTTTTCAGCGTCAGAGCAAACTTGTAGATTCTCAGATTCTTGTTCAGAGTTAATTCTTAGAAATTTGTCAGATGAGAATTATTAGCTCTAAAACACTCAAAAATATGATTATATGTAATTTGTCATGTATGAGTTGCCTTTTGGTATCTGTTTATGTGAATTATCAAAATTACCATCTTCTCCCCCCTTTTTGTCATATCAAAAAGAAAATCTTTAAGACAAAAAAAAAAACAGAGGAAAACAATAAATCATATGATAGATTCAGTTTGAAAAATACAACATTCACAGATGCATTGATTAAAATAATCCAAAACAGAAACAGACAAACAGTTAACACATAAGTGCACAAACAACAAAGAAACTAAGAAGAAGAACGGGAAGCCAAAATCCTCAGAAGATTCGTTATCTCAGAGGTTGACTCTTCTTGCTTCACCATCCAAGTCTTGATTTCTTCAGTGGTATTTTCTTGCTTTACCATCCAAGATCTTATCTTAGTGTTGCTAGCCTCTAGCTGAGCAAACTTAGCATTCAGATCTCCATCTTCTTTCTTCACTTCAGATGACTCAGGAGCAGACGCAGAAGCAGATGCGTTGTGAATAACCATAGAAGCATATGCATTATGTACAATCATGCCGGAAGGTTAAACGGAGTCAAGAGTTTCTTCAGGACTAGGAGCAGAACCTTCTGGAATGACTTCTTCAGGTCTAGACACTTCAGCAGTCTCAAATGCAGCAAAGTCTTCAGAAGGAAGACACACATCCTTTGCAGGTGTGTTTTCTAGAAGCAAAGTTGGATTTCTGCGAATACTTAGAAGAGTGAGTCTGACAACTTCATCAAATCTGACCTTTGCATCATCAGAGCAAATCTCTTGAAGATTTGAAGCCACAGAGTTGAATCTGGTTCTGAGTCTAGTCCAGATGGTTTCAGAATCAGCAGGGTCAACGCTTGAGAGGCACTCCTTCTTAACAGTAGATAACCACATATTTATTTCTTTTTCAAAACCAGCAACCAGTGTACCAACATCTAGCCTAGGTTTGGGTTTCAGGTAGGCTTCTAAGGGTGATGTTTTAGTGGTAGCAGAGGTTGAAGGTATAGAAAAAGAAGGAATAATGAAGACAGGAGGATAAGATGGAATACAGAAAGATGGGGTATTAACAACCTTAGGTTCAGATGGGGTTGGTTCAGATGAAAAAGTATCATCCTCGGGGTCCGATAGGATAGAAACAAAGGGTTTGAGAAAAGAAGAGATAACATCGGATCTATCAGAATTAGTGGAATCAGATGAATCAGAAGATTTAGATGATCCAGATGAAACTGGAAAGACATTCGTGAGAGGTTGGAGATCAAGAATGACAGGTTCAGGATCAGATGGTATGGTTTCTGATTGTTGTGGTTCAGATGTTTGATTTTCAGATGGTGGATGTTCAGATGGTTAGTTTACAGAAGGGTTTGGTTCAGATGATTGTGGTTGTTGTGGTTCAGAAGTTTGATGTTGTTAAGGTTCAGAGTGTAGTGGTTGAGATTTTTGTTGTTTAGATGAAATAGGTGCAGAGTTTTGTGGTTGAGATGATATAGGTTCAGGTTCAGAAGAAATGTGTTCAGAAGTGTGAGGAGGAGAAGGAGTAGGTATGGGGTCATAGGGAGGAGGAGGTTCTGATGTTGGTGTTGTTGTTACTTGTTCTGAAATAGAAGATAAATTTATAGAAGGATTACCTTTCTGCTTCTTGAAGCGTTTTGGCTTTGCAGAAGATGCTTCTCTAGAAGCTTTCCTCTTAGGCTTTGTAGATCCTTCCTCTGAGACCTTTCTTCTCTTTCTCTGTTTCTCTCCATAGAAATCTGGTCCAGGTTCATTTTCTCTTTTGATCAAGTCTGGTGGCAGGGGGTTCCATCTGCTAAGCATTCAGCAATGTAGCTCAGAAGAATTTCCCTTGGTTCTTCAGCAGTGAAGAGAGGAAAATCGTCTAAAGGAATTCTCCTCTGGCTTACTTCTTCAATGTTGATCTGAACTGGTGCAGAAGTAAGTGCTTCCACTAACCTCATCCTCTATAGACTCTTTCCATTCAGAGGTTTTCCAATAATTGAAGCTAACTCTTCTGTCTGACCAGCCTCTGTCAGATGAGCCACTAATCCATTTTCAGTCAGAATATCTGAGATCAGTCTTCCCATAGGGATCCAGTTTCTGACATTCTGATGCTTTGTTTTGACAGATTCTCTGGACATTTTTACATGTCCCCACAGATGAGTAAAAAGTAAGTAAGGGAGATCCACCTTGATGCCTTTACCCAGACAGTACATGAAATACATCTGATCTGTGTTGATGTAGTCAGGAGAATTAGTAGATTTCCTATGATGTATGCAGCATAAGAAGATTTTTGCCCAGATCTTGTAATGAATCTTTAAAGCCTTTATTTTGTTTGAAACTTCCCCATAAGTGAAAAATTCACTGTACACCTCATCCATTTCAATACGACATGCTAGCAGATGTGTAACACCATCTGTTTCTTGATATCCTATCAACTTGCGAATCAGATCTTCAGTGATGATAATCTCTTTACCCAGAACTGAAGAAACGATGAATTTGGGGTAAATAGTTGCATGGATCCAAAATTCTTTAACCAAGCAAGGATAAATTGGACCTATCAGTCTATCAAAATACTTTGTCCATCCTTGTGATGACACAGTTTGACACAAATCAAAACCATTCACAGCAATACATTCAAAATCTACCAAGAACTCACATAAAACTTCCAATTGATCAACAGGTGTGAGAAGAGTTCTTACAGCTTCTTTGAACGGAGCAGGACCCATATTAGAGATGAAACCGCAGCCATTGTAGATTCAAACTGTTGAGAGGTTGAAGATGAAGTTGCCATTTCTGATCTTGAGAGATAACGAGTTCTTCTTTGAGATTTAGGTTTGGAAGAGAAGATGAAGCAATGAAGCAAACAGAAACGCATATAGGTGTGTGTGAGAGTGAAAATGTGAGAAGTGTTGTGTTGTGGAATATATAGGGGCAAAAAATTAGGGCACACATTCACACGTTCAACATTTAATTCAATTAATTTAAAACAAAAAATCACATCAAAAAGAATAATGATTTAAGAGCATTAAATGATTCTGACAAGCGTGGGGAGGAAAACAAGGAATTGAGAATTCAAACAGTACCTCTAAACGGCATCTCATTGTTTACACTCCACCTTTTCAGATTTCATGTGACACGTGTTTGATGTTGATGTGCCTCTGAATATCTTTAGAATAAGAAACGTTAATCAACGCTCAGATCTTCTGAGACTTGTTAGTTCAGAGTTTCACAAAATAAATAACGTACCAAAAGAAATAATCAGATGAATTACTTCAGAGTATAGACATTAATCATATTTCATCTGAATAAATTTGCTTCCGAATAATAGTTTTATTCTGGACAAAAATCCAGAATAAATTTAAACCTATCTTTAGCAAGGGGTTTTGTGAAGATATTAGCCCATTGATGGTCTGTATCAACAAAATTCAAACTTATAATTCCCTTCTGAATATAGTCTCTGATGAAATGATGTTTAATTTCTATATGCTTTGCCTTAGAGTGTAAAATATGGTTTTTAGATAGGCAAATAGCAGAAGTATTATCACAGAAGATAGAAATGTTACTCTCATGTATCTGATAATATTCTAGTTGACTTTTCATCCAAAGCATCTGTGTGCTACAACCACCAGCAGCAATATATTCTGCTTCTATTGTTGAAAGCGCTATTGTGAGTTGCTTCTTGCTGAACCATGAGATTAGATGACTTCCCAGAAACTGACAGCTTCCAAAAGTACTTTTACGTTCTACTCTGTCTCCAACATAATCAGCATCACAGAATCCTACTAGTTTGTATTCATCAGATCTTCTGTAACACAAACCCACGTTAGTAGTACCTTTCAGATACTTCAGAATCCTCTTAATAGCTGTTAAGTGAGATTCTCTAGGATCTGATTGGAATCTAGCACATAGACAAACACTAAAGAGGATATTAGGTCTAGAAGCAGTCAAGTACATAAGAGAACCAATCATACCTCTGTAGAGCTTTTGATCTACCTTTTTACTTACCTTTTCCTTACCTAGAGTGCTTGTTGGATGCATTGGAGTCTTTGCTAGCTTACTTTCTGTCATGTTGAACTTCTTCAGAAGCTCCTTCACATACTTCGTCTGATGTATGTAGGTGCCTTCTGGAGTTTGATTGACTTGAATTCCCAAAAAGAATCTGAGTTCTCCCATCATGCTCATTTCAAATTCTGCCTGCATAGATTGAGCAAACTCCTTTCCAAGCGTAATATTTGTAGTTCCAAAAATAATATCATCTACATAAATTTGACATATTAAAATGTCTTTCTTAATTGATTTATGGAAGAAAGTAGTATCAACTTTTCCTCTGATAAAATTATTTTCCAGAAGAAAATTACTCAGCCTCTCATACCAAGCTCTAGGAGCTTGTTTTAAGCCATAAAGTGATTTCTTCAGTTTAAAAACGTGTTCTAGAAAATTTTCATTTTCAAAACCAGGGGGTTGATGAACATAAACTTCCTCTTCTATGAAGCCATTTAAGAAAGCACTTTTAACATCCATCTGATACAAAGTGATGTTATTCTGTGCAACAAAAGAAATAAGCAAGCGAATAGATTCTAACCTTGCCACAAAAGCATATCTCTCTATGTAATATATACCTTCTTGCTGACTATATCCTTGGGCAACCAGCCTAGCCTTGTTTCTGATAACTTCTCCTTGCTCATTCAGCTTGTTTCTGAAAACCCATTTTGTTCCTATGATATTGAATCCATTTGGTCTTGGAGCCAGATCCCAAACATCATTCCTTATGAATTGGTTAAGCACCTCTTTCATAGAAAGTATCCAATCATTATCTTGCAGAGCCTCATCCACGGAGGTAGGTTCAATGATAGATACCAAACCAAATAATGATGTTCCAGATGATCTGAGAAAAGATCTTGTTCTGATAGGGTCATCCTTCTTTCCAATTATCTTTTCCTCTGGATGAGAGGCTTTGATTCTGGATTATCCTTTAATAGTTGGTTCTTCAGAAATTGTCAAGTTTTCCATCTGAGCAGTCAAAGGAGTAGCATCTGATGTTGCTTCTGGTGCTTTTGCTTGAGCTTTGTCTGCCTCTGATTCTTCAGAGTCTGTGAGAAGCACTTCTCTATCTGTAGAAATTTCAAGCTGCTTTGGCTTTTGATTACCAAGCTTATCATCAAATCTAACATGAATTGATTCCTCTATAATCTGTGTCTCAGTATTATACACTTTGTAGCCTTTAGAGCATTCAGAATATCCAAGCATGAAACACTTCTGAGTTTTAGAATCAAATTTGTTCAGATTTTCCTTAGTATTCAAAATAAAACAAACACATCCAAAAGGATGGAAATAAGAAATGTTGGGCTTTCTATTCCTCCACAGTTCATAAAGAGTCTTCTCCAGAAGAGGTCTTACAGACACTCTGTTCTGAATATGACATGTTGTATTTATTGCTTCTGCCCAAAAATGTTTTGCCATGTTAGTCTCGTTGATCATGGTTCTGGCCATTTCTTGCAATGTTCTATTTTTCCTTTCTACAACTTCATTCTGTTGAGGAGTTCTAGGACAAGAAAAATCATGTGCAATGCCATTTTCTTTAAAATATTTTTCAAAGTATTTATTTTCAAATTCTCCACCATGATCACTTCTGACTTTAACAATTTTAAATTCTTTTTCGCTTTGGACTTGTTTGCAAAAGTCAAAGAATACAGAATGTGACTCATCTTTGTGTTTCAGGAATTTTACCCATGTCCATCTGCTGTAGTCATCAACTATGACTAATCCATACTTCTTGCCTCTGATGGATGCAGTTTTCACTGGTCCAAACAGATCAATATGAAGCAGCTCTAATGGTCTAGAGGTAGAAACAACATTTTTAGTTTTGAAAGAAGATTTTGAAAATTTTCCTTTCTGACCAGATTGAGTTTATTAATCTGAGATATACGTCTCATACTAATATGACCCAATCTTCTATGCCAGACCCATTGCTCATCATTAACAGACATAAGGCATTTTACATTTTGAACTTTTAGTTCTGAAAGATTAATTTTGTAAATTTTGTTCTTCCTTTTCCCATTGAAGAGGATTGAACCATCTTTTTGACTCACAGCTTTACAAAATTTTTGATTGAAGATTATATCATTACCATTGTCACTTAATTGACTTATGGACAATAGATTATATGTTAATCCTTCAACAAGTAAAACATTAGATATGGAAGGAAGGTTACCATTACCAATAGTTCCAGAGCCAATGATTTTGTCCTTCTAGTTCCCTCCAAACTTCACGTCACCTCCAGATCTAAGTTCCAGGCTTTGGAACATAGACCTTCTTCCCGTCATGTGTCGTGAGCAGCCAGAGTCTAGGTACCATGATTGGTGTCTCAACTTTGCTGCTAAGAACATCTGCAACAAAGATTATTTTTTCCTTAGGTACCCATATTTTCTTGGGTCCTCTGGGGTTAGTAGGTTTGAAATTATGTCTGAATTTCTTTCCCTTAAAAGCATCTTGATTCTGACGAAATTTTGGTTTAACAAAAGCTTTAGTGTTCTGATCTGTACGTGTGTGATTGATATCATTCAGATGACCATATTTAAAATGGGTGTACAAAGGAGAATACTTAATGATTAGTTTATCAACAGGTTTTGGATTTAAATCCTTCCCAGAGGGTGATTCATATCCAATTCCTTTTCTATTATTTCTGCTTACGCCATAGATCATGGAAGCTATTTTGCTTCTATCTAGGCCTCTGGATAGAAACCTCTGAAAACTATAATCATACTCTTCTAAAATGTTTTTAGAGCATGACATAGGATCTGAGTCAGACTTTTGAGCTTTTTCTAAATCATTTTTCATTTTAAGATTATTTGCTTTAAGCTTAGCAACTTCTGATCTCAGCTGATCAGTCTCAGATGCAAGATAGCTCTGAAGCTTCTTGTATTTGAGTTTGATCTTACTGTAGCTTTCAAGAATTTCAGATAAACTTTCAGTAAGTTCAACTCTGGTAAGTTCAAAAAATACCACTTCTGAATCTGATTCTGATCCAGATTCAATTGTTTCTTCGTGGTCCTCCATGTCAGCCATCAGTGCCACATTAGCACATTCATCTTCTGACTCTGATGAAGATTCAGAAGCATCTGAATCATCCCACGTGGCCATTAGAACTTTCTTCTTCTTTTCAAACTTCTTTCTGGGTTTCTCCTTCAGAAGTTTGGGACATTCATTTTTATAGTGGCCTGACTCCTTGCACTCGTAGCACACTACATCTTTCTTTCCAGATTTCTTGTGTCCAGAAGATTCGCCACATTGATCAGATCTCTTCAAGTTTTTGAACTTCTTTTGTTTATGCTTCCAGAGTTGGTTTATCCTTCTGGACATCAAAGACAGTTCATCTTCTTTAGAGGAAGATTCTTTAGAGCTTTCTTCAATTACCTACAAAGCTTTAGCATATTTGTTAGATTTTAGCGCAACAGACTTACCTTTCTTCTAAGGTTCGTCTTCTTCCAGCTCAATCTCATGACTCCTTAAGGAACTGATAAGTTCCTCCAGAGTGATCTTATTCAGATCCTTTGCAAGCTTCAGCGTTGTCACCATTGGTCTCCACCTTGTTGGTAAGCTTCTGATTATCTTCTTGACGTGATCAGCAATAGAGTAACCTTTGTCCAGAACCTTCAGACCAGCAGTTAGAATCTGAAATCTTGAGAACATAGCTTCCACATATTCAGATTCCTCCATCTTGAAGGCTTCGTATTTCTGAATAAGCGCTAAGGCCTTTGTCTCCTTTACTTGGAAGTTTCCTTCATGCGTCATTTTTAAAGATTCAAACATGTCAAATGTTGTTTCTCTATTTGTTATTTTCTCATACTCAGTATGAGATATAGCATTTTATATAATGGTTCTCGCCTTGTGATGATTTCTAAAATCCTTTTTCTGTTGATCAGTCATTGACTTTCTGTCAACCTTTTTTCCTTCATCATTTGTAGGATGAATATAACCATCAGTGACCAAATCCCATAAGTCAGCTTCATAGCCTAGAAAGAAACTTTCTATTCTATCTTTCCAGTAATCAAACTTCTCACCATCAAATATGGGAGGTTTGGTGTTGATTCTGTCTCTATCATCATATTTGTTGTTATTTGAAGTTGAAGTTTCAGCCATGATAAATCAAGAATAGTAGATCAAGAGTTTTTCCCAACAGGATCTTTCTCTGTCACGGTTAAGTTATAGCACTTACAGAACCAGAGCTCTGATACCAACTGAAGGTAGGAAAAACACTTAGAAGATGGGGGGGGGGGGGGGGGTTGAATAAGGGTTTCAAAAACAATTAAGATGATAGAAAAATAACAAGGTATTTTTATCTTGGTTCGTTTGAACTCAAACTACTCTAGTCCATCCTACCAAGATGATTTGCCTTTCTCAACAAGGACTTAATCCACTAAATCAAACTGATTACAATGTTAACAACTAAGATAAACAGTCTTAGTCTTCTCAAGAAATTTGACCACACTTGGTCTCTTAAGGAATCTTTTACAAAGATAAACTAACAATGTGTTTAAGAGTTGCTTCTAAAAAGCTATATCACAACTGTGATTTTTACACAAGTTTAAGAACGAAATAAAAACTATTCAGCTTTGAAGAATGTTTGTATGAGTTGCTTGTTGAATAATTTGTCAAGTGATTCGTCAACTTTGAAGTGATGCTGAGACTTGATTTTATAGTACTTGAAGTCCATTTCTCAAAGACTGTGCAACACTATGCATTCTGTTGCTTTTGTCTTCTATTGACTTTTCCTTTCTCAGAAGGGGAATGTTCAGACAAATCCTTTTTGTCTGAATTCCTGCGTCATGCATGAATGAGGAAAGAGCCGTTTGGATAAGGACAAGGAATATGCCAACAGATCTTTATTTGAACAACATCTTCTTCAACAACTTTGGAACGTCTTGCATCAGATCATCTGATGATGTTCCTAGTTCTTCAGATCAGAGTTACTTTAACAGAGTTTTGCAGCAAAGTGCTTTAGCATGAAAATCTTTAACAGAGCAAACTTGCTTATTAGAGCCTCTGTACTTGCAACGTTAAGTACTTCCAGAGTCTTCTGAAACTTTACTGTATGTTCTTTACTCAAATTCTTCTCAGCTTCACTCAGAGTCATCTGTAGCAGATCAGAGTCTTCTAATGTATTGCTTCTGACGCTCAGAGCTTTATCGTTCTGTAGTGTTCAGAGGCGTTCTTGCTTCCATAATAATATTAATTTTGATATCTGAAACAAATAAACACTTGAATAGAATTAGAGTATATATTTATTTTATACAAAATTTCACTAATGTTATCATCAAAACAATGAGATATATTAAACACCAATCTGTGTTCTAACACTTAAGTGCATGTAAATGACCCATAATCAAAATGGCCTATAATCAAAGTTTCCCAAAATACCCCTGCCTTGCAAGATCCATAACAGGAGTTCCACAAATGATATCAAGAACTTCTAGGAATTTTTGGAAAGCTAAGATCATGAGGAATAACTTTAATGTTCATCAAAAGTTGAGGAGAAACATGATTCTAGGTCAAAAGTTCCTTAGAAGTGAGTTGACTTTTGTTGACTGAAAAATATGTTCATCTGAGACCTATAACTTGAAGGCATCATAACTTGAGTTCCATAAACCCAATGGATGAGTTCTAGAACTCAAAATAAATCTTAGAACATGCCCTACAAGTATCATGTTTGTAATAAAATGAGATTGAACTTTTATCTTGAGGTAATTGGTTCTTGAAGTTAGGCACTAAAGAGGATTTTACACTGAAACCCTCTGAAATCCTAATTTAGTAACTCCTTAGACTCTTGATTATCCTTGATTTGAACTTGATATGACATCCTAGATGTCTCAACATGACTTTCCATGACTCGAAAGACTTAGAACCAAGTCTCCAACTCCTTCAAGCCCACAGTTGACTTTGAACTAAGCAGATGAAATCCTAGGTGCACAAACTTTGATTGCCACCTCTTGCAAATGAAATGAATGTATATATAAGCTCCACAATGACTTAAAAAAACTCAAAGAGCTTCTCAAACACCTCTTATCCATAACCATGGCCTTGTGAACCTCTGATGATCCTTAATTGCCCTCCAAGATAGGAGGTAAGCAACACTTGTCAATCTTCTCTCTCAGAGAGCTTTGACCACTTCTTGATGATTGTAAGCATTAGATAACTTGAATAAACACTCTTGGTTGAGCTTGAAACCCTTGAGACTCTCCTCTTAAATGGAACACCTCCCTTGATCCCCTGCAAAAGGACAATGCTATGCAAATGCTAAAGAACATAAGCCAAGTATAGAAAAAGGTTGGGCAAATTTTGGGGTACAACAGGGAAGCAAAGCAAACTGCTGAGGAATAACTCCACTCTACCAGAGATTCCGCTCTGCTGGAGGTTGAATCCACTATCTGCTAGGGATAAGATTTACTGGGAGATTATCCTACACTTTCTCTGCTGAGGACGGAGAAAAACAATCTCTGAGTTAGTCTCACTCTGTGGGGAAGAAAATTACTCCGCCGACCTGGCTGGGGATTAAGCAATGAGGGAATCAACATCAACCTATGCTTGGGGAATAAGAAGTAAAACTCATCAATATCAGATTCTGATTGGAGAATGAGCCAACGACCTAGACTCGGAGGGGAAAGGAGTCAACCATTCAGACTTTGTGGGGAAACAAAACTCTAAACTCGTTCCGCTGCTTGGAATAGTCCCATACCTACTCATTGAGGATGATCCTACTCTGCCGAAGATTTCAATCTCGACCTGCTGAAGATAACCTTGACTGCATATAATTCCAACCTGCTGGGGATGAAAAAAATAGTCTTAACCTGCACACCTTCTTCAGGTGGGGGACTTTTGGAAAAGTCTCGAGGATGAGAGTCCTGCAAACGAAAAATAAACAAACATGTTTTGTGCAACATACACCATCTTAATCATCACTTGTGACACTACTCAAGCAAAAAACAATGTTTCGATTATAGTTGGCAGAGCCCACAAGTTTATGTATGTAAAGTTTTATCAAAAACATCAGGCGTCTTTTGCAAATAAAACGGTAAAAACTAAAACAGAGACAAAAGCTTTATGAATAGTATGTTTTATTGATTGATGGCCTGTAAATAGGCGAAAATACAACAGATGCAACTCCTGAAATGATAAAGTTGCGCAAGAAATATACAGAAATGCATAAATATATACAACATGTCGGCAATGCGGTACAGACAACCACCATGGGACGACTCAACTATGACTCGCATGACTTCGATGCTTCTTCGATGCTTTGTCTTCTGAAGAGATTGATTTGGTTGATCGACCCTCGGGTCCTTCCAGAATCCACTGTGCCCTAAAGATCAATACGCAGACCGCAATCATTAGCTTTTTTCAAATCCCTAACTTTTTCCTGAATCGCCCTTGCGGGTTTTCGATTCACCGGGATACCCATTTTTGCCAGAGTCGCCCTTTCGGGTTTTCAACTTTGCGGGTTTACATTTTTCTTTTTATCCCTAACTTTTGCCCGAACCCATCCTTTTATGGTTCTCCGGGATGCCCCATTTTTGCCTGGATTTTTCTTTTCTTTCCAGCGGGTCTATCTTAAGCAAAGTATCTTTTAACCGCGTTTATGTTCACAGGGGACGTGAAATCTTCACCATCCATCTTGAAAGTAGTAAGGCTCCTCCGAAGAAGACTTTTCTTACGACATATGGACCTTCATAATTGGGAGTCCATTTGCCCTTGTGATCTGTCTGTGGAGGGAAAATCCACTTCAAAACCAAGTCACCTTCTTGAAAACATCGAGGACGCATCTTCTTGTTAAAGGTTTTCTTCATTCTGCTCTGATATAGACGACTGTATGCAATGGATGCCAGCCTCTTCTCATCCATCAGGCTGAGCTGATTCAATCTGTTCTTCACTCATTCTGCCTCATCCAGTTTGACGTCAACCAGAACTCTCAAAGAAGGAATCTCGACTTCCAATGGTAGGACTGCTTCCATACCGTATACCAGAGAGAAAGGAGTTGCCCCAGTTGAAGTATGCACTGAGGTACGATACCCATGCAATGCGAAAGGCAACATCTCGTGCCAATCTTTATAGGTCACCACCATCTTCTGGACTATCTTCTTTATGTTCTTATTGGTCGCTTCAACAGCGCCATTCATCTTCGAACGATATGGAGAAGAATTGTGATTCTCAATCTTGAAATTCTGGCATAATTCCTTCATCATCTTGTTATTCAAATGTGAACCATTATTAGTAATGATTCTTTCAGGTACTCCATAACGGCAGATGATGTCCCTTTTGATGAACCAGGCTACCACTTGTTTGGTGACATTAGCATATGAGGCTGCTTCGACCCACTTGGTGAAATAGTCAATCGCCACTAAGATGAATCGGTGTCCATTGGATGCGGTTGGCTCGATCTTACCAATCATATCAATGCCCTACATGGAGAAGGGCCATGGAGAAGCCATAACGTTCAAAGGATTCAGAGGCACATGAATCTTATCGGCATAAATCTGGAATTTATGGCATTTCTTTGCATACTTGAAGCAATCAGACTCCATAGTTAGCCAATAATACCCTGCCCTCAACAGCTTTCGAGATATGGCATGCCCGCCTGCATGTGTTCCAAAGGCACCTTCGTGGACCTCTTCCATAAGCAAACTCGCTTCTTTTTTTTTCCACACATCTTAGCAGCACCAAGTTAAAGTTTCTCCGATAGAGCACACCATCTTAGTTCAGATAGAAATTCTCAGCCAACCTCCTCAAGGTCTTCTTATCCCAGGCCGATGCCCCAGGCGGATATTCTTGGTTCTTGAGAAAGTTCTGGATGTCAAATCACCACGGCTTGCCATCAAAAGCCTCCTCTATTGCGAAAATGAATGTCGGCCTATCAAGGCGTGAGATGACGATTCTCGGAGCATCATTCCAGAAGTTCACTTTATACATTGAGGATAATGTAGCCAAGGCATCTGCCATCTGATTTTCTGCTCTCGGCACATGATGAAACTATACCCGGTCAAAGAAAGGCATCAACCTTCTGGCATAGTTCATATAAGGGATTAGATTAGGTTGTCGGGTCTCCTACTCTCCTTGATCTGATTGGTCACCAAAGCTGAATCACCATAAATATCAAGGTTCTTGATTCTCAAATCGATTGCTTCCTCAATTCCCATGATACATGCTTCATATTCGGCTTCGTTGTTGGTGCAAGGAAATGTTAACCTAGCGGTGAACGACATGTGCAAACCATGGGGAGTCGTAATGATTGCCCCAATTCCACTACCGTAGGAGTTAACAACACCGTCAAAGATCAATTTCCATTGGGAACCCAACTCAGGACCTTCGTCAGGAAATGGCTCATCACAGTCTTTCATCTTAAAGAACATAATGTCCTCATCGAGAAATTCAAACTTCATTGGCTGATAGTCGTCGATTGGTTGCTCTGCGAGATATTCTAACAGAACACTCCCTTTAATAGCCTTCTGGGAGACGTATTGAATGTCGTACTCTGTCAAAACCATCTGCCATCTAGCGATCCTCCCTGAAAGTGCTTGCTTTTCAAACACGTGCCTAATTGGATCCATCTTTGAAATTAACATGGTTGTATGGTTTAGCATATACTGCCTTAGGTGTTTGGCGGCCCAAGCAAGTGTGCAACAAGTCTTCTCCAACATTGAGTATCTGGACTCACAGTCTGTGAACTTTTTACTCAAGTAGTAAATTGCATGCTCTTTTCTTCCAGTCTCGTCATGTTGACTGAGAACACATCCCATGGAATTCTCAAGAACTGTTAAGTACATTATCAACGGTCTTCCAGCCACTGGAGGCATCAGTATTGGAGGCTCCTGCAAATACTCTTTTATTCTCTCAAATGCCTTCTGGAAATTTTCGTTCCAGACGACCGCCAGATCTTTCTTCAATAGTTTAAACATTGGTTCACACATGGCTGTGAGGTGAGATATGAATCTCACAATGTAGTTCAATCTATCCAAGAAACCATGAACCTCTTTCTCTGTCCTCGGCGCTGGCATTTCTTGAATTGCCTTTATTTTCGCAGGATCGACCTCAATACCCTTCTCACTGACAATGAACCCCAACAATTTCCCTGACCGTACACCAAAAGTGCACTTGTTCGGATTCAACCTTAGTTTGAACTTCCTTAACCTCTCAAACAACTTCAGAAGATTCACCAGATGTCCCTCCTCCATTTGCGACTTTGCAATCATGTCATCAACGTAGACTTCAATCTCATGATGAATCATGTCATGAAACAAAGTGACCATCGCCCGCTGATAGGTTGCCCTGCGTTCTTCAACCCAAAAGGCATCACCTTATAGCAAAACATCCCCCACGGTGTGATAAACGTTGTTTTCTCCATGTCCTCCGGTGCCATCTTAATCTGATTATAATCGGAGAAACCGTCCATGAAGGAAAACTCGGAGTATTGTGCAATATTATCAACAAGTACATCGATGTGGGGAAACGGGAAATCATCTTTTGGACTCGCTCGGTTTAGATCACGGTAATCTACACACATTTGTACCTTACCATCCTTCTTGGGTACAGGCACAATGTTAGCGATCCATGGAGGATAATTCGTTACGGCGAGAAATCTGGTGTCCAATTGTCTCTGGACCTCTTCTTTGATCTTTACCGCCATATCCGGCCTGGTTCTTCTTAGCTTCTGCTTGACATGTGGGCACTCTTCACGAAGAGGCAAGCGATGAACCACAATTTCTATATCGAGTCTGGGCATATCTTCATATGACCAAGCAAAGACGTCTTTATACTCTCGGAGTAGTTCTACCAGTCTTTGTTTGACATCATCCTTCAATGCAACCCCTATGTTGACCTCCTTTTTAGCTTCTTCTGCTCCCAGGTTGACGACTTCAACTTCCTCCTGATGAGGCAAAATGACCTTCTCTTCTTATCTTAACAATCTGGCAAGCTCCTCAGGCAGGTCTTCGTCTTCTTCGATCTCTTCTTCCGCTTGAAAGATCGGGTTATCAAAGTCATACCGAGTCATAGACGAGTCTGAGTCGGTGGCATTTGAAATTTGAAACCTGCAATGATGATGATTTAATGCTTAAATGATATGCAAACAAACAAACACAAACCACATTGCCATTTTACTGTTAAAATAGAAACAAGAAAAACAAAGATCACAAAAATTTTGATGCAAATACGCCTTTTTGATTAATGATTAAAACGATTGTTCAGACTTAAATGATAGGGCCCTACAAATAAAGACCACTATGCTTCGGGCAGTACATTAATCAAAATAAAGCGATTACTCTTCATAAGTCACTGAGATAACTTCTTCGATGGTCCAATTCTTCAATCCCTGGCCAGGAATGCACGGTTGGATCCATGCATCCATGTCGCAGTCATTGTCTCCTTCCTCGTCAGACACGACATTAATTCGCTCGAATATCACCCCACCGTTTGTGAATCGAACTGGCCCCTTGTAGCGCGGAGCACTCTTTGAAGAAGATGCAAATGGGCTGTATCCCAATCCGAACTTGTCTTGTTTGTTGGGGACGCTCACAACTTGCCCCACCCTTGTGTTGATCCGGACTTCACTACGGCTTGTGCTTCCTTGAAAAATGACATAGCAACCTCTGGTGCTCTGACCTCCGCAGGCGCTTTCTCCTTGATTTGAATGGTCTCAAAGGCTTGGCATAATGTTTCATGAATTTCACCATTGACCTCTACATATTTGAATGAAGACAGATGGCTCACCATGATATCCTCCTCACCGCAAACAGTCACAATGTTGCCATCCACCATGTACTTCAATTTCTGGTGCAAGGTTGATGTCACAGCTCCAACCGGATGTATCCAAGGTTGACCTAATAGACAGCTATAAGCTGGCTGAATATCCATGATATAAAACACAACATCAAAAACCTCCGGACCAACCTGGATTGGTAGCGTCAATTCCCCAAACACGGACCTTATAGTCCCATCAAAAGCTCGTACCACCAAGTCACTTGGGGTGCACATTATCCCTCGGGTATCCAACTTCATCAATGCCTTCTTAGGCAGCACATTAAGTGAGGATCCCGTGTCAACCAACACGTGCGACATCACAACCCCTCTACAGTCAATCGAGATATGCAGCACATGATTATGATTCCGTCCCTTGGGCGTCAAATCCAAATCATTAAATCCCAGCCCGTTACCCGCATTAACATGTGCCACTACTCCTTCAAGTTTATTCACTGATATCTCCTGTGGCACATAGGATGTATTCAAGATTCTTAGGAGAGCATTTATGTGCGCCTCAGAGTACAACAACAGTGATAAAATGGAGATCTTTGACGGAGTCTGCTGTAAGTGATCCACAATCTTGTAGTCACTCTTCCTTATCAAGCGCATAAACTCTTCCGCATCCTTCAGAAATGTTTCCTTCTCACCAGCCTAAGAACTTTCTTCAGCTACGGCCTTCCCCTTACCCGTATCAGATTTTTCAGCATTTACTTCAGGAGGTGAAAATACTCTCCCACTTCGGGTCATCCCGCTAGCTCCTACCAGATTGTCAACCGAATCCAAAGGCAAACTTTTTAGTTCCTGCTTCTACCCGTTGCAATAAACCTCGGCCCCATAATTCCAAGGGATCGCTTTGGAGTTCTCGTAGGGTATGGGTCCCGCCTTTGTAATTATAGTGGTTGGCCTTGGAGGCGCAAAAATATTAATCGTCTTGTAAGGGATGGAGATGGTGGCCACCTCATCCTTCTCTTCACTGATTATCTTTTCGTCGTTATTCTCTTGGATCCTATCAAACTGCAGTATACCTTCATCCATCATATGTTGCACATGGTTCTTCCGACTTCTGCATCCCTCATGACAAGCTACACAGTCTTCACAATATCTCCCACAGCCAGGGAACACTCCCCCTTCCAACAACTTTCTCTTTACAAAGCTCAACGGAGTTCTCAAATCCTCCATGTTAGACACCAAATTCAAGCCTTCTTCACCGACAATAGCATTCACACCATCCCCTCTATGATTTGGCATGGGATTCTGGACAACATTGGGCGCATCATGAGTAAAGTTGATAGCCTTGTTGTTAATAAGGTCTTGTACCTTATGCTTGAAGGCCTTGCAGTTATCGATGTGATGTCCAGGAGCGCCAGAGTGAAAGTCACACCGAGCATTAGCATCATATCCAGGTGGTGGTGGGCCTGTCAAAGGTGCTAACGTCCTTTTCTGGACCAACTGTAATTGCATCAGATGCTGTAGTAATTGTGTGTAAGGCATTGGTGATGCGTCAAAGTGCCTATTCACGGTCCTTCTGCGATCCTGAAACTGTCTCGGTGTGTAGTTCTCTTGTTGTTGCTGACGTGGTACTGCCGGGATGGCAATACTAGCCACTTGTGGTTGTTGTTGATAGTATGGTTTTCATTGATGCTGATTCGGATTCCTATTCCGATTCTTAAAACTGGACACTGCATTTGTCTCATTCTCGCTTTTCTTGGTACCAAATTTCTTTCTACCACCTCTAGATGAGGTCCCTTCCCCTGCTTGTATCTTCCCCAACTTAATCCCATTTTCAACCCTTTCGCCGATAATGATCAAATTCGAAAAACTACCAGACATGTTGCCTACTAAATTCTCGTAGTAAACTCCGAGAAACGTAGCCACAAACAAGTCAATAAGTTCTCTCTCCACCATGGGAGTTTGAACCCTTGCGGCAAGTTCACGCCATCTCTGGGCGTACTCCTTAAAACATTCATTACTCCTCTGAGATAAGTTCTGCAGCTGTACTCGGTTCGGCGCTAAGTCACTGTTATACTAGTAGTGCTTAACAAAAGCCTCTGCTAAATCCCTCCAACTCCTGATGTTAACTGGCTCTAAGCCCATGTATCACTCTAGAGATGGCCCTGACAGACTATCTTGGAAAAAATGCATAAGTAACTTCTCATCATCGGAGTAAGCTGACATTTTTTTGTAATAAGAGTGAAGGTGCACCCTTGGACATGTCGTCCCCTTATACTTGTCAAAATCGGGGACTTTAAATTTTGGAGGAATCCTCAGTCCTGGAATCAGTCCTAGATTCGACATGTCAAGACCCATAGAGTTCTGGTTCTCAAGGCTCTTCATCTTTTCTTCTATTGCCTTAAATCTTCTATCTGCATCAGATTGTAATCCTGCCCCAAGGTCTCCCATGGAGAAGACGTCATCTTGCTCGTCTTGTTCCCACTGGGGACCATTGTTACCGGGTACAGCGCCCGCCGCACCTGGGATGTGAATTTCAGTCTGATTACCTCCGCCCAGAGGAATAACAGTTGTTGGGATGGTAGTTGCATGAGGAATGCCATCGTCTGTCGTTGGAGGGATAGCAGCAGTCCCACCATGCAGAACTCTGTTTCCGTCAACCCTTGCTACCAGAGGCTGGACCAGCGTCCTCAATTGCTCTTGGCCATTAGCGACCTCTTGCATCATGTCCATAAACGGGGCCATACAATCGCGAAACTCCTGAAGCTCGTTCTGAATCTAGTCCATAGCTCTTTATTGATTTCTTCGCATAGAGTAACGATGAATTTCATGGTCTTCAATCCGGAAACAAACTAGTGGAGAAAACCACAGGAAGAAGTAAGGTCAATGGAACCAAGACACCTATTATAAAAATGAGAAATGATGCAAAATGTAGACATGCAAATATGTTTCAGGGAAACTCTTCCCTTGATTCTAGTTCCACGTGCATGATAGAAGGACGGAAACCTAACAGAGGTAGCCAGAAAAATCTTCTCATAAATAAAATGAGGCACAGAGTATCAATACACATCATAGAGGATACATAATAGAATCAACACGACCTCATCCAACAACCCTGGTGATGGTCGCAATACAACATAACAACAACAAATAAGGGAAAATACATCAGATACGGCATCAAGTCTGGAACTTTTTTAGTAACTCCTTCGTGTCCAAATGATTTGGTCTGTCAATCAACCCCTGAATGAACAAATCCCTCTTGCTGATGGTGGCTTGCAGCCCTTGAACGTAGTCTTCCCAAGCATCCTCCCCAAAGGCATCTTCAAGTATGGGTTTCTTCAAGTCTATTCTCAACTTGTATTCTTCCAACGTTGCAAGAGCTTCACGGAGTTTGCGTTCATTTTCAAACTGGCGCATGGATTCACCTAGAGCTTTCTCAATTCTGACTCGAAGCGGAGTTCTCAAACTGTCAATCTGCTGACGAAGTTTATCTTCCCTCTCTTTGTTGTTAGTCAGGATAGCATTCCATTGGGCGTTGAACTTGGATATCTCTAAATGTGCTTTCTCCAGTTCCTTCTTCTTACTCTTGAGGACATCACTAACACTCTTCAAATCTCGGCCTACTCGTTCTTGGGCCCTAATCTCTTTTGTCAATTCCTTACCCATCTTATTCACTACCTCTGTCTGCTTCTTAGATAAGAGGATGGCTTCACTTTTCTCGCTTCTAAGCTGGGAGATCTCCTTCTCCAACTCTTCGTTAGCCTTACGCAGTTCTTCCTTCTCAGCCCATAGTTGATTGTATCTCTGCACATCAACTGTCGTAGGTTCTGCAACTACTGAAGGATACAAAGGTTCCCTTACTGGAAAAGGTAGCAACAGTCTTTAAACTCTCTCCTGAATCCATTCCATGTATGGTTCATATGCTCTACAATCACCCTTTCCCAAATAAAGTTTTCCTCTCCGATGAATGTTATTCCAAGCCTGTTGCAAGCTAGTCAGGGTAATGGTATCAGCTAAGCCTGCGAAGTATAGAGATTCTCGTACTTTTTCCTCCTTCAGGGATTCTCTTAAAGCATAGCCAAACTGCCGAACAGCGAGAGCTGGGTTGTAATTAATACCACCTTTCCTCCTAATCAAAGGAACATTGGGGAAATCCCCACAACTGTAAATAATCTCTATGCCCACAAGGTCTCTGTCAAACCATACAATATTCTCCGATCTTAACCCCATGAGCCTTTCTGGCCAACCAACAGTGCTTGCAAGGTCAACAAAAGGTCAGGACTTTGGCAGGTGTGAGATAAACCACTTGTATAGCAATGAGGTGCAACAAGAGACATTCTTCCCTTGCCGGTTCTCATTCTTGTAATGGGTGGAAAGATAGACATCTCCTAAAAGGGTTGGTATGGGATTCTTGGAGGCGAAGATATATCAAGCGTCCAAGTCAACAAAATCAAGTAAATTAGGGAACAAGACTATCCCATAGATGCAGAGTGCTAGAAATGCATTAAAGACAATCCAACATCCTTCTTTTGCAAAATGTTGAGCTCTATCCACCAAGAAAGGCAATGGGAAACCAAGCACCCCAATCCTTTGTACCATTTTCCCATCTAACTCAGAGACATCCACATGTAGAGAATTGGCAAATTTGGTCAAATTGGGCTCTCCTTCTGAATGTACAAAGGGCGTCTCCTCCAACACTGGGACTCCCAATAACTGAGCGAATTCTTCCAAAGTGGGCAATAGGACATACCCCAGGAAGGTGAAACAACGCAACTGAGGGTCATAAAATTGTAGCAGCGTGTTGAGACCCTCTAACTCGTGCTTAGAAACTCTGCAAACAAGGCCTAAAATCCTCCCATATTCTTTCTTGAAATCCTCCATAACCTCATGCTCCACCCCAAACCTAAGGCCAACCAAAGATCTCACATCTGGTATTGGGAACTTGTAGATAACAGCCTTCTTAAAACCAAGCTCCATGACGACAGTGGATTAAAGGACTAGAATCAAGAGGAGAAAGTATGCACCTGAAACACAGATACATGTTAATGTTAAAATGAAAATGAGATGCAAATGCAACAGAGGATCAAGGTTGTTGTGCTGTTGATGGAGATGAACCAGCGCTTCACTTTGGCGAGAAAACCATACAACACTAGTAAAAGGATCCCACAGTAACTGTTCATACTGTCAAGATAACCGGGTAGGCTGGAGGCCAAAGTTTCCTGCAAAAACCCTCCCACTCACAGGTATGGACCTATCTCTGACAAGGTCTGGCATCCTATGCGGTCGTCAGCGTCACAGTCTTTCGAGAAACGATGATACGTTCACCATTTCTGGTTTGGCATCATAGTCTAACGAAGCGGCCTCAATTAACTGTCTCCCAAATGATTGGTCTCCAGAGTCGACAGCTTTCAGATCCAACACCCCCTCCTGACCAATGCATAGGATAAGACGTCTTTAACAGAAAACCTCGTCTGAACGTGAATTTCATGAGGACTAATGCACGCCTAACGTGCAGGTCCCCACTACTCTCCACTCTAATGCTATGGTTATTCTCAAGCCTGGGTTTTGTCTTATCACACAACGAAACATCCCCCCCACAGCACAACAATAATGATATATAACAATGTTGAAAGTAAAATGCAATAAAACAATAAAAATGAAAATGCAACACATACTGCACATATATACACACCCAAAGATAAAACATACAAGCGCTAGGATTGACTCACATAGGGGATGGGAAAATGTATTCCCCAGCAGCGTCGCCAGCTGTCGCATCGCTGCAAAAGAGGGGCCGACAAGGATAGAAGATTCTCCACCGTTCGTTATTTATCCCAAAGAGAGGGAAAGGAAAAGATCAGAGAAAACCTACAAAAAGGGGAAAAGACAGGTCATCGCAACCAAATCTTGGGTGCGGGAGTCGGTTACGCAAGGGGAAGGTATGAGCACCCCTCACGTCCATTATACTCAATGGGATCCACGCTTGTTGTCTATCTAAAAGGGTGTCGAACTATCTAAGCTATAGGCTCACGGGGGAAAAAGAAAAGAAAAGAGTCTTGATAGAGCATCGCCACTCTATGCCTACGTATTCCCTCGTGCAATGGGAAAGTCAGAGTCAACGTAGTTCGGAAAACTACGGGTGATGGGGGGAAGTTTGCTCGCCAAGACATCTCCATCTTGTGCCTACGTATCCTCGTCTAGTACGAGAAATCAGAGCAAACGTAGTTCGGGCTGACATGACCACTGGTTGGTTCAAGTGTTTTAACTGAGTAGGGTTAAGCCTTTGTTCTAGCAGTAAGGTGTATTGTTGCTCGACCATTAGAGACTTAGGCGTTACCTGTTTGTGGTAGAACCAAAAGTTAACAACACTCTCTTTATGAAAATGATTTTCCATTAATCCCGAAGGATAAAAAGGTGTGATGTTTTTGTTTTTGTGTTTTTAGACAAAGAAGTGAATTGAGTTAAGTTTGTAACTCATGTTGCACTAAATACTATGACTCGAGAGCGAATGCGTCGCATATCGCCCAAAGGGCATACGCTAAAGACTCTAGACAGTTGAGTGGAGGCCACCCAACCATCATTTTCCAAGTACTTAAGGATCGTAGCGTACAACATATGTTATCCTTTATTAGGTGTTTTGAGAAAGTTTATGAGATAAGAAGAGAAAGACACAGACTAAGGGGAAACTGGACCCTAATGTTGTCATACATAATGCTCCTAAAGTTGGGATGGAGGGAAGAAGCTATCCTAATGTTATCATGCATAGGATTGAACACCTAATGTCTCTCCTACTCCCATTTTAAACAGAGGGACTAGGAATCCTAAGGGGATCATGTCAAAAGGCCAAGTAAACACTAAATAATTCACTCACAGATGAAATAAAAAGGAAAAAAAAGTTGACTTAAACAAGCCAACATGCAATGCAAACAAGAGATATGAGATGCAAAGAAAAGATGCATACATAAAGAAAAGAGGGAGGAAAAGTGTGGGGAAGCCACCACCATAAGCACATCTCAACCAACAATTCTTAAGATTCACACAAAACAATGCAAACAAAAACAATGCAAACAACAATGCAAATAAAAGACAAATGTCCATGGCAAGCTCAAAGCATAAATGATAACACCAAGTCAACATGGACAAGTGGTAAAACTCTTAGGGAAGAAGTGAATCATAATGGAAATGATTCAAATTCAAGCAACAAACAAGAAGCAAAGCATAAGCACAATCATATGAAGTGAAGGAACCAAAGCCCTAACACAATCTCAACACTTAAACAAGGGAGAAACATGATTCAAGAGTGACTTGTGATGCATGTTACACATACTCTTGACCTCTAACAAGCAAGGCAGCACCTAAAGCATGTCAGCATGAGCTAACAAGGCTTAAGAGGTGCTCAAGGGATCACTCATGATCATATCCCAAAGATTAGGTCAAAACTAGCATGTGTAAACACCTCTTTAAAAGGACTTAACTTGCAAAAATCACCAAAAATGGAAGGATTGCTCAATAAATACCAAATAATTTACACAAAGTAGCCAAGATCAATGGAAAACATAAGCCAAAGTCTCAAAAAGAAACTCACCTCAAGGCATCACCAAACAATTTCATTGTTAGAGGTGCTCCACCTTAGCGAGGGTTAAATCGAGGGTCAAGAAAAACCAATTCAAAACCATTTGAAAAATGATCATCAATGGACCAAATCAACCCTAAAAGGAACCTCAATCCCTCACCTAAGTGAGGGAGAATCCATGGTCATAGGGGATTTAAAATTGAGGTCCAAATGATCCATTCAAGTTAGGGTAAACACCAAAATGTACCTTGAAACTTTAATTCCAAATAAAATAGCAAAATAAATAATAAATGCAAAATAAAAATTTGGAAAACTAATTAACATGTTGAAATGTTAAGAAAATATTTTTGGGTATTTTTTAGATAACCATAAGTATTTTAAAATAATTAAAATGTAAACAGCAAACAAATGAAATAAAAATAAAACAAATAATTGAGGGGGTGCAGAAGTAATTGGCATTTGAACTAGAACCATGTACAAACGCGCTGGGCCCAGAACTATGGGGGGTGGGAATAACCATACGCAAGGTCCATTCTCTTAATAACTCATCAAAATAAAATGAAGTAACAAAACGGAGCAAAACGCCGCGTTTCATTAAAACGCGTCAAATGCCACATATGCCCTAATCACACCACGCAAGCAATCCCCTGCCAAATCATCATCTTCTTCGTGAAACCAAGAATAAAACCAGTCATGCAATTGTGAAAACCGATGGTGGTACCCCCATATTTCCATCATCATATCTCCTTGCTCACTCAATCATTTTTAAAAGTTTAAAGACCAAAAATGGTCTCCTCAATGCCAGGAACAACACCATGCCAAAAATAACCATTATAAAGCCCTCTAAGGCATGGAAAAATTGATTCAAAGTCATGGGTTTAGGCTGAAATTTCATCATGCAACTCAAACATATGTCAAACAGAAACCACATAACAACTTTTGTACTTCAAACACCAAGTGTTTAGCATGACTTAAACATCATAACTCACATGAAAGCAAGTAGAAAAGAGGGAAAAATCAGATGTTCTTACCTAGTGGAGAATGGTCCACTGCCTCTTCAATATGCCTTGAAGCTTCACCAAAACGTTCAGAATGAACCCTTGTGGCTTGAGAGAGTGGAAAGTGTGCTTAGATGGCTTTGAATCTCCTTCAAAAGCTCCAAGTGATTTTGAACAGCTGAGGAACAATGTGCTCAAAGCTGCTTCTTTTAGCAAACAGTTGAGAGAAGAGCTTATAGTGAAGATGGAATGAGTGAATGCTTATTGAATGGATAAATGGTTTGTGAGATTCGAAGGGATATTCAGAGAAACTCAAAGTGTGAACTTCTAATTTCTTGCTCTAATGATGGCTTCCTTGACCTAAGTTTTATGTTAAGCTTATATATGAGGTGAAAAAAGATCTTGGATGGTTTAACAGTTGTAAAAATTGGATGGATCAAATGTTGCAATTTCATGGTTTTTTGAATCAATGGTTAATCAAGGAGTAATACACGATCATGCTTGCATTACTTTGGTTGTTTTCTTGAGTGGAAGGCAAATCAGATGGACTGCATAGTGGACAGAATGAGGGTGGCTTGTCTCTTCCTCTTTTGGGCAAGAGAATCAAAATGGTATGCAAGTGGTACATGCTTTGGTTTGTCTAGTTTGGGCAATGTTTCTTGTGTACAAAATGCCATTCTATGCACATGGAAAGAGCAAGGCAAGTATGTTGCATGACCAATTGCAAAACATGCCAAAATGAACCAAATATCATGCCTTGTGAAAATGCCCAAATCATCAACTTAGAACAATGGTATCTTGGTGTACAAAGATCATTTTGGCTAGAACTTGAGCTCTAATTAAAGAGTGTATGGCATGGAACAATTTTGGCGTTGGGTCCATCTTCATTTGCATCTTGGAAGACCATGAAAAATGATGTTGAAAATCATGTCATCCAAGCTGCCTAGAAATAACTTAGAAAAATTCTAAGTTATGAACATTGAACCAATTGAAAACCCTAACTTTGAACACCCATAACTTGAGCTTCAAAAATCCTATGAAAGACTTCTAGTAATGGATGGAAAGCTTGGAACAAGATATATAACTTTAATTTGGGACAAAGTTTCATTTGACAACAAGAAAGTGTTGAAAATTGGCTTGGAAAAGTAGTGCAAAAATCTGTCCAAACTTGCCAATGTTGAAATCATTGAAATCCCCAACTTTGAATTATCATAACTTGCGCTCCAAGTATCATATGGTAATGAATTGATACTCAAAAGAAAGCTTGAGACATGAGGAACAAGTTTGATTTTGGACAAAAATTCATTTGAAACCTTGATCATGAAGAAAAATGGCCTTGAAGATGGCTGATTCAACCATGAAACTTTCCATAAATGGAAAGTTCCTAAAACCCTAATTTTCCCAAAATGGTAAGTTTCAACATTTCTTGATTTTTCATGATTCCCTTGATATTTCTTGATCAAATTCCATCCATTGGTAATATTAAACTTGAGGAACATGATCTTGACCTCAAAAAGTCAGGAGTTGACTTTTTCACTGCACAGTTGACCTTTTCCCCAGTCTCTTGATTTTCAATTGATTGATCAATTGAAGCTCTTCTGATTAAAATTGATGATCAACCTCCTATCCCCAAACACCTTAAGACATATGGAATACCATGGAAACAAGTTTTACTCCAAGAAACAAGTTTAACCTGATTATAAGTGAAACCCTAATTTCATCCTTTTTGCCTAGTCATTGTGCAGATGAACTGAGTGACCATTCCAACTCCACAATAACCTCTGAGGTACTCAAAAAGCCTCTACCTCATGCTTGCACTAATGATAGGTCCTCATGAACCCTTGATAAAACCCTCTGATGATTCTTTGACAATGAGTTGTGGCACATCTCTCCTCTCTAGGAGCTCTGGTAACCTCCTGATGATAACACACACACAATAACATGTACCAATGCCTTTGCTTGAGCTTGAAGCCCCTAAGGCTCTCCTATTGGATGGCATATACACACAATCACTTGATCCCCTGTAAGAACAATGTTATGCAAACAATGCAAGATGCTAAAATGCAATGAAACATAAGCCAAAAACAAAAGAAAGGGGTTGGTCAAATTTTGGGGTACAACACTACCCCTTGGAAGCTGATGATAGATAAGCTCATCTTCGAGAAGACCTAGCTAGAAAAGAAGATTAAGGAGCAGAATACAAGAATTCCTTAGGGCTTTATTAGTTTTTATTTAGCTGTTATTTTAAGACTCTTTCGAGAATATTTATTTGTAATCCGTTATAAAAAATAAATGAATTTCTTTTTGTATTCTACGACGTTTATAAATACTTGAATTCCATGAAACCTTTCACATTCGCATATTTTTTTTCTTTAACTCTTCAAGAAACCTAATTTGTCTTACAGATATTGTAAAATGGATTTTTGAGTTTTTACGTTATCCTAAAATCTTGTTGTTACAATATTTGCAAGTATACTTTTGAGTTTCTTGAGGTTTCATTTCCATTTGTGCACGTGCATATGCATAGCATAGCATCCTTTGCATTCCCGGATTTTGAAAAATATAAAGGAAACACCTGTCAACAAAGTTATCTCGTCATGTATGCTCGAAATATGTCGGCACAGACGGACAATGATCAGCTACTTATCCATTATTTTCAGGACAGTCTGACCAGTGCAGCACTCAAATGGTACATAGGGTTAGACAACATGAATATTCAAACATTTAATGATCTCTATGAAGCCTTCATTAAGCAATATAAGTATAATGTTTACATGGCGCCTGACCGGGATCAACTAAGGGCCATGACTCAGAGGGACAAAGAAAACTTCAAAGAGTATGCTCAGCGCTGGCGCAAGTTAGCCACCTAAGTTACACCGCCATTAGAAGAGAAAGAAATGACTAAGATCTTTTTGAAAACACTCGGTTCATTTTTCTATGAGAGAATGGTAGAGAGTGCACGTAGTGACTTCATTGAAATGGTGAATATGGGAATGCGTCTGGAGGAAGGAGTATGTGAAGGAAGGTTAGCTAGGGAAGGAAGTACCCCTAACAATGCGAAAAAGTACGGAAGTAATTTTATAAAGAAGAATGAACAAGATGTGAGCGTCGTGCACCAAGGACGACCAATGATGAGCTATCAACAATTTCAGCAAGTTGCTGCTGTAACACCAGTACTCAACACTCCGGCCTATCAACCGCAGTTTTCTCAACCATATCAACAACCTCAAGCTCCCTGAGCTCTACAACACTAACAAAACCAGCAATCTCCTCAACAAAATCGGCCACAGTTCAACAACTAGGGTCGTGTGCACAGAAGACTAAACTTTGATCCTATCCATATGGCATACACTGAATTATTCATGGTTTTTGATACACAATGGACACATCCAGACAAAAGATCCACCAGAGGTACCCAAAAATATCCCATACTGGTACAAAGCAGATAAATTTTGCCCATACCACCAAGGTGCTCCGAGTCACGACATTGAGAATTGCTACGGTTTGAAAGCAGATGTTCAAAGGCTGATTAAGTGCGGGATCTTATCCTTTAAAGATTCCAATCCTAATATACAAGATAATCCCCTGCCACAACATGGTTCGTCCACTGTAAACATGGTTCAAGACTGCTTGGGAGAATGTGATGTATTTAATTTAAATAATATTTGGGAATCTTTAGTGAAGATGCACAGTGATCTGACGAAGATGGTGTTTTTCAATCATGAGCAACACAACTACACTACATGTTCTATTTGTTCTGTAAACTCTCGAGGTTTCCACCTTGTGAGAGAAGATATCCAGGACCTATTAAACAGAAGAGTTATTACGATCACGTACGACAAAGTTTCGGTTCCGATAGAAAGAAATGAAAAAGCATTTGTTATAGTGCTCCACTTCAAAGAAGTGGAGCGCATTGAAATTACATACGACAGTAGAAGACCTTCTGTAACCCCTTTGGTAATTAATGTGCCTAGACCAATTCCTTATACTTCCACCAGGGCAGTTTCATATAGATATAACGCTACAATAACAGAAAATGGAAAGGAGGAACCTTTGCCTACTTTACCTTCAGTTGTTAATATCGTGGACGTTAGCCGAGTAACTAGAAGCGGTCAAGTTTATCGTTCAACGCTTCCAAAGAATAAAGACATTTCATTTGAATAACCTATTACAAAGGATACAACCACAAGGCAGCCTAGTGGAGCTGATTCTTCTCAATTTGATGAGGCGAGTACAAGGTCGTGGATTAGTTGTTACAGACCCCGTCCAAGATTTATGTATTACAATTGTTGATGAGCTCAGAAGCTCATAGAGAAGCGTTACAAAAAGTGTTAGAACAAGCTTACGTTGAACATGATGTGACTGTTGAACAGTTCGACGGTATTGTAGGTAACATTACTTCTAGCAATAATCTTGGATTCTGTGAAGAAGATCTCCCGAAAGAAGGAAGGAAACACAATATGGCATTACACATCTCAGTGAATTGTGGGAATGGCGCGCTGTTTATTGTACTTGTTGTGTAATGCCCAGGACTACTCTATCAAAGTTATCATATCAAGGACCGTCGATGAGGCCGAGCCATGTCATTGTTAAAGCTTTTGCCGGATCTAGAAAGACGGTAATTGGGGAAGTGGATTTGCCTATGACTATCGAATTACAAGTTTTTATGATTACGTTTCAGGTCATGGACATTCGCGCCGCCTATAGCTGCTTATTAGGAAGGTCGTGGATACATGAGGCTGTGGCAGTTACCTCTGTAACACCCATTTTAATTATTTAGTCATTTTATTACTATTTTAATTATTATATGTTGGTGTGCCCTTTGGTGGGGGTGTGTTTGATGATGATTGGTGGGTGTCCCTGATATGGGAGAATTATTGGTGGTGAATTGGTGTGAATATAATAATAAAATAAATAGTAGTAATATGGTGGTATTATTATTATTATTATTATTATTATTATTATTATTATTATTATTATTATTATTATTATTAATTGTAGTAATATTATTAATATTGGAGAATATTATTATTAATAATATTATTACTATATTATAACTATTAGTGGGAGAATATTATTATGATTATTATTATTATTATTAATATTATTGGTGGAGTATTATTACTATTATTATTAATATTATTATTATGGGTGAAATAATATTATTAATATTTCTATGTGTATTATTATTATTATTATTATAATGATTATTATAATTATTATTAGTAGTAATATTATATTAGTATTACTATTAAGATTATTATTATTATATTATTTTATTAAGTTATTATTATTATTAAGATTAGATAATTAAAATAGGGAATGTGAGGGGTTAGTGGTTTTTTTACGATACATTTGGAGAGTTGGGAGAAGGAACGAGAGAAGTGAGAAGAGCGTAGAACGAGTAAAGGAACGAGGAACGGAAGAGAAAGGAGAAAGCTAAGAGACCAAATCTAGGAGGATTTCCATCGATCAAACCGATTAACAAGGTAAGGGGGGAGAAACTTGATTGGGATGGTATTTACATGTATAGGATAGTGGGGATTCCTTAACCCCGTAGGAATGTATCGGTGTATGAAGTTTTATGTTGTCATGCCTATAATTGTTGATTGATGTTGAGAATTGGTATTTGATAAACCAATGAGGAATTGATATATGTCGATGTTGATGAATTGTTGTTTTTGGTGAGTTTGGGGTATTGGTTGGGTTTACGGTTTTAGGGAAGTTTCTGTATAACCTCTGTGGTTTGGATAATGACCATGAGTATTGGTGAGATTTCGTGTAACCTCTGTGGCTTGGGTAATGATCATGATATATGTTCTGAGATGTAGCTTAAGGAACAATTGATTAGAGTAGTGTGTGATAGTTGTAGTAATGATAGGGCAGAGGATGGATGAAGAGTGATAAGCTTGGAATTGAGCAAGATGACAGTGTTGGACAGTAAGGGTGGGTTTTCGTATGATCATTGTGATGGTGTAATAGTGTATGATGGGTAGGATCACATTTAGGATAGAAACCCCTAAATGCCATGGTTTTGAAAAGTATGGTTATATGATATATGATGACATGATCTTTAAAAATATGTTGTTGGCTGTTATAATTGTCATATTATGGTAGGATTTCAAATTCTGAAACCGGGGCTTTTTACGGAATTGAAATCGGAGGTCCGGAAGGCCTCCAACGATGGAAAACACAGAATTTTCTGCATTCTGCGCTGTTTGCGTCGACTCAAAGCTGTATATTGGTGAATTTTCTGTTTTGACGATTTTGGCCATAACGTTTGATCCGTAAGTCGGATTTAGTCCCCGTTTGAAGCATTGGAAATCTCTTGAATAGATCTATAACATGGTATAAATAATATAGTTATTTGCCAAATATTTTTATATCCAATATTTTTGGGGAATCATTGTTTAATTAAATAGTAACTAAACCATGGATCGATTGAAATGATTTATTGATTATTTACTTGAGTTTAATTGTTGTGCACTTAGTGTGCTTGTGTTTATTGGTGGTGTAATATATATAATGTGTGGTGATGTGATCAGGAGGATCGTGTGCACTTAGTGTGCTTGAGTTTGTTTGTCGTGCATTGTTGTCGTGCATTGGTGTCGTACATATCATGGTGTTTGGTGGGATGAATCATTGCTCAGGAGGAGTGTATGTGATTCATCCGTACTCCTTTGTGGAGAATGGTAGGGATAGATCATATCTCAGTAGGAGCGTAAGTGATCTGTCGGGGATAGATCATATCTCAGTAGGAGCGTAAGTGATCTGTCCAAGGTTCGATTGAATGAACCAATGAGTCGGTACCGCATGCATGGTGTTGAGTTGCATATTTGCATTATTATATGTTATATGGATGTTTGAACAGTAGGTTCGTGATTGGTGTTGATGGGGTGAATATTGGTGTGTTTTAATTATTATATGTTATATGGATGTTTGAACAGTAGGTTCGTGATTGGTGTTGATGGGGTGAATATTGGTGTGTTTTACTACCTTTATTGCATGTATTAAATTGCCGATATATTTTGATCATGTTTTCTCACCCCTTTGTTGTTGTGGTTTGTGCTTCCTCGGAAGTACAGATAATCCAGGTACATAGATAGCTTGGATAACGGTGTGCAAGTCGAGTCTTAGGATGCTCTGATACGTAACACGGGATATGGGTGTTTTATTTGTTTATGCTAAACTTGTTGAAAATCCTGTGACGTATCACATTTTGGTGAATTATAATAATAAAGATTTTATGTAAATCTGGCGGATGGTCGAGAATGTTGGAATAATAATTTCCGTTGTATTATTTTGAAAATAAAGAATAAAGTATTTTTGATAACTATTGGTGATGTGATATCCCACTGTTTTTGTGAAAACTCTGATGTTTATTTATAATGTTTATATTTTATTTAATTTGGGAAGTTGGGTGTTACAACTTCCACACTACACTAGAAACCAAAATACACCTTCGAAGGAAAAACATTTACGGTTTGTGGTGAGAGAGCCTTAGTGGTGAGCCACCTTTCACCATTTTCTTATATTGAGCCAGAAGAAGAGGTTGAGACCCAATTCCATGCACTTTCGATTGCTGATGATGATACCCGGAAGCCTGGAGTTTCTATGTCATCTTTCAAAGACGCACAACGGGTTATGAATAGTGGTTTTCAGGAAGGATGGGGAAAGATGTTATCTCTGCCTAAGAACAAGAATATAGAAGGTCTTGGTTTTATTGTCAGCTCTAACAAACAGGTCACCAGAAGTCAATTTGTTCCACCTATTGAAGAATTATCCCGCAACAGAGGGATTTTTCATCCTCCCCATATTAATGTGGTATCTGAAGATGAGTCTGATGGCTATATATCAGATGGTTCCGTAAGTCTCTCCATTCCTTATGAAGACTATGAGCCTTACATGGAAGATCCAGGTTATGATTTAGAGACTGAAGACACATATGTGCCTTTTTATTCTCCCAGATCAAGGCGCCGAGATCACAATTTTGAAGTCAATGTTGTCACCAGAGAAGACTCTGATGAAGACCTAGCTAATTTAGTGACTCCGGGAGTAATAACCAGAATTTGGAGTGCAGTTGACATCCCTACAATTATTCATATATCAAAGTAATCATTTGTTTTAGTTTTTCGCTCTGCCCAAGGCGGAAATTTGTTGTGTGGGATTACTTTAAATAATACCCTTTGCTCTGCCCAAGGCAAAGGTGATATTGTTAAGGCATGTTGTTCAGCTTTGTTATCATTAATAAAAGCATTATTTTTGTTCTCATATCTTTATCTTTATCTTTTTTCGCTTTTTCTGGAAAATGATAATAATAAGCAATAATCATTTTGCGTATACACACACTTTCATTTCAGAAAACTAAATAAAACCGTATCATATGCACAGATTGTTGCACGAACAAAATATCAAAAATAATGACTCATTACCTACACCGAACTTCGAATTTCCTGTGTTTGAAGCTGAGGAAGAAGAGGAAGAGATTCCATAAGTGATTTCCGTAGTACTCGAAAATGAAGATAAAGCTATTCAACCTCATAAAGAGCCTGTAGAAGTGATTAATCTGGGTACAGAGGAAATCCGTAAAGAAGTGAAAATTGGAGCTCTGCTCAAGTCTGACATGAAAAAGAAATTGATTGAGTTACTCAAGGAATATGTTAACGTGTTTGCCTAGTCATATCAAGACATGTCTGGTCTTGACACTACTATAGTAGAGCATCACTTACCTTTGAAACCAGAATGCCCTCTGGTCAAACAGAAACTTAGAAGAACACGTCATGACATGGCTTTGAAGATCAAAGAGGAAGTACAGAAACAAATCAATGCAGGTTTCCTCGTCACTGCTGAATACCCATATTTGTTAGCTAACATTGTACCCATCTCGAAGAAAGATGGAAAATTTCGTATGTGTGTCGATTACAGAGATCTGAATAAAGTCAGTCCAAAAGATGATTTACCGCTACCTCACATCGATATACTTGTAGACAGCATTGCGAGGTACGAGATTTTATCTTTTATGGATGGATTTTCAGGTTACAATCAAATCAGGATGGCTCCCGAAGACAGAGAAAAGACATCCTTCATCACACCTTGGGGCACCTCCTGTTACAGAGTCATGCCATTCGATCTAAAGAACACCGGGGCAACATATCAGAGAGTTATGACCATTCTTTTTCATGATATGATGCATAAAGAGATCTAAGTGTATGTAGATGATATGATAGCTAAGTCTAAAACTGAGGATGACCATGTTGAAAATTTGCTAAGGTTGTTTTGTTGACTAAGAGAATATAAACTCCATCTGAATCCTAACAAATATACATTTGGTGTACGGTCAGGGAAACTTTTGGGTTTTATCATTAGCCAGAAAGGTATCGAAGTAGATCCTGACAAGGTCAAAGCCATTCAAGAAATGTCGACTCCTACTACAGAGAAATAGGTCAGAGGATTCTTAGGACGCTTAAACTATATTTCCCAGTTTATATCAAACATAACTGCTACTTGTGGACCTATCTTTAAGCTTTTGAGGAAAGAACAAAGTTACATTTGGACTGAAGGATGTCAGACGACTTTCGATAGTATCAAGGAATACCTGCTTGAACCTCCTATTCTGATCCCTCCAGTAGAGGGATGACCTTTAATCATGTATTTGACCTTGTTGGAGGACTCTATGGGCTGTGTACTCGGTCAGCAAGACGAGACAGGGAAACAAGAGCATGTTACTTATTATCTGAACAAGAAGTTCACCGACTGCGAATCCAGATACTCCATGCTTGAGAAGACTTGTTGTGCTTTAGCTTGGGCAGCTCGACACCTACGTCAATATATGTTGAGCCACACTACTTGGCTAGTTTCCAAGATGATTCTGATCAAATAGATCTTCGAGAAACCTGCCTTAACTGGAAGAATTGCTAGATGGAAATGCTATTGTCTGAATACGACATCGAATACCATACACAGAAGGATATTAAAGGAAGTGTTTTGGCTAATCACAACGCATCAACCTATTGAAGACCATCAGTCCACTAATGATGATTTCCCTGATGAAGCCGTGATGTATTTGAAAATAAAGGATTCTGAAGAACCTCTACCAGACGAAGGACCTGAACCAAATTCTCATTGGGGTTTAATTTTTGATGGAGCTGGCAACACTCACGGGAAGGGAATTGGGGAAATTATTATGAATCCTCATGGATCTCACATCCCGTTTACTTCCAGATTAAAATTTAAGTATACCAACAATGAAGTCGAATATGAAGCATGCATAATGGGCCTTGAAGAGGCAATAAACCTAAGAATCAAGAATTTAGATGTATATGGTGATTCTGCAGTGGTAGTCTACCAAATCAAAGGAGAGAGGGAGACTCGTCAAGATAACATAATCCCATATAGAGACTACGCAAGAAGATTACTACCTTTCTTCAACAAAGTCGAATTCCATCATATTCCTCGTGACGAGAATAGGATAGCAGATGCTCTGGAAATGTTGGCCTCTACGATTGTAGTGAACTGGTGGAACGATTGTCCTAGGATTGATGTAAACCGCCTAGACTGGCCCGCTTACATATTTGCCATAGAAGATGTTGAAGTTAATAAACCTTAGTATCATGACATTGAAGTGTTTCTTCGAAAGCAAGAGTACCAGTATGGAGCGTCTAACAAGGATAAGAAGACGTTGAGAAGATTGTCTGGTAACTTTCTCTTGAGTAATGATGTACTGTACAAGCGAAACTTTGACATGGTCTTACTGAGATGTGTTGACAAACGGGAAGCAGTCATGTTAATAACGGAAATTCATGAAGGATCTTTTGGCACTCATGCTAATGGACATGTTATGGCTAAGAAACTCTTGAGAGCAGGATACTATTGGATTACAATGGAATCAGACTGTTATAAGTTTGCTAAGAAATGCCACAAATGTCAGATTTGCGCAGATAAAATTCATGTGCCTCCGACTCTGCTTAATGTTATCTCATCTCCTTGACCGTTCTCCATGTGGGGCATTGATATGATTGGGATGATAGAACCGAAAGCATCTAATGGACATCGCTTTATCTTGGTAGCGATTGATTACTTTACCAAATGGGTCGAAGCTTCTTCCTATGCTAATGTTACCAGACATGTGGTTGTTAAGTTTATCAATAATCAACTCATCTGCAGATATGGTGTGCCAAGAAAAATCATTACAGATAGCGGGTCCAACCTGAACAATAGAATGATGAAAGAACTGTGCGAAGAATTCAAGGTTGAGCATCATAACTCTTATCCTTATCGACCAAAGATGAATGGGGTCGTTGAAGTAGCTAATAAGAATATAAAGAAGATCATCCAAAAGATGGTTGTCACATATAAAGACTGGCATGAAATGCTCCCATTTGCTTTGCATGGATATCGTACTTCGGTACGCATGTCGACAGGGGAAACTCCCTTTTCACTTGTTTACGGTATGGAAGTTGTACTCCTAGTAGAAGTTGAGATTCCTTCTATGAGGGTTCTGATGGAAGCCAAGCTCTTAGAGACCGAATGGTGTCAAAATAGATATGACCAACTGAATTTGATTGAAGAGAAGAGAATGACATATTTGTGCCACGGTCAACTGTACCAGTAGAGGATAAAGAAGGCATTTAAAAAAAGGTTCAACCCCGCAAGTTCAAAGAAGGTGACCTTGTACTCAAGAAGATTCAATCATTCCTTACTAATACTCGAGGAAAGTCGACTCTGAACTATGACGGACCGTATGTTGCCAAGAAGGTTTTCTCAGGAGGTGCTCTGATGTTAGCAACCATGGATAGAGAAGAGATCACTCGTCTGATGAACATAGATGCCGTCAAGAAGTACTATGCTTGAAGATAACAGTATTAGCCAAGACTTGTCAATTAAAGTTACAGGGCTTAAAACGTAGGAAAGCTCAAGTCCGACTAGGAAAATAGTGGTTATTATTTTCCTGATGTAACTATTAATGTTATTATCATTTTCCAGCATTGTAATAATATACTGGAGTCATGCTCTATTTACCAACTACCATTCAATAAAATGAAATCATTTTCAGGCAATCCTTACTTTTACTTTCTACTTGCACAAATAAATGTTTTATTGTGATAGCAATTTTGAACAAATTTAAAATATTTTTCAAAAATCTTTTGCGTGTGTTACTTAATATATGAATAATAAAACGGACATTCACGTATGTTTATTTCATCCTTGGAAAATCTCAAGCTCTGATACTCATACAAGATTCTCTTTGGAGAGGATATTTATTTTATCCCCACCCACAAGGACTTCTCTAATGAAGCGGATAGTTATCTTATCCCCATAAAGCAACTAGATTCATCTGGACAATTATGTGAATGAAGTCGAAGTAGTAAATCCCGATAGAAAGTGGTGAAGCAAGATTACATCCATCCCGATGATGCTTCGGTCTGTGGAGATTTGGCTGAGTATCTTCGTTTGAGATGTTTATTTCATCTTTGTTCCTTGCTTCTCTTTGTTTTGGCAGCATAGTCATAGCATATAGATACATGGCATTTGTGCATTTTGCATTTTAGTTTGTTTATTCACTTTGGCGGTGCTTATCCCCAAGTGATTAGGTTTGTCTTCTCCCTCCAAGTAGAGTCATCAACCCTAAGCAGAAAGAATACGACATTCTTATTTTCCCACTGAGTTCGAACCTCGTAGAAGATGGTTGCTTTAGTTTTCTTTTCCATTCTTGGATAAAGATAAACCTCATTTGATTTCATTCCTCAGTGAGTAGAGTCTTGCTTGACCGTTTCTCTTCCGTTATTTCCTGAATTGAACTTTGGTCCTTACAATCGCATTCTAAGTATCTCTAGATTGTCGAACTTAGATTAAGCGTGCATTTATTTTGCACTTTATCTCTCCGGGAAGAATATGTTCAAAGATCACCGTGGAAGACAAGTTTCTCCAACAATGGGATATTGTTTATTAGCAAGTTATGCTTGGACAACAAGCAGCTGCTCTTTATTTGAGCAGTTTGGCTCCATTCTCAGAATTTCTATTTGGATGACAAATGGCAGTCTCTTCGAAACAGTTTGTTAATCCACAATGGGTTTTATCATAATTATCAATTCGTTCTTCATCAAATGGCATCTCTTTGGAAATCCGTCAGAGAAGTTTGTTGAAGACTTTACAGATATTTCTCTTTATTTGAGAATTCTTACTACAAGGATGTCATACATTCTTAAACTACAATGAAGATGCTCATGGGGGGGTGTATTCCCCAGTGAGTCCATTATACAAAGTTAATTCCATTAAATGGCATCTCTCCGAGAAGTTTGGTGAAGATTATTGCAATACATCAAATCAACCGGCTTGCATCTCCTATGAAGATCCCCGGTAACATTCATTAATCTCAAGTAAGTTATGGACACCACACTGAAGTCATAATCTCCAGTGGAAGCTCCAGTACCCTGTGAAGATACTTTCCATAAGTATTCATCATTCCAGGAAGAAACTGAGACTTTTTCATGGCATACAACCTTGAAGCGCAGGGAGGTTTATTTTACCATTTTCAAGTGGAATACTTGATTAAATAAGAAACTGAGACTCGTTCATGGCATACAACCTTGAAGCGCGGGGAGGTTATTTTACCCTTTTCAAGTAGAATACTTGATTAAAGAAGAAACTGAGACCCGTTCATGGCATACAACCTTGAAGCGTAGGGAGGTTTATTTTACCCTTTTCAAGTGGAATACTTGATTAAAGAAGAAACTGAGACCCGTTCATGACATACAACCTTGAAGTGTGGGGAGGTTTATTTTACCCTTTTCAAGTGGAATACTTGATTAAAGAAGAAACTAAGACCCATTCACGACATACAACCTTGAAGCGTGGGGAGGTTTATTCACCATTCCTAAATGAGTCATCTAGCCAGACAGGCTGGATCGTTGTATTTTGGTTTTTACCTTTGCTTAGGCCAACACATATTTTATGGTAGGTAGTATACCGTATTACTTTGGACGGATACCTTTGCTTAGGCTACCAGGACTGGTAGTATGTCATCTTTCCCCTTCATGTTGCCTTTACTTAGGCTACCACAAGTTGGTAGTAAGTTATCTCTCAAAGTTTGTCGCCCGTTGTTTGAACTATCACATTCCTAATAATAAATACTATACATCTTTATTTTGATAGAGATATCATATATTTAAGTTGCCATTGGAGGTCAGTTGTCTCTTCCGTAGTGGTGATTGTTTGTCTCTTCCCTAGTGAAGTTGATACTTTTCCCATGGAGTCTCATTTTACTAAATTGTTCCTCATAAGGGCTCCCTTTTTTTGTTGTGTCAGCATCTTTCGTATAAGGCTATCCCCTGTGGCTTCGCTCCCCACAAACCTTTTGTCTTGCACCTCGCATCATATCATTTCATGTCATTAGCATCAGGTGACTTCTTAGAGAAAAAAATTGTGCATGCTTGTATTTAAGTCTCTCCTATCCCGTCGAGACGAAGATTTCAACCTCCATATCTCTAGATAGAAGAAACTTAAATAGGGGCATCTGTCACACTCTAATTTTAACCCTAAGATCCCACCTCTCTGTGCATAATCCAACATAACATTTCTAGGTCAATCATACCTGCATGGATAACCAAATATTTATACTTTATTATTTCTGTTTGTTTACTGTTGAATTAGGGTTTACTTCTGAGGGACCTCAAGGGTTAGTCAGTCAAATTTTGAATGCACTATCAGCCAAGTACACTAGATTCAAGTTCTTCAAAATGTTTGAGCAGAACTGGAGCTTCCATCCCATTAAGACTAAGTTTGGATATGTGGAGTAAAAGTCAAGTTTAATCCAAGAAGATTTTGTTCTTACCCATGGAGCATGATCATATTTTATTTCTTGTGGATTTAAAAAAATTTGTAGATTTTATTATTGGTAGTGTGTGGGCAGTGTGCTTGAAAGTTCGATTTTATTTCATCATGAAGAACTCACCATTCCAAGATTCAATTACAAGTTCATCATCTCGAATTCCAGTTCAATTTCATTTCAAATAACCAAAGTTCAAATGGTCAAGGTAGGAGGTTCATGCTTTTGGTTTACTTTTTAAAAAAAACACAAGTTACAAGTGATATGTTCAAAGATCATTCAAATGGACCGTTTGGAAACCAAGTTGCAATGGAGCGCAATACTTAAAGTTTTCGAGATGAAGCTTTATTTTAAGTTCAAGTTTTTAAGAAGCGCCAAGATAGCCTTTATGTTCATCAAGTTTTCAAGATCAGAGTAAACATAGGAAAGTTTATGAGAATACATTGGAGTTTAAATTGTCAAAAGGATCTGTTCGAATTTTTCCTTGTACTTGTCAAAAACTAAATTCAAACTTTATGATATGTTTCAAGCCACAGAAGACGTGTTTACAAAGTTCCATGTCAAGAATACAAGTTCATCAAGTCTTAGAAAGTTCAAGTGTGTAAAAATGAAGACTCGTGTTCTTTTACGTAAGTTCATTGACTTCGAGATTCATGATTTAAATTGTGAATACAAGTCCATGCATAAGGTGTCAATCATGATTGAATTCATAAGTTTCCTCCATAAAAGGTCAATTCTAAAGCTCTATTTCAAAAGATACGAATGATACAAGCCAAGATCAATTCAAGCTATAATTGAAATTCTGGCATGCAGATCTCATATGTCCCAAGAACATTGATCTCTGCTTAAACAAGGACAAGGACAAAACATGACCAATTTAAATTTCTTTAAATTGTACCAATGTCATGACGTCTATTGTAACATCAACAGGCTGACAGACTATTTATCTAACCATTTAAATTGTGCAGAATTATAAATGCAGAAAGATAAATAACACAATGAATTGTTTACCCAGCTCGGTGCAACATCACCTACATCTGGGGGCTACCAAGCCAGGGAGGAAATTCATTATTAGTAGAATTAATTCAGAGTCAAACAACCCGTTTGCACTCTTCACTTAAGACCTACCCAATGACACTTCAGCCTAGAGACCACTAGACCAGAGTTTCCCACTCACTCCCCCTCAATCACCGCAGTGATAACCAATTCACAGTTACAATATGAAGACACTCTTCAAAATATACCTTGATCTTGCTTCACAGCTTTGATCAAGTGACACACACTCTTGCTTAACAGCTTTGAGTGACACAATGAACACACCTGTTCATACACAATAACCAAAGCAATTATACAGCATACAATTGCTTGGCACACAAGGAATCCTAAGACTCCTAGACACACGTGAAGAACAAACATCTTCACTCAAAAATACACTCTTGCTTAAAAGCTTTGAGTGAACAATTAGCATTGTCCTAACAACAGCCTAAACATGTCTACTACTATGCATCCAAAGATACAAAGGGTGACTTACAAGGTCACACACACTGGACTCTCAAAACCCTAGACCTTAATTCTACACTCAAGTTTTTCTTGTTGTGAGTGCATGATTTCCCTTGCTTATGCTCCTCCTTAAATAGCAATGCAGATTGGGCTTAGGCTGGTCACAAGTAATAAACTTTAGGTTTAACCAAGTTAAACCACTTTCCATAATTCAAGGTGCTGCCAAATTAGGTCACAGCTGCTTCATGTTATGTCCAGCCCTGACTAGAATCTCGCCTGAGATAACTAAGGAGCCATAACAGGTTTCCTGAATTCTAGCCTGAGATATCTCAGGTAAAATACCAGAAAACTAAAACTGCGCGCCTGATGTCATACGATCAATGTTACAACATCCAGTCATGACATCCAACTTACTTGAATCTTAGCTGACCAAACTCCCCCTGCTGAACACTCCTGCAGAATCTTCTTCACAACAGTAGAAATAAGCATATTATAGTTTCCTAAAAAGTCTCAAAGATCCTTTTTATGAACACCAATTAAATCTGCACTTTATTCCTAATGAAACACTTTGGCCTGCACATACTGATGAGGTATATCCAAAGCACTTCTCTCAAGTGATAAAACAGCAGCACCTGTTGTACCAGACAGCGATGTCATGACATTCAGTATGACATCCATGACAGCAGTTCTGTCATCAACTCCTACTGCACCAGACAATGATGTCATGACATTGGTAATGAAATCCTATTTAAAACACATTACAACAGTTCTGTCATCTGCTTCTGCTAGCTCCTGCTGCACCAGACAGTAGTTCTGTTACCACCGCTCCTGTTGTATCAGACAACGATGTCATGACATTATGATTAAAAACACATGACAGCAGATGGATGTCACGACATTCAGCATGACATTCACATTAAAACACTCCACAACAGATAGAGATGTTATAACATCCTGCTTAACATCAGTGCAGAATCATGTTTTACCAAAATTTAGCCAATCATAGAACCATGGACAATTCTATATCATAGAATCATGGAACTAACAATAATAAATAAAAAATAGAGTTTGGAACTTCAAGGCCATTTATTTGGAATTTATCACCAGAGTTCAAAGTTCAAGGTCTAATCAAGTCATGATTCAAGAAGTAATTTATATGTCATCATGGAAATTCACCATTCAAGAAGTTCAAGAGCAAGGAGAATTTTTGCATCATATTTTTATTCTAAAGATTCAAGAATTGCAAGTTCAATTGAGTTCATTTTTAAAAGCATTGTTCCATTTCTACAAGTCAAGTTATTACAAAGACTTCAAGTTTAAATATCAAAAGTACGTTCTTCTCATAATATGAGCCAAACAGTGAAAATTAATCGAGTGCTAAAACAAACAAAAGCTTTCATTTTCAAAAGCAAATGAAAACAAGTCATATTCTCGATATATGAAGAGGAAAATTTGTTCCTAATATTTCACGTCTAACAAAAAACCTGAGACAAGCTTTCTAAGTTGCCTTGTTTTTCTCAAAGGTATCTGTTGTGGTGAGAATACGATATCAAACTATTAATTAATTTGAATCACAATCTTTGATTCACAACCGGTCTTTGATTTATCCGAAGGAAAGGTTAAAGAAAGTAAAAACCTATTTTGCATCGTAAACAATGCGGGGAGAGATCTAGGTAAGGGGTTGGTTAAGCTTAGGGAAGGTATTAGCATCCTAAACTTTTGTAGTACTCTACATAAACCTCTTGTTTAATACTACTATTTTGCTTTAATTATTTGCTTAAGGGTTATGCTAAGGGTTAGAGGTTAAAGAGAAAGACCTAAGGGGTTAGTCCTAAGTTTACTCGCCAAGATTCGCATCTTGTGCCTACATATCCTGGGTAGGAGATGGAATTAGAGTAATCGTAGTTCCCCTCAAAAGGACGGTGGTCAAGGTTTCAATGGAGAATAAGCATTCTTAAGGAAGCGCTTACGTGGAGTGCGGCGACTCCTATATCTACGTTGTAGTTGAATTGAATTAAAAAGGGGAAGATAGGTATTCCACTGCGGGAAACCTAAAACGGAGTGCGGCAAATCCTTATCCTAATGCTAGGGTAAAGGGTAAAATTATCCATGGCGGGATGCCTAAGCATGAGTACGGCGACTCAACGTCTTGAGGTTTGAAAGGTAAGGGTGTGTCTAAGCACGAGTACGGCGACTCGGATTCTATGGCTTGGAAAATGAAAGATGGACGAGGGTTAAGGACTATTGACACGGCGGTCAAACGGCTAGACCTTTCCTTCGGAGGGGAACTTACGAAGAATAATGAACAGTGAAAAATTGATAAGCCATGAAGATGTTGGAATAAAATACACGTGATAGGAATGTGAGATAGCAACGATAATGTCAGATCATTGTGCAAAAATAAATAAAAAAGGTTAGTAAGCGAATTCATGGATAATCGAGAATGATGTTAGGAATGAAGAATGATTAAGTGGATTGATGAATTAACAAGAATTAGAATTAAATAAACTATGGTCTTGTGAGATTTTTGAGAAAAGTTTGAATTTTAATTAAATAAGAAAGATTAAAAATTTATGATATACAAAAAGAAAGGAATTAAAGTGCTAGGATTTTAATTTTAAAAAAAAATTGTTTAAGAAAACGTTAGAGTTTTAATTTTAAAAAAAGGAGTGATTGAATTTGATTCTAAAAAAGTGCTAGAATTGTTTTTTCAAACAAAAGTTAATTTTAATCATTAAGAACAAAGTTAGAATTTTAGAAAAAGTAATAGACTTAATTAAAAAATTGTTAGTTAAAAAAAAAGAGTTAATTTAATTAGAAAATGTTAGTTAATATTAAAAAGAAAAAGAAGGGTTATTAAGAACAGATTTAAAAAAAGTTAAATTAAATCAGAATTAATTAATAAAAAAATGGAAAATGAAAGGGTTAAAGAGAGGGGGGCGAATGATCCCGTGGGTGCAGGTGTATGGGATGTACGGTGATGGTGCAAATGAGAAGCATGTGATTTGCCTGATACAGGATGGTGAGCTGTGATCATGAGGGTGCACAGGATTATCGTGTGTGCGCGTGTACAGAATCATTTACAACATATAAAAGGAACAAATGAAAAACCCTAACTCTACCCCCCACTTCTTCTTGTCCTATTTCCTCTCTCTCTCTCTTCAGAATTTTCTCTCTTCCTCCTTCTTGTTTGCATGCTCTTCTCTTCTGAACTGAAAAAAAAAAAAAACCAAAATGTTAACATCAGGGAGCTCACGTTTTTTTATTTGATGATGTTGTTCGTCTTGCGAGGATGATGATGCTGGCCGCGATGTTGAGTATTCTATGATGGTGATGATTCACATGTCCGCTTGGATGATTTGCGGGTGACGATGATGAGGAATTTTAATTTCTCTGAGTCCGGTTGGGTTCGTTTGCGGTCGGTTGGACGGATGATATTGTTGTGTTGTTCTCAGCCGCGGCTGAAGGATTAATGAAAAATCCGTCTGAAGATGGTTGATCTTGATGAACTCTTTTTGTGTGGATTTTGTCCATTTTTGTTACGGCTGAGATCCTCCTAAGGTTTTTTCACTGATGATTTATACTGATGTTCTTGGTTCTGGGCCTGAACTTACGTTATTTTTTATATTTATTTTTGCTGATGAAACAGAGATTTTATTTGATTGATAAACCAAATGGATTTTTATTTGGTGAATCTGTTTTCGGATTTGATTTTTTTCATTTGATGATGACGGAATTTGCGGATTTGGCCTTGCTGGAATTTCTGTGATATTAATTTCCTATTTCATCTCTTAGATCCATGATTCTTGATGATTGAAAACCAGATTTTGGTTGGATTAGTTATGATTCGGATCTTGGATTATGGATTTGGATATGTTGGTTGGATATGGATTTCGGATTAAGGCCCGTTTGGCTGAAAAAATATTTTTCACAAAAAGCTCTTTTTCTCAGAAACTTCTCTCTCGGAAACAAACTGGAACAAATATTGTCGGGTCCTTGCCGGGTTCGGGAAATGGAGTCAGGAGATGGCGGCGACCTCGTCGTTGTTGCCCTTCCGACACGCCCAGTGATGAAACTTTTCTGAGGGTGTCAGAATAATTAAAAAACCACTTTTTTGATTAAGTTAATTTTCTAACCGATTGACATTTTTGTATCTGATGTGTCTGGTTTTGCAGGTTTTGGAAGCTTCAGAAATGAAGAAACATCGGAAGTTGAAGAAACTCGAAGTTAGAACTTTAGGACTTGATTTAGGACTTGTAATTCTGTAGTCTTCAAAATATGAATTCCCGAATAAATGTTGTAATAAAAATTGTACGGAAATTGAATAAATTCAGCCTTTAATAATAAAAAATGATTTTCTGACTAAATTCAATCCGCATTCCTTTTCTGAATAAACTCGCACTTCGCCATCCGACTTTGAAACTTAACCGCTTGCAAATATTTGGAATCAACTGACATCCAACGCAAATTCTAAATTCAACTGAACCTTTGAGAATTAACCCATACTCGGTAATAAAAATCGGTGAATATGGCCTTGAATATATAAATAAATAAATAAATCCAATTTCCTGGCAAAAATGAATTTTATCCCGCATTTAAATCCCAAACCAATATCGGATAATCCTGACTTTTGTAACATGAAACGAATCCACTGATACTCGCGACAAAGCCAAACTTATTCATTAGAACTCTGATGTGAACCATAATTCCACTGCGCCTTTAAAACGTAACTCGAAACCAGACAGAGGACAAAAAATGAATGTGGCTCGAACCTGTTCAGATGACTTATTTGGAATAAACTTTGCACTGATTCAAATCTAAATCCATTTATTTTAACGCCTTCAAATTAATATGGTGCATAAATCCAACAGCATTTCAAAAATCCATCTGACGACTAAATCCCTGTTCTCAAATAAAGACGGACTATATCAAGAAGAATTTGACGTAAATACCGTCATTCAAATCCAACCGTTCTCAACCCAAATTTCGCGTGAATCGAGAGGTAGAAAACCCTAGTTGCTTGAGGATCTTCTGATAATAATCTGGCTCTGTAATCGTCAACAGACTGCGAACTAATGACACGTCTGCGCCTCATGAATTAAAGGCACATAGTAACATTTTCCCGATTTTTCAATGCGCCTGTAAAACGAACAATCTGAGCAAACCGGTTAGCGGTTAATTAAAACAAAGTATGGAACAAAATTAAATGCAAGATGAATCTAAGGGTAAATTTTGGGGTATGACAGTTGCCCCTATTTAAATAGCTTCACCGGATGATTTGAGCGACGAAGGCTCGAGAAATCATGGTGAAAGGGATTTAAATACAGATAACCAAAAAATTTGCCCTTAGATACAGTGATATGCAATGCTATGGACAAAACGAAACAAACTATAATGCTGACAATGCTATGAATCTAGTATGATGCATATGACTAAAATGATAAATGCAAGGATGCATACAACACGATGACACAGGGGACAAACGCAACGGGCAACCACACACTAGGGAAAACAAACGCACTGGGGGAAAGCTAAAGTGATGGGCAAGCATGAACAATTGCCACTTTAGAAGGAACGGTAAGAAGGGGGTCCTCAATGGAGATGGCACCGGCGAGACAGCCTCCACTAGGGAATATCTGAGAGTAGTGTTCAATAGGTTCAGGCATGACCAACTGATACTCTAGGGTAGGATCAAGTAAACAGACTGCTGGAGCATTGAGCGAGAATAACATCCAAGCTTCCGGAAACAGGATCTTCAGGACTCATTAGAAAATATACAGGGTAGAACCCGTTGTATGCCACAATAAATGGACTTTAATGGAAGGATGCCCTAATAAGTTCCTCGAGATAGAACTGCCACTTATCATTGGACGGGATCTACATACCATAGTCAGATAAGCTTCTCAAATAAAGAGAATGTCGCTTGTCTGATGAAAATAAGCTCCCATGATCAAAATATTATCCAGCTTCCTCTTTAACTAAATTATTCATTTAGAAAGGGTAAAACAAACTTCCTCATGTTTCAAGGTCTGTTGCTCCCTGAACATGATTCAGTTTCTTCTTTTACTAAAGGTTAAAATAAACCTCTTCACGTTTCAAGGTTTTTTGCTCCCTGAATATGATTCAGTTTCTTCTTTTACTAAAGGGTAAAATAAACTTCTTCATACTTCAAGGTCGGCGCCCTGAGCATGATTCAGCTTCTTCTTTTACTAAAGGGTAAAATAAACTTCTTCATACTTCAAGGTCGGCGCCCTGAGCATGATTCAGTTTAAACCTCCCCACTCTTCAAGATGAAAGGGCAATGGAAACCAGCTTCTCGATGGAGATGGCCACTTGCGGCTAGTTATGATGAAGATAGGATAAGCTTCTCAGGCGAGAAATACTGCTTATTTGCAAGAGTAGCAATGATAAGCTTCTCGGATGAGACCTGCTTGTAGAGGTTGTAAAATGTAATGTAAGGTTGTAATGAAGGTTGTGATGAAGGTTGTAATGAAATGATAAGCTTCTTGTACAAGAACTGTCGCACACCGTCTGTAAAATGTAATGTAAGTTGTAAGATGTAGTGATGTAACGATAAGCTTCTTGTACGAGAACGGTCGCAGATCGTGTAAAGATGTAATGATATAATGATAGGCTTCTTAGGTGAGAACTATCGCATACTGCTTTAAAATGTAATGATAAGATTCTCAAATAAAGAGAACGGTCGTTTTCCATGTAAGGTGTAATGATAGGCTTCACAGGTGAGCATTGTCGCGTATTGCTGTAGAATGTAATGTAATGATAGGCTTCTCGGAGGAGAACTGTCGCATACCATGTTGTAACATGTAGTGATAAGCTTCTCGAGCGAGAACTGCCACTTATCAGTGAGGCGTTGTAAGAGGCTCGTCCAGGTAGGTTCAGCGACCGACAAGACTGAGGTTCCATCTTGGATCGAGCTAGAAATACACTATCAAACAAGACTCCATTGAGGAAATGAACTCGAATGGGGATTATCTTATCCTAGCATGGAAAGATAACTGAAATAACCATCGTCCACGAGGTTCGAACTCTATGGGGGAAATTGGAAATAATAGGTATTTTATGCTTAGGGCTGACGATCTACTTGGAGAGAGCGGACCAACCCAGTTACTCGGCAGTAACGACAAAGGACAGCGTCCGACAGGAAAACATGTGGATGCTAATATGTATGTCAATGTGTATGTTAATGTGTATGAAAATGTTATGCTTATGCTCATGCACATGCATATGCTGACAAAACAGATGAGAGGAGGAAACATGAGATGAAATAAACATCTCGATGGGGATACCCGGTGACCTCTGCAACGGTACATCTGTCGAAGGATAGGAAAAGTCGATGGCGGAACCCAATATTGCTTCAAAGTTCCAACTTCTCTGAGGAGAAAATAACCCACTTGGGGATACAGTTGTTAGCTCCCAAATTCGACACTGCCTTGGGTTGCTAAACATTAAGACATAATTAATGTCTAAGTAAAATGAAGCAAAGAGGTTTCGACAGCCTCTAAGGAATCTTCTAAGCTAAACGGTTGAAATAACTTAGAAAAATTAAGAAACCTAAAGTTATGAGCATTTCGACCGTGTAAGAGGTAGTTCGACCGAAATTCTGCAGGAGGATTGCTACGTCGTTTTGAAATTCAAAATTTGGAGGGAGCGGTTCTGTTCATAAGACACGTGGCGAGTTCTAGAGCAGGAAGTTACATGCAATTGACACTTGTTAGATCGAGGAGATACTAGGAAATTATTAGCAGTTAATTATTAGCATTATAAATAGGGATTTGTTAAACAGATTTCTGTGTGTTTTACCATTTGTACAAAGTAACTCTAATCAAATTTACTCAAAGTACCCGAGTGTGAGAAAAGAGTATTTTCACGGAGAATGTACGTTATGTAAAATCACCAACTTTTCAATAAAGTCTTTTACAATTTCAGCAACATTTACATTTCCTCTGTCGAACCACTTGTGCAAGTGTTACCTTTTTTGCCTTTACCTTTCCTACATCCTTTACTCCAATTCCTCTTTTCCTTTAAACTTTTTATCTTCTTCGATCATCCTTTTACAAATCTTTTACAGCGTTTCTTTAAGTTTATGCACTTTAAAATACCCAGTCGAAGTCTTTTTCATTACAAGCACATTTACCAGTTCGTTATTACAAGTACCTTAAATCTAATTCTAAATGAATAATACTTTAGCACATGTCCTAGGATCAATCTGATCGATCCTGTGAGTCACCAAAGTCAAATTTGGAAGATCAGCAGTTGTTTTCCGATTTTCAAGGGAAACAAAATGGCACGCCCAGTGGGACAGTGCTAAATATCCCCGCGATTTAGAATTAGAAGATTCTCATTTACAAGTCTTAATAATCTTCGTAGAAATTACATTATATGTTACTAAGAAGTGGTAGAATTACCGCTGCTAACGAAGAAAGACGAACAATCCTTAGGAATATGGCGACGGAAACGAACCAGCCAAACAATCCTAACCCACAAGTCGAAGGTTTTGGCGAAGGAACCAGTAACAATATGGTCCCACCGCCTATACCATCGACAGGAGAGCAAGTAGCGCCTCCCATAAGGTCAGAACAAACCTTCGCCCCAGTAGGATCTGGGACAACGATAGTTAGGCCTTACACACAACCCGTATTGGAGTATATTGGGCCACCAGTGTCAAATCCCCAAACTCCAATAGCAGGACCATCAGTGTCAAGGCAGTTTGCCCCTTTTGGTCTTTCGCAGTTGCCAAGGAATCCCCCGTATGGGATGCCAACGACTGTAATGCAGGGGCTGCAAAATGCGCCCCCAATATTTTCTGAAAACACAATGGCGTCACCTTTGCAAGGATCAGGACCTGGTTCAAACATTGGTCGAAACCCTCAGAGTTTTTGTCTAGGATATTCGACTCAAGGTCCCAATCTAACCAATACGCTCGTTGCCTGTTTGAGGCAGCAAATGGATGAGAGTAACTTACAGATGGTTCAAACCCTCTCCCAGACTATGGGTGAGATCTTTCAGCCATTAATTCGAGACACAATTCACGCTAACCAACAACTGGTGACACAGTTAACACGCTTGACTGAATTTATAGGGGTACCTCCGTTAGAAAGGAACCAAGCCCCTGTGGAGAATACTCCACAAAAAATTCCAAGAGTGGCGCCAGAAGCCAATTTAGAGAACCAAGGAGGAATAGACCCTTATGTTGTCGAAACTCCCAGAGTCCAGGTCGAGGGAAACCCAGAAATAGTTATGGTGAATCGAAACCAGGATGCAGACAATGTGGTCCAGCAAGTACGACGCAACAACCTCGCGGTCGAAAACAACTTGGCTACGATGGTAGAAAGAATCATGACTCGAAATGGCCTAAACACTGGGCTTACTAGGCCAAATTATACTTCACCAATAGTCGACTACATCCTTCGAGCAGAATTACCCCCTAGGACCAAGGTGCCTAAGTTCACTAAGTTTTCAGGGGACACGACGGAGTCCACCGTCGAACACGTAGCACGCTACATAATTGAGGCTGGGGAGATAGCCAATGACGAAAGCCTTAGGATAAAATACTTCCCAAGTTCTCTTACAAAGAACGCCTTCACGTGGTTTACCACTTTACCACCAAGTACAATATGTAACTGGACGCAGTTAGAATGACTCTTCCATGAACAGTTTTACATGGGCCAGACGAAGATTAGTTTGAAAGAGTTGGCCAGTGTAAAGCGTAAGTTTTCAGAGCCAATCGAAGAATACCTCAATAGGTTTCGACTACTTAAGGCAAGGTGTTTTACACAGGTGCCTGAACATGAGTTGGTCGAAATGGCAGCAGGAGGTTTAGATTACTCTATTAGGAAGAAATTAGATACGCAGTATCTGAGAGATATGGCCCAATTGGCCGACAGAGTCCGACAACTAGAAAGGCTGAAAGACGAAAAGGCGAGATTTAACAAAGGCAAGAAAGTAGCTTTTGTCGAACTCAACGAAAGTAGCGAAGGGGCTTGTGAAGAGTCCCCCTACTTCGAGGAGAACGAAGTCGATCTTGCTGAATTAAAACAGGGTCCCCCATATTCTTGTCGAGTACTGGCCCCTCCTCAAGGAAAGGGCTTTGTCGAATCAGAAAAGAACGACAGGTTCCCTAAGAAAACTTACACCTTTGACATCACGAAATGTGATCAAATCTTCGATTTGCTAGTAAAAGATGGGCAGATGATAGTGCCGCCTGGTGCTAAAACACCGCCCTTAGAGCAACGGAAAAAGAGAGATTTTTGTAAGTACCATAATTTTCTGGGTCATAAAACATCTCAATGTTTTCTTTTCAGGGATCTCGTCCAGAATGCGATACAGGAGGGACGCTTGAAGTTTGGAGATAAGGCGAAGGGCCAGATGAAGGTGGATGTTGATCCGCTGCAATTGGCTGATGCTCTTTATGTTGAACCTATCGAAGCAAACATGATAGATGCTACTGAGGGCATCGAGTTTTCTGTTAACATGATGGAGGTCACTGAGGACCTCATTTCAGCACCAGTGATGGCAAAATTCGTCATGGGTTTTGGTTTGGATGATGCGGCAGTCACAGTCAAGGAGAATACTGGTCGAAACGATAACGATTCAGGTCTAGGGGTTCAAAGTCATCCAAGTTACGCCATGGTAACCAAGGAAATAGCTGACCATTTCGTCAGAATGGACCAGGCCACTGAGGGCTCGGAAAAGATGGAGCTGGCTGGGACGGTCGAAGTTAATATGGTCGACATTAACCCATCGGAGACCATGGAAGAGAAAGAATCAAAACACCATGAGGGATGTAGCAGGTTAGCATACCCAGAGACAGAAGAGTCAATCGTTGGTTTTTTACATCGGTGCAAAGACAATGGATCGAGCGTGATGTTGTGCCCCAGGTGCAGCACCATTTTCGATAGAAAAGCAGCAGAGAAGTTAGAGGGAGAACGTCGATGTTGACTGAACAGAGGTGGCCATGGTTTTGATCAACGAAAGAGCTATCACAGGAGGACAGAAGACAAACGGTCTGAACCTCGAATCAGGCCACCAAGTGCTAGGCCCGCCAGTTTCAAACCTGTTGTCGATTCCGCTGATGGAAAGTGGAGGAAGCCTAATGAAGAGAGGGCTCAAGGGCAGCAAAGGTGGAAGAACTTCGAAGTGAATCGAGGATCTTCGGTCTCCTACAGCAAGGAGTATCAATCCTCAAAAACAGCGCACGTATCTGAAAACTATAAAGGTAAGAATCCTATGACTAGATCTCAATGGAGGAGAGAGAAAAGAAGAAGAAAGGCTCTCAGAGAAGAGATGGAGAAAAATCAGTCAAAGAATAGTCCAAACCCCCCCGGAAAAGAAGGACAGCAGTCGAAGATAGCTGAAAAGTTACTAGTTGGGCGAAGGCTGTTTTCGCCTAAACAAGACAGACCAACGGAGGGGGGCGAAGACATGATAGATAACTTTGACTCCGACTCCAATGACTCTTTGAACCTGGTGGTCAACGTGGTGTCGGTGATGCCCCGGGAGTTCGATAGGGTTTCAGAGGTCAAAGGACCAGGCGCAGATGCTGAATGGGAAATGGCAGCACATAAACCTGTATGCTATTACGTGATGAACAACGGCTGTGTCGAAGAGCAAAACGCTTTCTTCAAACGGCCCACTGAAGAAATGAGGACCCACCTGAAACCATTGTATATTACAGCAAAAATTAAGAACATCCCCATCAACAAAATACTGGTGGATTGTGGCGCTACGGTAAACCTGATGCCACATTCTTTGCTGACCAAAATAGGAAAGCATGGCGCTGATACAAAGCCACACAATATGGTTTTGTCGAATTATGAAGGAAAAGTAGGAACCACCAGGGGTGTGATTCAGGTGGACGTAACCGTCGGAACAATTACAAGACCAACGGTATTCATGGTGGTCGAAACCACGGTCAACTACAATTTATTGCTTGGCCGAGAATGGATACATGGCATTGGAGCAGTGCCATCATCGATGCATCAAAGGATTGCCATCTGGAGGCCAGATGGCATAGTCGAAAATATTGAAGCTGATCAAGGATACTTCAGGGTGCCAAGAAGGCAAGTAGATCAGTTCCAGATCGACAAGCACTTGGCAAGCATAGGCCCTTGTGCTCCAGCGGACTTTGAGTTCGCACCAAATGACGAGGTGTACTACTCACTATACCTCCATCCTGTCGACGGATTTCGTTGGGATAGGGAAATACCTGGGGAGAGACTCCCATACCTGGGGGCAGCCCCAGTTGACCCCACTGGGTGGGGCAGTGAGTTTGGTGACTGAAGCAGCGGTGCTGCAAAGAATCTCGGCCTATGTGTCTGAAACCAAATTACAAACGGTCGTAATGGCCGCCCATGACAAAATGGCTGAAGAAGCCACCAAAATGCAGCGGGAGAGCCAGAGGCTCGACGCCATCTATGATAACGAACCTCTGGGGTTCGAAAGAGATCCTTTGGAGAACGACATCAAAATACTCGCACATGATCCATTGGAGGAAATTGATTTAGGAGAGGGTCCAACCAGGAGGCCAACGTACATTAGTGCTAACCTCGACCCTCAACTGAAGATCGAAGTCATCCAGTTGCTCCGAGAGTATAAGGATTGTTTCGCCTGGGACTATGACGAAATTCCTGGGTTGCAAAGGGATTTGGTGGAACATAAACTACCAATAAAACCTGGAAAGAAGTCAGTCAAACAGGGCCCAAGGCGTTTTGCTCCAGAGATCATGTCGAAGATCAAGGAGGAAATCGAAAGGCTCCTTCGTTGCAGATTCATTCGCACAGCGAGGTATGTCGAATGGCTGGCCAACATTGTCCCAGTCATCAAGAAGAACGGGTCCCTAAGAGTGTGCATTGATTTCAGAGATTTGAATTCAGCCACTCCCAAGGACGAATATTCGATGCCAGTGGCGGAAATCTTAGTTGATTCAGCCGCTGGCCATGAGTACCTTAGTATGTTGGATGGTTATTCTGGATATAACCAGATTTTTATCGCGAAAGATGACGTTCCCAAAACAGCGTTTCGTTGTCCAGGGGCCTTAGGCACTTACGAATGGGTAGTAATGCCATTTGTCCTAAAGAACGCTGGGGCAACGTATCAGCGAGCGATGAATTCTATATTCCATGATTTCATTGAATCTTTTATGCAAATATACATTGACGATAATGTGGTGAAATCTGTTTTAGGAAAAAGCCATCTGGATCATCTGCGACAATCGTTCGCCAGAATGAGGAGGTTCGGCCTCAAAATGAATCCGTTGAAGTGCGCGTTTTGTGTACAGGCGGGAGACTTCTTGGGTTTCGTTTTCCATAAGAAGGGAATCGAAATCAACCAGAATAAGACGAAGGTTATCTTAGAAACAAAAGCGCCGTCAAACAAAAAAGAGTTGCAATCACTGCTGGGGAAAATTAACTTTCTAAGGAGGTTCATCTCCAACTTAAGCGGCAAGACGCAAGCCTTCTCACCTTTGCTTCGAATTACTAGGGACAGATTCGAGTGGGGCAAAGAGCAGCAGGAAGCCTTCGACAAAATCAAAGACTACTTGGCTCACCCCTCAGTCCTTTCGCCTCCGTGTCAAAGCGAGAGTATGCGATTGTACATAGCAGCGTCAGATAGAACTTTAGGGAGCATGTTGGCTCAGGAGGATGAGAATGGCGCCGAAAGGGCTATTTACTACCTCAGTAGAGTTTTAAATGACGCAGAAACTAGATATAGTGAAATCGAAAAGCTATGTCTATGTTTATATTTCTCATGTACAAAGTTAAAGCAATATATTAAATCAGTAGATGTTTGTGTTTCTTCGCACTTTGATGTTATTAAACACATGTTATCAAAACCTATTTTGCACAGTCGAATTGGAAAATGGGCACTGGCATTGACAGAATATTCTTTGACTTATAGACCGCTAAAAGCAGTCAAAGGGCAAATAGTGGCAGACTTTATCGTCGACCACTCTATAAACGAGAATGCCCTGAACATAGTTGAAGTGGAACCATGGAAATTATACTTCGATGGCTCTAGCCACAAACATGGCACGGGTATTGGTCTGTTGATTATTTTGCCAGATAAAATTCCAACAAAATTCAAGTATAAAGTCGAAGGGTTGTGTTCCAACAACGAGGCTGAATATGAAGCTTTAATAGCTGGACTTGAAATTTTGTTAGAATTGGGGGCAACCCAGGTTGAAATAATGGGCGATTCGGAATTAGTGATAAAACAGTTGACAAAAGAGTACAAATATGTTAAAGAAAATCTCATCGTGTACTTCGTAGTGGCCAATAGGCTGCTTAAAAAATTCAAAGCGTCAACTATTCGACATATACCGAGAATACAGAACCAAGTGGCCAACTATCTAGCACAGATTGCCTCGGGATGTAGGGTCTCGAAGGAAGACTTGCAGGAAGTAATCGAAGCTAGAGGCAAGGTAGTGTCGGTTGGGTTGAAGCCATCAGACTTAGAGGCTACAAAGTTTGGATATATGGATGAAGAGACTTTCGAAGTCTTTATCATTGGAGAATTGTTGGACAATGACTGGAGAAAGCCTTTAGTCGAATATCTCCAGAATCCGTCAATAGCCTCAGATCGAAAGATAAAATATCAAGCACTGAGCTACGTCTTGATGGGCAACGAATTGTTCAAAAAGCCCCCTGAAGGAGTTTTGCTGAAATGCCTGAGTGAATCAGAGGCATACTTGGCTTTGTCAACAGTCCACAGTGGGGCATGTGGTGCACACCAAGTTGTCCATAAAATAAAATGGTTGTTATTTCGACAAGGTTTGTACTGGCCTACGATGCTAAAGGATTGCATCGAGTTCGCCAAGGGGTGCCAGGAGTGTCAAGTTCATGCGGGCATACAACATGTCCCAGCAAGCGAATTACATTCCATAATTAAACCATGGCCGTTTAGAGGTTGGGCTTTGGACCTGATTGGAGAAATTCGACCAGCATCCTCAAAAAACCAAAAGTATATCTTAGTGGGGATAGATTACTTTACCAAGTGGGTCGAAGCAGTGCCTTTACCTAAAGTGGATCAAGAAGATGTGATTGAATTCATTCAGAAAAATATCATCTTTAAGTTTGGACTGCCAGAGACAATAACAACGGATCAAGGGTCGATCTTCACGGGTAGAAAGATGCAGGATTTCGCCAGAGAGATGGGGTTCAAACTCTTAACTTCGACCCCTTATTACGCGCAAGCTAATGGGCAAGTCGAGGCAGCAAATAAAGTGGTCATTGGCATGATAAAGAAGCAAGTAGGAACCAAGCCAAAGAATTGGCACAAAATGTTGGATCAGGTTCTATGGGCATGTCGAACGTCACCTAAAGAGACAACCAACACCACCCCATATCGTTTAACCTTTGGTCACGATGCAGTGTTTCCAGTCGAAATCCACATACAGTCGATTAGGGTTCAAAGGCAACACGAAATTCCTAGAGAAGTCTATTGGGATATGATGCTCGATGAGGTCATAGACTTAGACAAAGAATGATTGAAAGCTCTAGAGTTGCTGAGAAGGCAGAAAAAGAGAGTGGAAAAGTCATACAATAAGAAGGTTAAAGCAAGAACCTTTTTAGTTGGAGACTTAGTTTGGAGAGTCATTCTACCTATGGATCGAAAGGCCAAGACGCTGGGTAAATGGTCCCCAAAGTGGGAGGGACCCTTCCAAGTGTCAAGGGTTTTCTTTAATGGAGCCTATGAAGTGGAAGAATTGGGCGAAGATAAGAGGATATTAAAAGTAAATGGCAAGTACTTGAAAAAGTACAGGCCTATGCTGCAAGAAGTTAAGATAACAACAGAGTAACAGAAAGTATAAAGCAAAGCCACAAATGGTATTAATATTTGCCAAAATGGCACGATAAGTTACAATAACAAAGATGGCTTCAAAGGCCAGCAAAATATAGTCTGTTACAATATGTCAGTAAATTAGAAAGGAAGATTGTCCTTCATTTTAAGGTAGTTCGCCTTCTGAGATTCAATACGTTGTTGGCACGAGGCCCTTTCGTCAATTAATCTGGCAACTTCTTCTTCTAAGCTTCGAGCCTCTTCTGCAAAAGTGATAGCATGTTCGAGTTCAGCAGCAAGGGTCGAATCGTCTTTGGAAGACAGTTGAGAAATCTTCTTTTCTTCTTTCTTGATCTTGCTTTGAAGTTTCTTGATCTTGCGTTTCCAACAGACGATGTTTTCCTTACTGGAAGCAATCTCTAGTTGGTCTCTCTTTTTCTCTTCCTCTAGCTTTTTGATCCTTTGTTCCGATTCTGCTGCACTTGTCCAGGCAGCTGCTTCACAACCAGATTTCCTCGAAATGTCACCTTCGAGGCGGGGCAGCAACGTAAGGTCTTTGTAGACTTGATCTATCAAAATTCCCACCTCTCGAATGACGTTAGCAGCTTCAGGGGATATGGAATCAAGTCTCACTTGTTGAAGAAGCGCTTTCAAAGATAGATGGGTGACGAAATCCATCTGCAGCAACATGAAAAGGTCTCCTTTAAAGATTTTGGTTTTGATCTTCGCCAAAATGTCATCTGAAGGTTTGCTAGAGACCTGGCCCTCAGAAGTTGAAGCACTCCGAGTTTTGCCAGAAGAACTGCCTCGACTACGCAGCAGTAATTGAACGTATCGACGAGGATCGCTTTCTTTTAGCGCAACCATTTCTTCCTTAGAGAGGACCGTTTCACTTTGAAAAGGCATTTCCTGTGGCACCTCGACGGGAGTAACTTTGGTAGCATCAATACAAGCAGGATCATCAGATTTTCCTTTTGTAATTATTTCCCCTTCTACAGGGGCAGTTTTTGTGGAGTCTTGAGCCAAGGTAGCTTCTTTTTCCTCACCATCTGACTCACCTAGCTCAGACTGGTGCATGGCTTCTTCCTCACGTGTGTTAGCTTCGTTCGCATCAACGTCGTCATTAGCGGGTTTTATTTGATCAAGAGGGGAACTTGTTGTGGTGGCAGGGTTGGTGTCCTCAGGTTTGGGGTTTTCTTCTTCATCTGCCACGACTATTGTCTCAGGAGCTTTCTCTTCCTCGTGGTCAGACCCATCAGTTTGTGATTGTTGGGTAGTAGTTTTTAGGGGCGAAGGGGCTGCATAAAATTCAGGTTTGTTAATTTCACCAAGAGAACTCACACCAGAACCCAAATCAGATGTAGGGATATAAGTGGGTTCACCTTGGTTGTTCAATGGATAAATAGGCAAGGGAGACGGTTGCATCGAAGGCTTGGAGGCCTCGGTAGTAGTCTGCAGTTGGGAAAATAAACCTCATGAGACGGGAGATGAAAGAGACAAGAGCTTGATATAGAAAGGTCAGAGATTCTTTCACAATACCTTCGTGGCTTCCTCAGCCGGACTAGAGTTATCACTCTCTATGGGAACGGCAAAAGGATTTGGATCATTTGTTGTGGGAGCTTTGACAGGAGATTCAGGAGGCGTGTTTTGTTTTTATATTTTGGCGGGAGATGGAGGAGATTCGACGCTCTCTAGCCCATGAGTTACCCTTCGTTTTCTTTTTAGGGAAGTATCTTCACGAGGGGATTCATCATCGTCGGAGTCTATGATGACTTGGGCTGCAACTTTTCTTCTTTTTTGAGGGGTTGGAGGTTTGCGGCTAACCTGGGAAGATCGAAGTGATCAGCAAAGGACAGAAAAGCTTCAGGTGAATAAGAGCATGTAAGAATTTACCTTTGAACTTTCGATCTTTCCTTCTGTTTTATTGGTCGGAGTGTTTCTTTTGGGAGCAGCTGTGAATAAATAAATATAGAAGATATAGGTTAGTAACGTTGAAGCTCCGTGAGAGGAAGCCAAATCGAAGGGAGATGACCTTCAAGGATTTCGGTCTCGATGTGAACATCTTCGATACTGACATGAAGGTGCCCTCTAAAGGTATCAAGTGTATATTTAGTCGGAACCACCCGCTGCGCCTTAGGCTTCGACTGCTGTCGAAGTATTTTTATACTATCCTCACAGATAAACCAGTCTGGAAATGGAGGGGCAAGAGCCACGCCAAAATCAGCGGTTGGTAATCGAGGGGTCTTTGGGGGAAAGAGTTTAAAAGAAACCTCATATCGTCTATCGTAAGGGATAGATGAGGGGATTTTCAGATTCTCCATTCGTTTAGAAAATTTTTCTTTTAAAGTGACAGCAGCCTCGCGGATGGTTCGACTAACATCATTTGGTCGATAGGCAGTTTCGAAGTACTTCTGGAAAGCTTGTATCTCTTTGATATGAGTAGACGTACCTTTCTTGACCTTTTCCTGCACATCAATAAAAGCCTGGTCAATCAAGCGTGAAAAACTTGAAACATCAAGAAAATTGTTGGAGTAATGGTTGGTCCACCAGTTATAAAAGTCTGGGGTACAAAGGTGAGAGGGTTCAAAATAGATTGGAGTAAAATGGGACTTATGGGCATAACGGGCCGTTTGAGTCGAACACTCAAGTGGGTTGAAGATAACGGAGAGAAGGATAACATGAGACTTCTTATCATACAAGCACCTAGGCAATGATTGAATTAACCCAAATTGCCTCGACACCAAGTTAGGTTGATAAGCGACTAATGTTGCTTGTCCTCTGACAAGATTAAGCTTATGAACAATCAAGCGTGGCGTCAAGAATCTCTCCCATATCAAGTTTGATTCTGCTTCTTGTTTTTGCGAAACTGGAGGAAATGACCTGGTGAACCATTCAGGGCCATACAGCCTATGAGCAAAAGGGGCCATCTTGGGAGTGAATTCATGCCTTTTTGCAAACAAGTGGATGAAGCTGGTAAGGTTGGCACGAAGGCTTCGACCCTCTTCACTTGGTGTCAACTGAACCAAGCGTGGCCATTCGACCCGGCGTTCAGATACCTGGGCTTCGTCGACCTCTCCTTTGAAGGGAAGGTTGTGCTCGAAGGTAGCGTTCAACCATAATTGAAGCAACCAAAATGGCCCCGCCATTATAAGAGTGCCATGGGTTTTTGGATCCCTTAGTTTATCAGCGCCTTCTCCCAAAGCCTCATACAGGCTAGCCAGTATCATTTCTCTGAGACATACGTCCCTTTTAAGGTGTAACTGATTCTCCAGGGTAAGGTACTTCCTCTCCACCTGCAAGGACTTTGTGCAAAAAATACAACGAGACAACCACATGGCCAGAAAAGCTATGTGCTCCTCGTCTTCGACTACGTTGGTGTCTTTCTTATGATAACGATTTATGAAGGGTGTGTAAGTATGTTTCGTACTACCAAAACCTATGGTGTCCCGTGCATCAATTTCAGGATTGTAAGCCAATCCACATGGTCTTAATCCGACAATAGCAGCCATGTCGAAGAGCGTGGGAGCCATCATTCCACAGGGAAGATGGAAGGTATGGTGAGTGTTGTCCCAGAAATACAAAGAGGAAGCCAGCATTAACGGACAGTAAGGTGGCCCAACCTTCGACAGCATGATTAGGTCATAAATACCTATTTCTTTCCAATGATGTGCCTTTGCTTTCTCTATTTTTGCCAACCAGTTAAGGTAAAGTTCAGAATCTTTGAAGTACGGCGTAGCTCTAAAGAGTCTTGCTCCATCATGAAAATATTTGAGGTCCACATTGAAGAGAGAAAGGTCATCTGGGTTATCAGAAGGGATTTTGCTAGCATCTTTTTGCCCTAAGGGTTTGGTTTTCCGATAAGAAGGGAAAAAGTCACTCAAGGTGGAATAATCAAGGTCTGGGGGTGACAATGGGCCAGAATTGGCTAAGGGTTTTCCAGCCACATCAACGGGGATGATTACCTAAGATTCGTAGATGTGTCGTTTTTCTTCTACTAACGGCTCCCTGATGAGCTGTTGGTTCTTCGTGATTTTTGGTCCGCTCAAGGTAGCGAAAGGTGGCAATGCAGACGAAGAAGATGGTCTCCTAGTTTGAGTTTTCTTCTGTTGTTCAGCCATGATTGAAGTTTTTCAGAGAAAAAGGAGATTTTTCTTGTGTTGGAAAAAACGGGTTTCTTCAGCAAAGAGGAGAAGAGTAAAGGTTGGTAAAGAGTAGAAAGTCTTTATGAAAAAACTCTTGGTGATTTTATAAGGATTCAGAAAATTAAGAATTCTTACGTGGTTGAAATTAGTGGGCCACGTGTGCGACCTAGTGGAAGAAGTAAGGGGCGGTTGTAACCTATACCCCTAGGCGCTAAAAGGGTGATGATGTTTTCTGAATTTTTGTGAGTTCCAAGAAACCTGCCATGATGATGATGACGTCAGAAGCGTGCAAAGTGGCGTGGTTTTTAATATAAACATTTCTCTTTCTTCTGTTTTATCTTCCAAAGGATAAGAGGCAAACCAAAGGGTATGATAGTATCGAAAAGATGGTGTCGAATGGGATACTATCAAAAAATGTCCTTTTCCTACAATAAGGTCGAAAAGAACATTCTTTGGGGGCAATTTGTTAGCTCCCAAATTCGACACTGCCTTGGGTTGCTAAACATTAAGACATAATTAATGTCTAAGTAAAATGAAGCAAAGAGGTTTCGACAGCCTCTAAGGAATCTTCTAAGCTAAACGGTTGAAATAACTTAGAAAAATTAAGAAACCTAAAGTTATGAGCATTTCGACCGTGTAAGAGGTCGTTCGACCGAAATTCTGCAGGAGGATTGCTACGTCGTTTTGAAATTCAAAATTTGGAGGGAGCGGTTCTGTTCATAAGACACGTGGCGAGTTCTAGAGCAGGAAGTTACATGCAATTGACACTTGTTAAATCAAGGAGATACTAGGAAGTTATTAGCAGTTAATTATTATCATTATAAATAGGGATTTGTTAGACAGATTTCTGTGTGTTTTACCATTTGTACAAAGTAACTCCAATCAAATTTACTCAAAGTACCCGAGTGTGAGAAAAGAGTATTTTCACGGAGAATGCACGTTATGTAAAATCACCAACTTTTCAATAAAGTCTTTTACAATTTCAGCAACATTTACATTTCCTCTGTCGAACCACTTGTGCAAGTGTTACCTTTTTTTCCTTTACCTTTCCTGCATCTTTTACTCCAATTCCTCTTTTCCTTTAAACTTTTTATCTTCTTCGATCAGCCTTTTACAAATCTTTTACAGCGTTTCTTTAAGTTTATGCACTTTAAAATACCCAGTCGAAGTCTTTTTCATTACAAGCACATTTACCAGTTCGTTATTACAAGTACTTTAAATCTAATTCTAAACGAAGAATACTTTAGCACATGTCCTAGGATCAATCTGATCGATCCTGTGAGTCACCAAAGTCAAATTTGGAAGATCAGCGGTTGTTTTCCGATTTTCAAGGGAAACAACAGTGTCATGACTCCCTTACGGGGATACGATATCACCTCATTGGAGAATATGATATCATGACTTCACTGGAGGGATTGCTATCATGAATCATAATCAGCCAGAGAAAATCTTAGGATTAGAGACTTCCGGGGATAAAATAAATATCCGCTTCATAGGGAAGATATGGCTTTGGGAGGCTTCATGGAGAAAGCGTAGCAACTTCCTGGGAGTAATACATCGGCTTCTTGGGAGAAAGGTGCATCCAACTTCCCTGGGGATAATATATCAAACTTCCCTAAGGAGAATTCATCAGACTTACTGGGGGAAAATTCACCTGACACTGGGAGTGAGTCCTCAAATAGAATGCGCATCACTTGGAAGATACTGGTATGATCTCTGCAGTCTTGAAAGTCATTGGAGATTACCGGGTTAATCCCAAGCGTTGCAGCTTAAAGTCTCGCTGGGGACTGTGTTGAGGCAATGGTTTAGAAGTGTTTCTGCAACAATGAGATTTACTGGGGAATGATGACCGCCTGGAGTAAAATTCATCGGGTGCATAAAGAATATGGTGAAACAAGCTAGTTTTGATCTCGATGGACTTTGTAGTAGTCGCCATTTTGAAAAACATAATGCCCCAGAGTACCTGATTTATGAGAAAGTCATCTCGAGAGGATTTTACAAAGAAAATGGAGTCTAATTTCCCCACTGTTTTCAAACTCTTGGAAAGATTTGGTCAGATCTCGACATAACTGGCTCAGATCGACTGTGTTATGACTAAATCTTTGAGAAATAGCTCCTAAGAATGTAAGGCTTGCATCAATAGTGATTTGGAAACCGACTGCCCCTATTTAGCAGAATCTTAAGATTTCATTGTCGACCTTTATATGTAAGTTCTAAGATATCAGGAAAAATCAACACGCATGAAATGCTAATTTTGAAACTATCAACGCAACATACATATTTGTCTTGAAATTTTTGTTTTTGAAAAAGATATCGCAATAACTTGTGACCGAATTACTAGTTAGGATATGAATGTAATTTATGACGCCAACATTAAATTGAGCATAGCTCGTAGGAGTCAGGAAACGTTATCTCGTCGAGTATGCTTTCAAGAGAAATCCTGCTTTAATTAGGTCTTTTGAAGGTTGTATCGTGGCTTGGTTCACGGTTTAAGAAACAAAGGGCAAAGGCTCAAAGTTATTTGTACACATCCCTTCTTTGTGATGTTCTCCAATTCTATATTCAGTTAACTGGATACAAGCACTCATATCTCAATCAGATTTGATATGGTCGAGAACTCATCAAGGCTTTGGACATGGTAGTCACTCACCTATTTTTATTTTAGTGTTTGAATCTCACGACTTTGTTCTTTATTGGGGATTCTTTATGGTAACCCTCGTTTTTCTTTTATTCCCTAACTTTTGCCCGGACGGCGTTTTTGGAGTCCAGCGGGATGCCCCAGTTTTGCCTAAGTCTTCTTCACAAGTTTTGACTTAGCGGGTTATATTTTTTGAACGAGTCGTGTGACTCTTTTGAAATGCTTGTGATTGCCCCATTCTTTAGGCAGTAGAGATAGTCATCGTGTTTTTGACCTCTAGCTTCCTAATATGTTAAGGATAAAATGGGTTCTCGAATGTATGCTCCTCCTTTTTAAGAGTCTGAGCGCTCGATCATTTTAACTGAAAAACTACCCTGCCCCAGGTTACAATTGAGGGTTCTTATTTGGAAAAGAAAAAAAACTCCTACTTCAAGGCTCAAAGGGGTTAAAGAGGGATTATCATCCTTATATCTCCAGTGTTTAGGATTTGAAACAATGTCTTACATCATCAGCGGAGTTTCAATCGAAAGCATACGACAAGGGATTTGACGTTTTTGGTTCATCATCCTCCTCCCAATTCTCTATCAAAGCAAGAGATCGGGTAAAGTTGGCATTTATAGATTATGAAAAATAATTTTGTGTGAGAGAATACAAATGGATTTATTTCAGACCAACATATGCGTTGCATTAATTATTCAAAATAAACCAAGTTCGTACATGCTAATTATGCTTAATCAAAGGAACATAATACATATAAATAAACAAAATGAACTGTCTAAAGGAATTTATGAAGTCTTTGTATACGAGGTCGGCACAGTAGTAGCGGTTTCCTCTGGCAGATCCTCATTGAAACAAGGAGTATGAATACGATCACTGCGAGTCGTCTTGCTTGCCCCAGCTATATCTGTCACTTCTCTATTATCAGTCTTCAAATTTTCCATCGAAATAACTTTCCTATATTCTCGGTCAACCATGGTCACCTCATCTTGAGAATCACTGAAATGTAATGAACTAGGATTCTGAATAATTACCGGCTTCGACTAATTCGCTGCAGGAGTAACTGGCTTAGATATTTTGAACACAGGCTTTGCAGAGCTTGATCTTGGCAAATGGAAAACTCTGAGAGGAGTCCTGATCTGAGAAACATCAATAGCATTAACAGCCTCATGGTTAGGCAAAGGGTTATTCTTGACATTTGGTTGAGGATCATCAAAAGATAGTATCTTCTTTTCCAACAAATCTCTGACAAGGTTCTTAAGAGCATAACAGCTTTCTAAATCATGGTCGGGCGCACCCTCATGAAATATACAATGAGCGACGGCGTTATAATTGGCAGGTGGAGGATTATGAGGTGGACCCAAAGCTCGGGTAGTAATCAGACCTTGTTGCACTAATGAAGGGTAAAACTCGGTGAAAGTCATTAGAATCGGAGGACGCGGCTTGTACTGTCTCCTATTCAGACCATTCTGACAGGGAGCCTGATTCTTAGGTTGTTAATAAGCAGGAGCGTTGGGCACTCATTGATATTTGGTAGGAGTTTGTGTAGGCTGATAATCAGGAGGTTGTTGATACACCGGAGCTTGATAGACCGGAGCCGGTTGCACAGGCTGATATGTAGGAAACTGCTGATTGAAGGGAGGTGCAACAGTAGCTACATAGGGTTGTTGAGCATACTGAACGGGATAACCTTGAACATAATTAGGCTGACGTCACCACGGTTGATGAGCAGCCATTTTACGGTTATACCTGCTCGAGAGACTCCTCAGGCATGTAGCTCTTTTATGACGGTCGAAGCTCAGCGCTTTGCGCTGCGGAGGACTGACTTGTTGAACTGGTTGAGCAATAGGAGGAGGCACCAAATCAGTTTGAAGACTATAAGGAGGTACGTTCGCCATGGTAACAGCTGGTTGAGGACCTACAACAGTATTGGTAAGCTCAGAGACAACAATGGGCTGAGTATCCACCTTCGCATTAAGAGCTTGCAGCATCTCCATGATCTGCCCCACACTTCCTCGAAGATCTTCGAGTTCGTTGCTGACACGGTCATTCTCTTGAATTTGTTCTGCCATTATTTTCCGAGCTTGGGCTCTAGTGTTGTACTGATGTAGAGAACTCAGGATGACGGAACTGGAAGGCGAGAGAACCGAGAATAAGACACCGGGAGACAAATGCAATGCAAAAATATGATGCTAAAATGCAAAATGCAGATGAAAGACTTCGTGGAATTCAAGTATTTACGAACATCGCGGGATACCGAAGAAACTTTATTTATTATTTTTTTGAAAATGGATTACAAATAAATAGTCTTAAAGTCTTAAAAAAAATAGCTAAATAAAAGCTAATAAAGTCCTAAGGAAGCATTGTCCACAACTTCAAAGAGTAGGCGGAGAGTAGGAGGAAAATAAATCCTCGTAGATTTTTCTCTTCTTGTAGGAAAGTGCCTCTTCATTCTTGGCCTGAAGTTGCTTCTGAAGTTCGGCATTCTCACTGACGATAACCTGATATTTATTCTTCCATGCTTCTGCTTCATGTTGTGCTTTTCTCAAAGCGATCTTCAACTCTTCATCTTCGGACATGAATACTAGAACATGTTCCCTTCTTGGAGGCAAAGGATCTTGACGAGGATAAGGAATCTTTAGTTTGACTGCCCTTTCTCAGATTCAATGAAGATATGGCTCCAAGGACACACAATTAGGCTTTCCCTGACTTTCTCTGCCTTTCCTATGCAAATGACGCCAAGCGGACACAATCTTATCCTGAAGCTCTTTGTCATCTTTGAAGAAGATTTTCTCCACATGAACATTCTTAGGTGGTTCCTTCAACGGATATCCTAGCTGTCGGCGAGCTAGAACCAGATTCTAGTTGATTCCTCTATTAAAACCAAGTAAGGGTACGTTGGCAAAGTCTCCACAACCATCAATGATTAATGTCCCATCATACACACAGTTATACCAATCAATGTCCGAGTGAGTTAGAGCCATAACCCTTTGTGACCATCGTCCTTTATCGAGATCCCAAAAAGGACCAGACTTAGGCAAGTGCAAAATAAACCACTTGTATAATAAAGGCACACAACAAGTAATCATCCCTCCACCATGGAAATTTTGGAGATGCACAGAATGGTAAGCGTTAGCCAATAAAGTCGGTACTGGATTATTCTTTATGAAGATCTTAATGGCGTTGAGATCAACGAGGCCTTCAAAACTTAGAAAAAGTAGCACTCCATAAATAAGTAAGGCGAGGATTGCCTCAAATGTATTCATGCTAAAAATGATTGGCATAGTACTGGGCTTTCTTGATTAAGAAGTTCGTGGGTAACCCAAGAGTTCCACCTTTAGTACTCATATTACCCTTGATGTCAGATACCCTCAAGCATATGGCTCTAGCAATGTCTTTCTCTTTAGGGTCCTTCTCCTAGAAAGGGAAGGGAGATCTGTCCAAAATAGGCAACCCCACCAATTGAGAGTACTCTTCTAAATTAGGCAATATCTGATAATCTGGGAATGTAAAGCAATGATAATCCAGATCATAGAACTGTAACAAGGTAGAAAGAAGTCTTTCGTCCACTTAAAGTTTCAACAAAGGTAACAGCTTCCCATATTTGTTTCTAAATCCCTCTTGGTCTTGAACCAAATTTCCTAGCTTCCTTAGGTCATCCAACTTAAGACTCTTAAAAGAATATTTCAAAGTATTTCTCCTATTGTAATCCATGGTATCCTGCAATGTTCATAAGTAAGGATGAATTCCATGAAATCTAATGCAATATGATGCTTTATGGATGCAATGCGCAAACATACACAAGCAAACAAAGGTCCTAGGTTAAAGGAACATGAGCGGAGTCAAGGTTTGCCCATCCCCAAAAGATATGTACTAAAGGTTAGTTGTACCTGCAGAACAAGGGTTCTAAAGAGGTGCCCAAAGTCACCAGTCCCTCTTTCGGATATTATCAATCTCTCGACTGACTCGGTGGTTAATAATATTCTCAAGAGAACCTCTTTTGAGTGTAGCATCGCGTAGAAACTATTTGGGAATACTCCCCCATAGTCCTTACACTACGTCCTAGATAAGGCCAAGGTTGGGTTAGGTAACTACGGTCCCTAGTATCACGGACTCCTAGCCGAAAATAGTAAGGGTTTTCACGACTATACTCGTTCAACCGAACTAAATTTCAGAAGGGTCTCAACTGAGCGGTGATTCTCAATTCAGCTTGGCCGGGACTCACTCCCTATAAGCCTCGTCGAATATATCACCTTCCTATAATAATGTCACGCAAGTCCGGATGTAGGACTTATCTCACAACAAGGATACCCCAAGCAAGGTACAAGATATATATATATATATATATATATATATATATATATATATATATATATATATATATATATATATATATATATATATATATATATATATATATATATATATATATATATATATATATATATATATATATATATATATATATATATATATATATATATATATATATATATATATATATATATATATATATATATATAAGCAAGCAAATAATGAAGCAAATAGTAAAAATAATAACAAGGTAGGGGTAACCCTTAAAATTAGGACATTCCCCAGTGAAGTCACCATTTTCTGTTGCGGTGAGAATAGGATATCAAATTATTAATTAATTTGAATCACAATCTTTGATTCACAACCGGTCTTTGATTTATTCGAAGGAAAGGTTAAAGAGAGGAAAAACCTATTTTGCATCGTAAACAATGCGGGGAGAGATCTAGGTAAGGGGTTGGTTAAGCTTAGGGAAGGTATTAGCATCCTAAACTTCTGTAGTACCCTACAGGAACCTCTTGTTTAATACTACTATTTTGTTGATTATTTGCTTAAGGGTTATGCTAAGGGTTAGAGGTTAAAGAGAAAGACCTAAGGGGTTAGTCCTAAGTTTACTCGCCAATATTCGCATCTTGTGCCTACGTATCCTAGATAGGGGATGGAATCAGAGTAATCGTAGTTCCCCTCGAAAGGGAGGAAGAGAAACTTCTTGACGGTGGTCAAGATTTCAATGGGGAATAAGCGTTCTTAAGGAAGCGCTTACGTAGAGTGCGGCGACTCTTATATCTTCGTTGTAATTGAATTGAATTAAAAAGGGGAAGATAGGTATTCCACGGCGGGAAACCTAAAACGGAATGCGGCGACTCCTTATCCTAATGCTAGGGTAAAGGGTAAAATTGTCCATGGCGGGATGCCTAAGCATGAGTACGGCGACTCAACGTCTTGACGTTTGAAAGGTAAAGGTGTGTCTAAGCACGAGTACAGCGACTCAAATTCTATGGCTTGGAAGGTGAAAGATGGACGAGGGTTAAGGACTATTGACACGGCGGTCAAACGGCTAGACCTTTCCTTCGGAGGGGAACTTACGGAGAATAATGAACAGTGAAAAATTGATAAGCCATGAAGATGTTGGAATAAAATACACGTGATAGGAATGTGAGATAGCAACGATAATGTCAGATCATTGTGCAAAAATAAATAAAAAAGGTTAATAAGCGAATTCATGGATAATCAAGAATGATGTTAGGAATGAAGAATGATTAAGTGGATTGATGAATTAACAAGAATTAAAATTAAATAAACTATGGTCTTGTGAGATTTTTGAAAAAAGTTTGAGTTTTAATTAAATAAGAAAGATTAAAAATGTATGATATACAAAAAGAAAGGAATTAAAGTGCTAGGATTTTAATTTTTTAAAAAAAATATTTAAGAAAACGTTAGAGTTTTAATTTTAAAAAAAGGAGTTATTGAATTTGATTTTAAAAAAGTGTTAGAATTGTTTTTTTAAACAAAAGTTAATTTTAATCATTAAGAACAAAGTTAGAATTTTAGAAAAAGTAATAGACTTAATTAAAAAATTGTTAGTTAAAAAAAGAGTTAATTTAATTATAAAATGTTAGTTAATATTAAAAAGAAAAAGAAGGGTTATTAAGAACAGATTTAAAAAATTTTAAACTAAATCAGAATTAATTAATAAAAAAATGGAAAATGAAAGGGTTAAAGAGAGGGGGGGCGAATGATCCTGTGGGTGCAGGTGTATGGGATGTATGTTGAGGGTGCAAATGAGAAGCATGTGATTTGCCTAATACAGGATGGTGAGCCGTGATCATGAGGGTGCATAGGATTATCATGTGTGCGCGTGTACGAAATCATTTACAACATATAAAAGGAAAAAAAATGAAAACCCTAACTCTACCCCCCACTTCTTCTTGTCCGCCGCCCCACCTCCTATTTCCTCCCTCTCTTCTGAATTTTCTCTCTTCCTCCTTCTTGTTTGCATGCTCTTCTCTTCTGAACCTGGAAAAAAAACAACCAGAATGTTAACATCAGGGAGCTCACGTTTTTTTATTTGATGATGTTGTTCGTCTTGCGAGGATGATGATGCTGGCCGCGATGTTGAGTATTCTGTGATGGTGATGATTCACATGTCCTCTAAGATGATTTGCGGGTGACGATGATAAGGAATTTTAATTTCTCTGAGTCTGGTTGGGTTCGTTTGCGGCCGGTTGGACGGATGATGTTGTGTGTTGTTCTCAGCCGTGGCTGAAGGATTGATGAAAAATCCGTCTGAAGATGGTTGATCTTGATGAACTCTTTTTGTGTGGATTTTATCCGTTTTTGTGACGGCTGAGATCCTCCTAGGGTTTTTTCCCTAATGATTTATACTGATGTTCTTGGTTCTGGGCCTGAACTTACGTTATTTTTTATATTTATTTTTGCTGATGAAACTGAGATTTTATTTGATTGATAAACCAGATGGATTTTGATTTGGTCAATCTGTTTTCGGATTTGATTTTTTTCACTTGATGATGACAGGATTTGTGGATTTGGCCTTGCTGGAATTTCTGTGATATTAATTTCCTATTTCATCTCTTAGATCCATGATTCCTGATGATTGAAAACTGGATTTTGTTGGTTCGATTAGTTCTAATCTGGATCTTGGATTATGGATTTGGATATCGGATTAAGGCCTGTTTGGCTGAAAAAAGATTTTTCACAAAAAGCTCTTTTTCTCAGAAACTTCTCTCTCTCGGAAACAAATTGGAACATATATTGTCAGGTCCGTGTCGGGGTCGGAAAATGGAGTCGGGAGCTAGCGGCGACCTCGTTGTCGTTGCCCTCCCGACACGCCCAGTGATGAAACTTTTCTAAGGGTGTCGGAATAATTAAAAAACCAATTTTTTTATTAAGTTGATTTTCTAACCGATTGACATTTTTGCATCTGATGTGTCTGGTTTTGCAGGTTTTGGAAGCTTCGGAAATGAAGAAACATCGGAAGTTGAAGAAACTCGAAGTTAGAACTTTAGGACTTGATTTAGGACTTGTAATTTTGTAGTCTTCAAAATATGAATTCCCGAATAAATGTTGTAATAAAAAATTATACGGAAATTGAATAAGTTCAGCCTTTAATAATAAAAAATGATTTTCTGACTAAATTCAATCCGCATTCCTTTTCTGAATAAACTCGCACTTCGCCATCCGACTTTGAAACTTAACCGCTTGCAAATATTTGGAATCAACTGACATCCAACGCAAATTCTAAATTCAACTGAACCTTTGAGAATTAACCCGTACTCGATAATAAAATCGGTGAATATGGCCTTGAATAAATAAATAAATAAATCCAATTTCATGGAAAAAATGAATTTTATTCCGCATTTAAATCCCAACCCAATCTCGGATAATCCTGACTTTTGTAACATGAAACGAATCCACTGATACTCGCGACAAAGCCAAACTAATTCATTAGAACTCTGATGCGAACCATAATTCCATTGCGCCTTTAAAACGTAACTCGTAACCAGACAGAGGACAAAAAATGAATGCGGCTCGAACCTGTTCAGATGACTTATTTGGAATAAATTTCGCACTGATTCAAATCTAAATCCATTTATTTTAACGCCTTCAAATCAATATGGTGCATAAATCCAACAACATTTCAAAAATCCATCTGATGACTAAATCCCTGTTCTCAAATAAAGACGGACTATATCAAGAAGAATTTGACGTCAATACCGTCATAGAAATCCAACCGTTATCAACCCAAATGTCGCGTGAATCGAGAGGTAGAAAACCCTAGTTTCTTGAGGATCTTTTGATAATAATCTGGCTCTATAATCGTCAACAGACTGCGAACTAACGACACGTATGCGCCTCGTGAATTAAAGGCACACAGTAATATTTTCTCGCTTTTTCAATGCGCCTGCAAAACGAGCAATCTGCACAAACCGGTTAGCGGTTAGTTAAAATGAAATACAGAACAAAATGAAATGCAAGATGAATCTAAGGGTAAAATTTGGGGTATGATAGTATCTTTGACAATTTTCAGCAGTCATAACTCTAGCAGAGTAAGCTCCATGCGTAGATCCTTGGTTTTCTAAGCTTACAGCTTCCCCGCCAAAGAATAGATTACCTAAAGGTGCACAAAGCTTTCCGTACACATCCATTAATTTTCCAACCAAATCATAAGAGTAACAACTAAGAAAATTTGGATTTGTTCCCCAATGTGACACAAGATACCGAAATGGTTCACAAGCATCAGGAAACATCTTCTTAAGTTTGCAGCTGACTCATCAGATAGCTCCTTAATATCAAGTGACAACAATGGCTTTAAGCTTCTCTAAGTCGTTGCAGCAATCCACACGGAAAGAGCTGGCTCAACATCAATAATCTGTCCAAAGCAAAATCAGACACATTACCAATCCTTTCCAAAACAGCCAGCCGACATATTGAAAGAGAAAAATCACGGTTATCACAAGCTCCACAAAATCTTTGCATCAAAGAGTCATGAAACGTGATGTTAGCCATTGAATGCGAGCGAAACCGAAATGGAAAACTACAATCACATTTTTACGGTAAAATCGAAGACGTCAGAATAAAATTGGAAAGAAATCAGAACAGGCTCAAACATGCCTGAATCGGAATGGAAACTAATAACTTGCAAATCACAATTGGTATCTTCTTTTTCCAAATCAAGAATCGACAGGGCCAACGCGCATTCAATATGCCTCATTTGATTTGCAAATCTTTGAGCCTATGTAAAACCACAAAATTCATAACACAAGGGGGGAGAAGGATACATAGTTCTTTCAGAATTTCACAAAAAATTACACATACTACAACAGTGAAAAAAAACATTCGCAGCAGTATTCGCATCATAGAAATACACACAAAAATTCACAGAACCTCACAATTCACACGAGTACACACAATCAGAGTAGCAACACAACACACAGAACACGGACGACAGAGCAGATAAACCCATCCTCAAAAATTCAAATGGCATCCACATACAACATTATACACACACAAATAACCATGAGCAGCATGCACGCCTAACAACCGCATACGTATCAGCAATTAGATAACGCGAAATCGCTAAAGTATGAAATCTGCAAAAAAACGAATACAATAGCAAAGAGAGAAGAAGACGAATCCACAACTTTAAAACGCAAAAAAGGTAGGAGAGACTTATCTTGTCATCCAGATCCTCCATTGTAGGTAACAACTTTTTGATTCCTTCTTTTCTTCCCCCAATTTGTTGTTTTGTCATGCTTGAATCACTTGTAATTTCACTTTAACGTAAAATTTCGCTACTTGTTTGGAGTTTGGAAAGTTACGTTTTGTTTAGGGCTCGAGGGTGTTTGCAGCTGCGGAAAGATGTACAAGTTAGGGGAAGAAGAATGGAGGTACGCATGAGAAGGAGGAGAGCGAGGTCATTTGAAACGGAGGTGCGTATGATAGGGAGAAGAACAGAGGAGGATTTGCGCATGAGAGTGAGTTTCCACGGTTGAAGGGCAAATTGAATTGAGAAGGATAGGGGAAATACTGAGGAGACGCATGCGGCATCATTGGATTGTTATTCCTAATGATCGAACCTTCCAACTTGGCCTTTGACTTAGACCCAATATACTTGAAGTCTTGGTGCACCTCCCGTTTCATAGATCCACACCCCTTTTGTTTTATATTTTGCTTAGCTTTTTAATTAGTTTCTAATTAACCTTTAATCAAACTAATTAATTAACTTTTAATCAAATTCAACTAATTAGTTTCTCATTAGACTTTAATCTAATTAGAATTTGTTAGTTCCATGGTTCTATTATATAGAATTGTCCATGGTTCTATGATTGGCTAAATTTTGGTAAAACATGATCCTGCACTGATAATTAAGCAGGATGTTATAGCATCTCCATCTGCCGTGGTGACAGAACTGTTGTGGAGTGTTTTAATGTGAATGTCATGTTGAATGTCGTGACATCCAACACGACATCCATTTGCTGTCATGACAGAACTACCGTCATGTGTGAGAAACAGCAGGAGTAGTGGTGTAGCAGGGGCTGATGACTCATGGCATCGCTACTAGTGCAACAGGAGCTATCAGGAGCTGATGACAGAACTCCTGTCATGGATGTCATGTATGCAGAAGGAGCTAGCACGAGTTGATGACATAAATGTTGTCATGGAAGCAGAAGGAGCTAGCAGGAGCTGAGTGTCATGAAATCAATGACTAGTACAACAGTAACTGCTGTGTGTTAGCAGTAGCCACAACAGGTTAAGTTGTGATGAAGTTCCTCACAGGTGGTGAGTGAGGTGTGCAGCCACAACAGGTTGAGTTGTGATGAAGTTCCTCACAGGTAGTGAGTGAGGTGTGTTGTCATATGTCTTAAGCAGGACATCGCTGCATGACAACAGAAGGAGCTGCTAGTGTACATCTCTTGACAGAATTGGTTTAGATGGATGAGACCATGTTGAAAATACCTCATCAGTAAATATGTTAAGGAGATTTATTAGGAACAAGAATAGATTGTATTGGTATTCATAAAAAGATCTTGGAGACCTTTTAGGAAACTTTAATATACTTGTTTCTAATGTTAAGATTGGGTAAAGTCAGGTCTGGTGTAAAGAAAAATCTGCAGAAGAGTGGAAGTCATGCTGAGTGTCATAACATCAAGCGTATGACATCAGGTAGCTGACGTGCACAACAGGCATGTTGGTTTTCTGGTATAATGTGTGAGATAGCTCAGGCTAGATTTTAGGAGACTTATTAGGGTTCCCTAGTTATCTCAGGAGAGATCCTAGGCAGTGTTGAACGTATCATGAAAAGCATATGACCTAATTGAAAGCTCCTTGAATTGTGGAAATTAGTTTTACTTTGTTAAAACTAATGTTTGTTACTTTGGAGCAACCCAAGCCCAGTCTGCACAACTATTAAAGGAAGAGCAGAAGCAGAAGAAATTAAGCACTCACATCAAGAACAACTTGAGTGTAAAATAAAGGTCTATGGTTTGAGAGTCCCTTGTGTGTAAGTCACCCTTTGTATCTTTTGATACATTGTGGTAGACATAATTGTGAGTGAAGAAGGCTAGTCTTCACGTGTGAATTATGTTTAGGAATACTTGTACTCCAAGCAATTGTCTGGTGGATGATTGCATTGGATAGGTAGATTCTAGGTTGTGTCTCACTCAAAGCTGAGAAGCAAGAGTGTGTGAGTTCCTTGATCAAAGTTGTGAAGCAAGATCAAGGTGTGTATGAAGTGTCTCTTCATATTTATTCTGTATTTGTGAATTGTATATCACTGTGTTGTGATTGAGGGGGAGTGAGTGGGTATACTCAGGTCTAGAGTGTCTCTAGGTTGAAGTGTCATTGGGTAGAAATTAAGTGAGGAGTGCAAACTGGTTGTTTGACTTTGAATTGATTCTACTAATAGTAAATTTCCTCCCTGGCTTGGTAGCCCCCAGATGTAGGTGATGTTGCACTGAACTGGGTAAACAATTACTGTGTTATTTATCCTTCAACATTTTCAATTCTGCACAATTTAAATGTTTAGATGAATAGTCTGTCAGTATGTAGATGTCACAACAGAGGTCATGACGTTGGTCATGACATTGCCACAATTTAAAGAAATTTAAATTGTTCATGATCTGTCATCGTCCTTGTTTCAGCAGAGATCAATGTTCTTGGGACATCTGAAATCTGCATACCAGAATTTCAATTGGTATCAGAGCAGGCATCTTGGCTGTTCTGGATGAGATCTTGGGAGATACTTTTTGGTGTTTTGAACAATGAGAAGCTGCAACTGAGTTGCTGAACTTGCTAAATGTTTGAGTTGTTGCTTATGGAGTATTGAATGTTTGAGTTGTTGCTTATGGAGTATTGAAGGAGGCTATGTATATGTTGTTGTACCCTCTGATAGAGGAGCTTCTATGACCTGGTGAATGGTTGTCCAAAGGAGGAGTGGCTACCTCTGTGTGATGTCCCTTTAAGATGTGCTGACATCTTGGTTAGGGCATGTTGAAGATGTTCTTTCAATTGTTCCGCTGCATATTCTTCTGATGAAAGAACTCTGGAGGTCATGTTATTCTTGAAGATATCAACAAAGCTCTAGTCATTCCAACGTCAGGAGCAATGGAATGAAGAGAGTTGGTTGGTGTTATATGTTGACCTTGTGATTGAAAGTTTGGACAGAAGACATAGGCAGGATGAGTCAAGGGTGCCAGCCTTGATGTTTCAGCAGTCGAGATATTTATACTAAAGAATACCTTTGGCATGTATAAAGTATAAATATCCATCAGAGTCTTCTCAACAACCAGATGTTGAGGCATTCCATCAGCAAAGAGGGTGTTGAACTTTGTTGATTCAAGGAGTAAATCTCTAGCTCAAATGAGATACAGTTGGATCTGTCCTTATTCTAGTAAGTTTCTTGGCAAGAAAGTAAGGCTAGAATGGAGTGCTGATGGAAGTGAAGATGAAGACAGTTCTCTTGAATCAGCTTAATAGAGTGCAGCAGGTGTGAAAGTTTCCTGGCAAGAAACTAGTCTAGAAGATGTTGCTGGTAGCTCTGCTTGGGTCAGTTTATTTCTGATCTAAGTGCACAGGAGCATGAGATTTGGCTCAGCTTGGAGGTCAAGGATAAGTGGCAGCTATCTCTGACTTTCTAAAGAAGTCTCTACTTAAGGAAAGCGGGAATCCTTGTGTAAAGATTTCTTTTGTGACCCTTCCTCATTAAAGAATCAAGCCTTGGCATGTTTGGTTTCTCTTAAGAGGAGTTCATGAAGCAAATGCAGTTCAAGCAATGTGGTGTGGTCCAATAAAGCAAGATGGAGGCTGTCTACTCAAACTCAAGTCTATGAGCTCTTTCTGATTGAGTGATGAGGTTACTCTAAGTGGAAGAATGAAAGCCTGAACTGTCCAGCTGGATGTCTTAACCAAAGTTGTAACATCAAACAGAAACTTCATGATCTCATTAATGTTGTGGCACATCATTTGAAGATAATCTCCTCGGGTATGAATGAAATTGATACTATCTCATGTAGTTTGCAGGAGCTGTATGAAGGAGTAGGGGTTACAGGTCTAAGTCTTGGTGTATCTAAGTTGCCTTGGAGCATGTAGGATATAAAAGAACAAGCTTGCTAGAGCTCTGAAAGATGCTGAGTAACCAAACAGTGGCATTTGGTTATTTAAGTAGTGAGCCTTTAGAGAACTATTCTTGTGCAGAAGGGTAGTTATTTGAAGACCACAGAAGGTTCTGGAACGGTTCATGCTTGGAACTAGTTACTCTTGTGCAGAAGGGTAGTTGGTTGAAGACCAAAGGAGGATCTGTTTCTGGTCATCTATTGGGGCTTGTGGTAGAAGCCCTAAGTTATGTATGGAAGATTACCCTCTTCTGGAGATGTATTTGATCAAGCTGGTGGAGTTGTGTTCTCTGAAGATCTTCAGTTGGATTACTAGGCAGAAGTAAGTCCAGTTCTGAACCAGTGGATATTGTTTGGGGTTCCTTGGAAAAGGACTTGAAGATCTAGTGCAGAACGTGTAATTCACTAAGAAGTACTCTATCTTGTCATACGGGAGAATGATGAGGTAAAAGGACTATCTTGGAATATGATGTGAAAGGATTGGACAAGACTGGAATGGATCATTGATTGACTGCATGAAAGTCTGGATTCTAATAAGAAGATTCACCAATTAATTCAGAAGCTTTCTAACTTATCATATGGGAGAATGATGAGGAAAGAATGTCTTGGATTATGGGGTGTCTATCTTGTACTCAGCCTAAGATCAGAATATTTGTGGAGAAGTGGTCTCTTCTGCTACAAGTAACTCAAGGAAGAGGTGGATCAGTTTGATGCCCTCTCACTGAATGAGCATGGAGTTGGTCATGAGAGATAATGTGGTGATCTTGGAGCATCATTTATCAAAGATAGGGGTGAGCTTTTGACTGATGGGTGTACTATTTGCTTATGGTGAATGCGTTCAACATGTGTGTTGAACAGAGAATGAGTTCTTGAATACATGAAGATGTGTCTTATGTTTTCCATTCACGTGCACTGGTTACCCTTGATATGGGGAGTTATACCTTTATCCAGGATCTGTTGCTGCAAGAGTGCTGGTACCAAGATTGTTTGTGGTTTCAAACATTTTGGGATTTTATGAAGATAGAATGTCAGACAAGATGTTGTGACATTGGGTTACTGCTCCAAGCTCATGGTGAACATGACAAGTGCCTTCCTTTTGGTTCTGTCCTTAGGATGCACATGGATCTAGTCAAGTTTAATAGGCCTCTATCCTAGTGTGTCTGGTGAAGATAAAGATCAAGACATCATCAGCTTTGATCCTGTGCAAATGGAAGGACCTTTACCCTGACATCTTGGAGATCTTCCAGATAGTTATTCTGCAACTCTTCTGCTATCTGTTCCAGTATGGTTTGTAGGAATGTAAAGCTGCAGTATAAAGATGTTGAAGAAAGTCTTCATATGTTTGGGTTCTCTCTTTCAGGGGGAGTACTGAGTATGCATGACAGGGGAGCTGTGTACATGGAGCTGTATGCAAAGGTGATGATTCTCAGGCAAGCTTATGATCTTGAACCACTAATGAGGGTATAATGTCAGACAAGATGGCTTGATGTTGTGCTGGCTGGTGTATTGTTGTGCCTTGGCAACATGTTTATGGGTTACTGTCTGGGAGAATTTATTTTTCTCTACAGAATATTTGTGTGTCTCAAATTGGGGATTTAAGATCAATTGTTACTTGTGGCAAGTAGTTAATTGATTATCCTTTAATTGGTGATGTCAAAAGTGTCATTCCTGAAGGTGCAGCTTCAGACAAGACAAGAACCCAAGATTCAAGACTGATTCAAGGTGTACTCTCAAGGAGCTTTGGTTCAGGGATGACTTTACACTGGTTGAGTGAGTTCAACAAGAAGTTTAAGTCATTGTCCATGATTGTTGGTGCAGTCTTTAGAGGTCAAGAAATGGCAGACTTGGACACCATGTACAATATGTACACTTACTCCAATTTTTGTCAATTTTTGACTAAACCAAGGGGGAGTTAAGTGTTGTTAAAGGTTGTTATCTGTTGCAACTATCAAGGGGGAGCATGATAGTGTGTGAGGCTGGAAAAACTATTGTTGCTGCCCTGATAAGGTGTTTGGTTGTTTTAGCCAAAATTTACCAAAGGGGGAGATTGTTAGTTCCATGGTTTTATGATATAGAATTGTCCATGGTTCTATGATTGGCTAAATTTTAGTAAAACATGATCCTGCACTGATAATTAAGCAGGATGTTATAGCATCTCCATCTGCTGTGGTGACAGAACTGCTGTGGAGTGTTTTAATGTGAATGTCGACATCCATCTGCTGTCATGACAGAACTACTGTCATGTGTGAGAAACAGCAGGAGTAGTGGTGTAGCAGGGGTTGATGACTCATGGCATCGCTACTAGTGCAGCAGGAGCTAGCGGGAGCTGATGACAGAATTGTTGTCATGGATGTCATGGATGCAGAAGGAGCTAGCAGAAGCTGATGACATAACTGCTGTCATGGATGCAGAAGGAGCTAGCAGGAGTTGAGTGTCATGACACCAATGACTAGTACAGCAGTAACTGTTGTGCGTTAGCAGTAGCCACAACAGGTTAAGTTGTGATGAAGTTCCTCACAGGTGGTGAGTGAGGTGTGCAGCCATAATAGGTTGAGTTGTGATGAAGTTCCTCACAGGTAGTGAGTGAGGTGTGTTGTCATGTGTCTTAAGCAGGACATCGTTGTATGACAACAGAAGGAGCTGCTAGTGTACATCTCTTGACAGAATTGGTTTGGATGGATGAGACCATGTTGAAAATACCTCATCAGTAAATATGTCAAGGAGATTTATTAGGAACAAGAACAAATTGTATTGGTATTCATAAAAGGATCTTGGAGACCTTTTAGGAAAATTTAATATACTTGTTTCTAATGTTGTTCTGCAGAAGATTGGGTAAAGTCAGGTCTGGTGTAAAGAAAAATCTGCAGAATAGTGGAAGTCATGCTGAGTGTCATAACATCAAGCGTATGAGATCAGGTAGCTGACGTGCACAGCAGGCATGTTGGTTTTCTGGTATAATGTGTGACATATCTCAGGCTAGATTTTAGGAGACTTATTAGGGTTCCCTAGTTATCTCAGGAGAGATCCTAGGCAGTGTTGACCGTATCATGAAAAGCATATGACCTAATTGAAAACTCCTTGAATTGTGGAAATTAGTTTTACTTTGTTAAAACTAATGTTTGTTACTTTGGAGCAGCCCAAGCCCAGTCTGCACAACTATTAAAGGAGGAGCAGAAGCAGAAGAAATTAAGCACTCACATCAAGAACAACTTGAGTGTAAAATAAAGGTCTAGGGTTTGAGAGTCCCTTGTGTGTAAGTCACCCTTTGTATCTTTGATACATTGTGGTAGACATAATTGTGAGTGAAGAAGGCTAGTCTTCACGTGTGAATTATGTTTAGGAATACTTGTACTCCAAGCAATTGTCTGGTGGATGATTGCATTGGATAGGTAGATTCTAGGTTGTGTCTCACTCAAAGTTGAGAAGCAAGAGTGTGTGAGTTCCTTGATCAAAGCTGTGAAGCAAGATAAAAGTGTGTATGAAGTGTCTCTTCATATTTATTCTGTATTTGTGAATTGTATATCACTATGTTGTGATTGAGGGGGAGTGAGTGGGTATACTCAGGTCTAGAGTGTCTCTAGGTTGAAGTGTCATTGGGTAGAAATTAAGTGAGAAGTGCAAACTGGTTGTTTGACTTTGAATTGATTCTATTAATAGTGAATTTCCTCCTTGGCTTGCTAGCCCCCAGATGTAGGTGATGTTGCAACGAACTGGGTAAACAGTTACTGTGTTATTTATCCTTCAGCATTTACAATTCTGCACAATTTAAATGTTTAGATAAATAGTCTGTCAGTATGCAGATGTCACAACAGATGTCATGACGTTGGTCATGACATTGCCACAATTTAAAGAAATTTAAGTTGTTATGATTTGTCCTCGTCCTTGTTTTAGCAGAGATCAATGTTCTTGGGACATCTGAAATCTGCATACCTGAATTTCAGAATTTATTTTTAATCAATTTTAATTTTAATGAGAAATTAATTAGTGGTTTAATTAACTAATTAGTTTTTTCAATCAGATACTGGTTCAATCACTTGTGGTTAGTTTGATCTTGATGATCTATGTTTTTTCTTCTAAGCATGCAACAATAGTATTGTAAGACATTAAGTCTCAAGATTTTCAACTTAATAGCATGGTCAAAAGAGTATGGCAATCAACTCATAACAACTTAAAAATCTCAATAACACAAAAAGTTTGTAACGTCGACAACAATGGCACAAAAATCAAACTAAGCGTTTATCCAAACCCATGTTACATTATCAGAGCAAGGGACCACTAAATAAAAGCGATAAAATACGGAAGTCATTCCAAGGCTATCTTCCACTTACTTTAGCAATGCTACTCCTGAGTATCTGCAGAATGCCCATGTAAAGGCAACATTCAAACAAAAGGGGTAAAAATACGATTCAATAAGAACGGTAAAAGAAAATAAGAAGTAGATTAATCTAACAACATCACACACAAAATACAATAACATAGGCATAACAAATATTCTCATCCACACAACATAACATCAAAAATAATCACCAAATGCAACACAAATGCAAATGTACTAGACAATCGACTTGCATGTGGTACCAAATTATGAACACTTAGGTCTATTTCACTCCACGATCCCCACCATATGATCAATTCCCTCTTGGAACCGGAGCACACCAAAAGCGTTCCCATCACCATAGGCAATGCTTCACTAATTCCTCAATAGAATTAGCTACTCACACTTGATCCCCACCATAGGATCAAGGATCACCAAAATTGGACCGAGGTCCGTACACCATGATGCATGAATTCACAATAACATGCAATATCACCACAATACTCATCAAATTTATCACTAAAATAACCACCAAAATTATCACTAAAATAATCACCAAATTATCGTTCAAGAGTATAATCAAAATTGTCATCCAAAATTATAAATTGAGAGGGTTTCCAAGGAACTCAAAACAACTCTACATCAATCCTTGCAACTCTGAAACAACTCTAAAGTGTTCAAAAATGCTCTACTGACAACTCTTACTCATAAAGATAACTCGTATGGACTTAATCGGCAATTCTAACAACTCTATAGAGAACTCTAATGAACTTAAAAATAATTAAGTTGGCCAAATAATCTAATTATTTATCTGTAACTCAGAACTTCAAAAACATATTATATTAATAATACTATATTATTATTATTATTATTATTATTATTATTATTATTATTATTATTATTATTATTATTATTATTATTATTATTATTATTATTATTATTATTATTATTATTATTATTATTATTATTATTATTATTATTATTATTATTATTATTATTATTATTATTATTATTATTATTATTATTATTATTATTATTATTATTATTATTATTATTATTATTATTATTATTATTATTATTATTATTATTATTATTATTATTATTATTATTATTATTATTATTATTATTATTATTATTATTATTATTATTATTATTATTATTATTATTATTATTATTATTATTATTATTATTATTATTATTATTATTATTATTATTATTATTATTATTATTATTATTATTATTATTATTATTATTATTATTATTATTATTATTATTATTATTATTATTATTATTATTATTATTATTATTATTATTATTATTATTATTATTATTATTATTATTATTATTATTATTATTATTATTATTATTATTATTATTATTATTATTATTATTATTATTATTATTATTATTATTATTATTATTATTATTATTATTATTATTATTATTATTATTATTATTATTATTATTATTATTATTATTATTATTATTATTATTATTATTATTATTATTATTATTATTATTATTATTATTATTATTATTATTATTATTATTATTATTATTATTATTATTATTATTATTATTATTATTATTATTATTATTATTATTATTATTATTATTATTATTATTATTATTATTATTATTATTATTATTATTATTATTATTATTATTATTATTATTATTATTATTATTATTATTATTATTATTATTATTATTATTATTATTATTATTATTATTATTATTATTATTATTATTATTATTATTATTATTATTATTATTATTATTATTATTATTATTATTATTATTATTATTATTATTATTATTATTATTATTATTATTATTATTATTATTATTATTATTATTATTATTATTATTATTATTATTATTATTATTATTATTATTATTATTATTATTATTATTATTATTATTATTATTATTATTATTATTATTATTATTATTATTATTATTATTATTATTATTATTATTATTATTATTATTATTATTATTATTATTATTATTATTATTATTATTATTATTATTATTATTATTATTATTATTATTATTATTATTATTATTATTATTATTATTATTATTATTATTATTATTATTATTATTATTATTATTATTATTATTATTATTATTATTATTATTATTATTATTATTATTATTATTATTATTATTATTATTATTATTATTATTATTATTAATAAATTATATGCATATTACAGTGAAAAGAAATACAATCTGTATAAAACGAAGCCATTCCTATTATGCATTAACATAAGAACGCCGCTACAGAATCGGTGCATATATGCATCATGTAACTTAGAAACATAAATTATAATATATATATATATATATATATATATATATATATATATATATATATATATATATATATATATATATATATATATATATATATATATATATATATATATATATATATATATATATATATATATATATATATATATATATATATATATATATATATATATATATATATATATATATATATATATATATATATATATATATATATATATATATATATATAAGGCACGGTACTGTTTGGCATACTATATATATTTTCTAACGATCCTTATTATTATATTATAACGAAACACCAACTATGAATAAAAGTGAAGCACGCTACAGTACATAAATCTCCGATAATTGAATCCTTCTACGGTACATAAACTCCATGCAATATGTAGTATCCCGAAATATATACATCAAATTATATAAATTTAACATCAATAAAATCAGTCAAACATCTAGGCTTCATAAAAAAACATAATTGAGGTTAAAAAAATCTTTCTACCCTTTCATGATACTCTTATTATTGAACCAAATTTTCACTTTTATCTTAGATTTCCAGCAAGCACTCTAAACTTTTTAACATTGATGGTTTTTCCTCTATAAGCTTTGTCCTTCCCAATTGTTCTGGTTGCATCTCTTCTTCCAAAATAGGTAGTGACACTCTCAGATTCTCCAAAACTCTATTTTACTCCAACACATATTTCATTCTAATTAGGCTATTCCCCTTTTACCCTTAACTTAACCATATTTTTTTTATAATATCCTTACTCCTCTTACTAACTCCAATCGATAGCTATTTTTATTTAACTTAATATTTATTCTAATAAATCAATTGTCCATAAAACTATATTATTTCCTTTATTTTTCTATAACATCTTATTTTCCAACTAAATCTCACTATTTTATTTTATTCTACTTAATTAATCAATTCAATAAAAATACTATATATTCTAATAATTAAACAAAATTCTCATTAATATAATTAAAAAAAAAGTCAAACTATTACTCTCTCTATACCCCTACTTCAAAGACACTTACCCCACAATCACATAATAATTAATTTAAAACATCAATTAATTATATAAAAATCTATATAATTCAAATTAAATTAATTAATTGAATTCGGGGTGTTACAGTAAGCATTTTCGTAAATTATGGAGACTGTCAAAACCGCTAGTAGCTTTGTACTCGAGATGCTTTGTATTTTCTCTTCTTTCGAATGTCCTCGTACACCTCGATCTTCATCTCTTCACTTGGCGTCAATTTTCCATCTGGGAGAGGGGTTCTAATGACAGATCACCATTGAATTTAAAGATGTTAAGGATCTCAGTGGCAATGATCAAATGTGGTAGGTTAAAATTAGAATAATTAACAACTCATGTCACAACGACATATCTTGTGATTCACGGCGGTAATGTCTATAATCTTCGGTAACTTTGCGTTTAGGATTCCATTTACCTTGTTGCGATCTAGGAATCCTGATGCTATATGATCTTCGCTTATCGTTTGAATATTATTTGCCATATGGAGAAGGTACTTTGATAGCACATCTACGCCAAAAGCTATTATAGTATGGATCTCATCAATGATGGATAATTTAGGCGACATGAAATTGGAAGGTTAATTGAAGATTTTCATAACAGTCTTGGAGGTAATTGCCTTCATCTCTCAACGATTCTGGTAGGGATTTTCCTTTGGCTCTAGGATGATTCATTCGTGGAATGTTTGCGAGAATTAAGAGTCAATTCCCATAGATGATGCTATTGTTCCATTTTGGAACAATAATTATATGTATGTTAACGATAAATAATATTGAACTGGTGGTGCTAATCTAATACGGTGGCGCGAGGGTAGACCTGCAAGGTTAGCACTTTAACGCCTAAGTCAGTTTAGAAAAAATATCTTGAATATCTCATGATATGACTTTTATATTGTGGGTCATTTGGAGTGTATTGAAATCGATTTATGCCTTTAGCTTTTTGGGCTTTCGAGCAACCCAGAACAATTTTCCTTCTGAAAAGTTCATACGCATGGGTTAATGTGCCCAATCTTGCCATTTTTACCTCAGTAGTTCCTTCATGGATAATTTGGAGGATGCCCCACATTTCTTTTGCAGTCTCGCAGTGAGAACTCGCAAGAACTCATCAAGACCAAGAGCGGTAGTGATGACGATTTTTGCTTTCAAACGGCGTTTCATATTTTTCTTATCAACTTTGGTTCAATATTTTTCAGGGTTGTTCATTAAAACACCATCAACTTTGCGTGTAGGAACAAATGGACATTCCTTCACAATCTTCAAAATTACCAGGATTCATCCCTTCAATGAATAACATCATCTTCTCTTTCCACATATTATACCTTTCTTCATTAAAAATATGAGGATTTGCTTAGTGAATAGATCGAATTTATTTCGTACCTCTTAAGACGATTAGTCTTTAATAGGAGTTAGGCTCTGGTGCCACTTGTTGAACAGTGACTCTAAGAGGGAAGTGATTTTTGGTATTCAAAATTCATGATTAATTAGAAAATTTGTTTACTTAAAACAAAAATTTGTGTTAGTATTGAATGTTGGTTTGCTCCTGTCCCCAAGAGATGTTCTTAAGAGTTTAATTAATAACTTGGATTTTTATAGGTTATGCCCACAAACGTTTGATACAAGCGAATTAGGAGAGTTTACACTACCTTTTTCCCCCAACCAAACAAGAGCTTTTACATTGGCTGAGCTTACAAACCAAGTAGGGTTTTAACCGACTAATCTTAATGCCAAAACATAACTTTTGTCAAGATGAGTTCTAGAACCAAACAAAGATTTTCACTCTTTATCTCAAGAATAAAACACGAACCTTCAAGAAAAGTGCACTCTGGAAGTAAAACAATAGTCCGACACTAGTACAACACTTTTTTCACAAGTAATTTTCACTCACAAGGCAACTTTATTTAAATAAAAATATTAAAATGAAAAGAGAAAAATAATAAAATAGTAAGAAGTAGAAAAACTCGGAGTTCTAATGTGTTTTTGAATGACAACGGTTCTTTATAAAGGAGAAAATGTGATTAAAAAAGAAAAAAGTCTATAAACCATATCAGGGTCGGTTCTCTGCAAGACCATCAAACTCTACAGCATAAGGTCTCAAATTTTCGAAGGCTCCAAATTTAAAAAAAAAAAAAAATCAACTTTATTAATATTAATAGACATTAAAAAAATGTTATATTTAAAATCCAATAAATAAAAAAATGCAATGATAAAAACCTAATACATAAAAAAATGAAATTGATCAAAAGTTAAAACAATTATAATAAATTTTTTTATTATTTAATTATATTTTTTATATGTCATTTTTAATTATTATAATTATATTTTTAAAAAAATATAAAGTCATTTTTAAATTAGAATGAAAAGTTCGCATTGATTGGGTCGACTCTAAAACAAATTAAAGTGATAATCAATTCAATCTCCTATACAATATTAAAATCTCTTACCACAATATTAAAATATTTTTATTATGATATATATAAAAATTTATGCTATTTCAGTCGTTCTATAACTTAATATATCTATTTAAGCCGTTCTATAACTTGTATATTCTTAAGTGAAATTTATAAATTAATTTATAAAAATTAAGTAATATAAAATTATAAAGTGATAAAATGTCTTGTTATTAGAAATTAATTTACACAGCTTTCTAATTGTAATTTAAACCTATAGTTATTTCAACTTCATGTATTAATTTTACAGAAGAAGTTAATTAATGTAACTTTTTCTTTTTGAGAAAAAATTAGTGTAACTTTTTTTATTCGTTGACTAATGTAATTTTATCCTGTAGTAATTAATTATATTAAATCTTACCTATCTGACGTGGGAGGATTGTAGCCGATAGATGATTAGTTATTAAAGATTGGAAAATAGTAAAAGAAATATTGAAAAAGACACGCAAGGAGACTTAAAATATAAAAACAAGAAGACTTGTAGTTGTCAAGACCAGAAGAGAAGAGAGAGTGGTCACGGGTTTCTCTTGACTCTTTCACATATACTATCAACATGCAGCAGCCAACATATTTGCCACGTGTGAATCTATATATCTCCTCAACTCTCTAAATTTTGATTCCATTTGTTTCCCAAATACTTGAACTTTTTACAAGTGGTCCAAATCAAACAAACAAACTAGAACTTTTTACTTTTCTTTCATGTCTTGTTTAACATATATTTTAACTAAGTTGTTCTAATAAACAACACATTCCTTTTCACAAGTAGGTAAAAAAATGAAGCTATTTAGGGTAAATTAAGCTTTGCAAGGTTCTGACTTTATAAATAAATAAAATTATGTTAAGGTTTGTTTTAACTTGGAACAATAAGATTGATTAATAATGGAAAAAAATTAGAATGTCGAGAGTGTGAAAAGAAATTGAAAAAGAGAGATAATTCAGAGTGAGAATATTTTTATTAGTTATTGATGAGGATGTTTTCCAGGCATTTATATAAGCAATACAAAAGTGATTGGAATATAATTCATATAATTACATAACTGAAAAAACAGAAAATTTGGACTTGTAATCGAACACTGAAAAGAGACAAATTGTATAGCTGGTAAAACCGAACAATTGCATTTTCTTCCCGTATCTTCTACAGTAAAGAGAATTCTGCAGCCAACAGAACCTTTGACATATCTTAGGATCCTTTGGACTGCTGTCAAGTGAGACACCTTCGGTCTCCTCATGAATCTACTCACAATACTGACACTAAACGCCAAGTCTGATAGTGTATTGCACGAATAACACAAGGATCTAATCAGCCTCATATATTGAGTTAGATCAGCATCTTGCTCATTCTCATTCTTCGACGACTATAGCCTCGACTCAGACAGAGCAATGGCAGTATTACAATGATTCATTTCAAACTTCTTCAATATCTCAACTGCATGCCTTCTTTGGTACATGATTAGTCTTCTTTTGAACTTGTGGAACTCAATGCCCAGAAAGTATGTCATGAGGCCAAGGTCGGTCATCGCAAATTCTTTCATTAGTTCCCTCTTGAACTTAGAATTGTACTTTTCGTTGCTTCTCGTTATCAACAATTCGTTTACATATAGACAAAGGATAATCAATCTTTTACTTGTATCCGTCTTCACATACACTCCATGCTCGATACACATTTCTTGGATCCAACAACGTTTAGGAAACCATCTATTATTTTGTTCCAAGCTCTTGGGGCTTGCTTAAAAACATATAACGCTTTCTTCAACTTGTATAACTTTAGCTCTTGGTGTCTCACAACAAAGTCAGGCGATTATTCTATATACACTTCTTCTTCAAGTGGTCTGTTAAAAAACATAAATTTGACGTCCATTTGGTAGATGGGTCAATTGTTGTTATTCGCAATACCAACAACTAGCCTTACAATCCTAGCAACTGGTATGAATACCTCTTCAAAGTTTGTGCCTTCTCTTTGCAAGAATTTCTTTACAACTAATCGAGACTTAGACTTGATTATTTCACCCTTGCGATTTTCCTTCACTTTGAACACCCTTCTCACACCAATTATATTCTTCTCATCTGGTAGATCAACCAACGCCTAAGTATTATTCTTTTCAATAGATTCCAGGTCCTCCTTCATAGAACAAATCTACTTTGGATCACTTAAAGCCTTTTTTGTTTTAACGGGTTCAAATTCGGCCATAAGTGCAAAATGGACAAAATCACCATCATCATTGACTTTGTTGTCTTAGAACAACTCACAATCTTGGATTAATTAACGAAAACCTCTTTGCCTTGTTGATCTTCTCACATTTTCTTTAATTCGAGCTTCGACACAAGAGTTTTTGCACTTCTCGTATTTGTAGAATCTGAATTTTCAATGTTGTAACCGGTTACAACTTTTACGTAACTGGTTACATGCTGCTGCAAATCCTTGATTTCATCGACAATGACGTCTCAGTTGATCACAAACCTCCTCTTTGTTGCATCAAACGACTTGTAAGCGCCACTAGAGTGAAACCCTACAAGTATCATCATTTCTCCTTTATCGTCCAACTTCTTTCTAAGTTATCCTAGAACATATCGATATGCTACGGAACCAAAAACTCTCAAATTTTTTTGACTCAGTTTGAATCCTGACCATGCTGCCTCTAGAGTTACCTTGTCAAGCTTCTTTATTTGACACCTATTCAATAAATAGGCAGTTGTGGATACCGTTTCTCCATATAACTCTTTCAGCAAGTTCCTTCCCTTTAACATGCTTCTTACCATGTTAATGATCAATCTATTCTTCCACCTTTCGGCAACATCATTTTGTTGCGGTCTATAAGGTGGTACAATCTCATGTACAATCCTTTCTTGATCACAAAACCTCTCAAAGTCTTTTGAGACATATTCGCCTCCACCATCCGTTTTGAACACTTTGAGTTTGTGACCGCTTTTACCTCTCAACCATGGACTTGAACTTCTTAAAATCTTCAAATAACTCATCATTTCTCTTAATTATGTATATTCGTAGCTTTCTACTATCATCATCGACAAAGGTGATAAAATATATATTGCCACCAATGTAATCTACTTGCATCTGTCTACACACATTCGAATAAACCACCTCAGGGTGATTCTTGGGTCTACAACTTGTATCATTTCTCAATTTACCCTTATGTTGCTTCTCTTGCATGCATTCTTCACAAATTTCAGTCGGTATGTTGATCAATGGCAATCCCGTTACCATTCCGTTCTTTTGCAAGTCTTTGGGATCTCGGAAATTGAGATGCCTAAGACGATATTTACATATCCTCTCTTCTCGGTTTTTCATTGTAGCAATACATGTATGCTCCATAACCTTCAAATCAACCTTGAAAGTTCTATTGGAATCCATAGGAGCTTTAAGGACCAAAACCCCGTTTGCATCCATAACCCGTAGTCCCTTATTTTCCATGTGAATCTTGTAACCTTTCTCATGAAATTGACCAATACTCAGAAGGTTAAAATTAATTCCTATAATGTATAATATGTGATCAATCAGAGAGAAGAGAAGCGAAATTGGTAGAAGAAGAAGCAATTAATTTAATACGTGATTGAAGAAAGAGAGAAAGAGAGTACAAACAAACAGTGCCTACTTACAACAACTATCACCGTTTTTGATTAATTTCTTCTCTCTCCTTTTCTAACATACACATGTACGATTTCATGCATGAATTTGAAAACTCTGACCACAAATTAATTAATTCCTTTCATCTCTCGTGATCACTTTCATGGTGCAAGTAGATTCGCACTATACATTTTTTTTAAAATTTCTTTAAACATAATATAATACATATTTGATCAAGTAATGTCAACCATCCCTTCTCATGATCAAAACATCACTGACCCTCGGCCGTTAGAGTGGTGTCATCCACGAACTTCACTTTGTTCTTCATGACACTGTTGATTTTAACAAACCAATCCTTCCTCCTTGTCATATGAGTACAGTATCCCAAGTTTAAATATCATTCCTTTTTTCATTGTACTCCTTCTCTTACAGTCACTATAACATTTTCTTCTACATGTAACCAGTTAACGCCTGCATGTAACTGGATACAACCTATTTTTACAGCATTCCCAAAATTGTTGTTGTTGTTGTCCTATAGCCCATTGCTGCTACATTCTCCTTCCGTGATCATGACAAAGAGTGTATTCTCTTCATAAAGCTCTTGTCTTGAAACCTTGGCTTCATCTTTTTGAGGTTCCTTCTTGTTCGCATTGTACTCTCTTGCAAAATGATCAAATCTTTGACACTTAAAGCATTGCTCCTTGATTTTGTTAAACCTCTTATTTTCACCTCTAAAGTTGCCTTGACCACCATTTGTATCACAGCTGCTCTCACCTCTTTGACAAATCGAATTATTGAAATTTTAGGACTCTCTTCCACCAAACTTCTGAAAACTCTCTTTACTCTTCATGTGTCATTTTCCTTTTGAACTCTTATCCTTCTTGTTGAAGCGATCATGCAAAATGATCTCTACCTTTTCCTTATCATTATTTCTCTCTTCCATCCTTTACTCATGATCCTCAAGAGAGATTTGCAACTCCTCTTTTCTCATCGTCACAAGATCCTTAGATTCCTCAATCGCTACAACCATGTTGTCAAATCTTAGTGTTAAAGAGCACAAGATTTTTGCGATAACATACTGCTCATTGACTATTTATCCACATGCCTTCACTTGATTCACCAACTGAGTGATTCTCGTTGTGAAATCATTGATCATCTCCTTTTCTTCCATTTGAATCAATTCAAGTTAACATTCGTGAGCCCCTGCGTATGCCTTCTCTAAGATTTCCCACGCTTGCTTTGACGATTTGCAATCACCAGCTTTCTCAAAGTATTCACCATCCACATATTGATGGATCAAAAATAACACCTTGAAATCTTTCTTTTTTTTTCTTCCTTATGTGTTGCTCATTATGCATTCATTGCACTTTCGATCAGAGGATTCACCCCGTTCTTGATCACTTCAAGAACATTTTGGTAGCCAAACAACATTTTCATTTGCTTGCACCATATGTCTTAATTCTTCGCATCAAGGATGGGTAGGTTTGCACGGATTCTTTCATGATAAATAGATCTCATTTTACATATACATTAAATTGACTTCTAAAAACGACTTTGTTTTGTCCCCAAGAGTTGATCTTGAGATTATTCAATAAAACATAAGAGCTTTTAGTAGGTTAAACTATCAAACCCCCTTATACAATAAAAATGAAGTTTGCGGCTAACTTTTAACCAAACAGCAAACATGGAGAGAAGTGACGAGTCTTCCTCCCAACCGATGGATAAAAACGGTTATCTCATTTCTGCAAGAAATTTGGAGCGGTTAGCATTCATGCTTCAAACCAATATTTGATCTCGGGTTGATCTTGAACTTGGGAGAGCTTTTAACATTGTGTTGAACTCATAAACCGACACTTAGTTTTATACCGGGCTGACTAAAAACCTATAATATTTTATAACTGGGTTGATCTCGAACCGAAACTTACTTTTAACACCGGGCTGAGCTTGAACCAGACCTTGACTTTATACCAAGCTAACCAAGAACTTAAAAGATCTTAACAACGGTCTGATCTCAAACCTAAACAGAGACTTGATCAGCCATTCTCCAAACCGAAGCTTTTCTTGAGTTTATCTGCAAACTCAAACAAATATTCCTAAATGGATTAATTGTTCAACCAAGGTAAAAAAACATCTTTGGTGAAATTACAAATCCACCCTTCCAATATTACAATTTCCTCACTCATAAAATAACTTTCTCCAAAGCGCTACTGGTAAACTTTAGTGAGAGAAAGTAAACAAATATATTTTTAGAGAAAGAGTGAGAGGCGAGGAATGAAAACATGTTTTCTAGAAGTGAAAACATATGGGACTAAGCCTCTATTTATGGGTTAGAGGTTGACACAAAAAAGGAAAAAGTTTTATGGTCAATAATGATGGACCAATCGACTGACACCATGCTCCAATCGATTGGTAGACCTAAAATTAATCGATTAATAAGTTAAAATAATAAGAAAAGATATTTAGACATTACCATTCATTAAGGTACTATTCTAATCGATTAGTACACATTTTTTATTGGTCCAATCGATTGGACATAGGTTCCAACTGATTGGCAATAACGAAATTTTGCCCGTAATTTTTTTGACAATTCCTAACTTGTATGCCATGACTTCAAGGTATTTTTAGAAATATTTTCTTGAGAAAATATGTTTAAAAAGATGTTTTAGTGTGTGTGTGATTAGCCATATACTTTATGAGAAATCCTTTATGATTTTACAAATTAAATTCACTTAGACGTGTTGAGGCTTTCATGTACTTCAAGACTTGTCAAATGCTTCATTATTTTAGAAACTTGCATGAGTTCACTTTGAGATGAGGCTTAAGTTATATTCAATTGGGTTGTCATCAAATGAGAGTCAAGCCCATCAAACTCTAATAATCTAGTTTGCATCTTTAATCGTTTTACACTTGACTATAGTTGTTATTATTAATGATTGATTGTCATCATTAAACTTTAGTTGTCATCATACAAAGTAGTTGCTCGTGTTTGAAATTTCTCAGAATGAGAATGATAACAATAAAGTTATTCTTTCAAGAGAATAAACTTTATTGATAATTGTTAAAGGGACAAACTAACATAGGATAGCAATTTATTCTAATAAAGGATCAAAACATTGACTTTAAGCTTGGAGTTGTGAGAAATTAAAGAGCAAATTGAAGAGCACCTAAATAGAAAATAAAAAATAATTAGTGACCACGTCCATGTAGAGGTAGAGGTTGTGATAGGTAAAATATAATCTGAAGTTAAGCAAGTGTGAGAAATTAAATAAAGCATAGAGCAAGCCCCACAAAAAGATAAGTATTTTAGTCCTTTAACTAATTAATTGGTGACCACAAGACTACAAGATGGAACCAGCTAATTAACGTATCCCCACCATATTGGCGCCATTGTAGCATGCATTGCACGAAGATATTTCATCACAATTTGTCAACCCAAGTTTATCTTCCTATATTTCTTTTCTTTTCTTCTCTTATTATTTTTTAATTACCTCGGTCAATCACCTCCTAGACTTTTCCACACAACTTCTAAACAATCAATCTTAAATTGACCACTACAAAAAAAACTGGATTCTGCCACATGAAATTCACTTCAGAACAAGAAAAATCACTTTACAAATTGATATTAGCGACGTGACTATTCACGTGGCAGGAGAACGTGTGACAACTTTGTTGCCACGTGAAAATCACGTCACAACTTTGCCACGTAATTTTCACGTCGCAACAAATAAAACAATATTTCAGTCCCAGCAGACATAACAGTCGATAAATCTTTCATTTAATAGGACTAGTTTTTTATATTTGAGTGTCTTCATGAACTTAAGTCTTAACATTATTATATTATTAATTAAATTAAATTTTATTAAATTTTCGAATTTATATTTCATAATTTTATTAAAGTAAAAATCTCTTTTATTTTCCAAACATGTATAATTAATAAATTAAGCACTAGCATTATGAGACCAACCTTAAAGTTTTACATTGTTACATCATCATATGACTGACTATGAATGTTCAAGATTCATGTGGTGCACGTGAACTGCTGATGTACGGGACCCAAAATAAAATAATAATAAATCGAAACTCAAAACTTTGCAATTGCAAGCAACAGCATAATAATATATAAAAAAAAATGTATTGATTTTTACAACAAATCGTTAATTTTCTACAGATTGTATTATTCACACCTAACAACTTTCATGTTTCATTAAAATTTGGTTTTAGTTAAAACAGTTTTTGACATGACATAATGTATTGGAAAGAGACAGAAAGAAAGAACAGGAGAGATCTAGAGAGAGTCAGAGAGTATTTAATTTTGAAAAATGTATTAATATTTTAATGTGGTAAAAAAGAAGCATTTTTTAATTTTTTTTTACAAAAGTAATATAACATGAAAAAGTAATACTTTCTCTCTTCCCATTTATATGATGTGGTCATTTTCTACTGTTTAAGAAATATATTTAATGATGCATGAGAAACAAAAGTTATGAAATAATTATAAAAATATTATCAATTAATTATATTGTAAAGAAAATTTAAAAAATAAAGAATAATAAATATTAAAAAAGAAGGCAAAAAATAAATATTTTTATTTTATTAAATTGTAAAATAACTTATAATTTTTTTAAAAATTAAGAGATTTATAGTTTAAGTGAGATTAATGCGATGTCATATTAAAATCATATAAAAATGTCTGCTTAATTATAATGATGTTATAAGTTGAACTAAATTAACAAAGAAAATACATGTTTTTTTTTAATAAATTAATGATAATTATTAAATATTCATAATAGAATATTCTGTATTTAAATTTGAATGCATAATATTATATTTTAGTAATATCAAGTATTATTATTGGATTAAATTTTAGGTGAAAAATAAATATGTTTTGTTCTCTCTAGAACTAAATGATAATTGGAGATGATGAATTCAATGTATCATTCAGACCGCAAGTTTAACACCAACCTCTAAGTTATTAAGAGAGTGAGAAATGAAATTTGAGTGGAAGAGGATTTAAATATTTGAGAAATGACATGATTTCCCTTTTATATAGGAGAATTAGTTTGCAATCAAAAGTGTGTGAAGGGGTGTAAGATGCAGTCAACCTTCGAATCATTATGGACAACTAAGATATAATTTGTGGGACGGAGAAAAATGAGCCCACCTATTTTGCACCGAATGTCACCTTTCACCTCCATTAGGAATGATTGACATGTCTCCATACGTTGATCAATAATGATCTTTCTCTTACCTTAAAGTGCTTGAGTGTCTTTTGAACTATTTTTGACGAGATTTTAATTATTGATAGTGTGAGTGATCTTACGGTCTACAATGTGCCTGTATAAGGCATATAAGGCTTCTAAAGCTTCATTTTATCTTTCCGACTGTTGTTGACTAGAAAACTACTCTTGCTATTTTTATCAATTATTTCTAAGAACGTTTTTTGTTCAAGTGCAAGATCGAGTTCGGTTGATCTCGTGGACTGGTGTTGGTCTTGTATGTTTGATTGATATTTTTCCTAAGTTATGAATTTCAATATTCTTTTTTCCTTCGTCGGACTTCTTAGGGTTTTTGAGATTGTGGGCGCGTTTGAGCTTAATCGCTTACCACATTGTACCTGCATCCTTTCACAGCATAACTTAATTATGATTATTACATAAAATCCAACCAAGAAGACTAGTAATGATATTTCGGTAAATTGGGTAAATTCATAGATATTAGAGACTGTTTCCGCGTTCGTGAGGAAGCATTGAACCAAACTGTAACTGAAGAAGGTCTTGCGACTGACTAGGAAGTGTTTCCCCGAGACAAGGATAAGAGGATTTGCAGGCAATATGACAGATGTGTGATCCCTTTTCACGAATTCCTATTTTTACTTATAGGGTATTGTCTCTCCTTCAATGAGTTTGAAGTTGGTGTATCGAATCATCTACTTATCGTTCATTCGCAGTTATATTAGGTGAGTTGAGTATTCATCAAATTTTTTCAACATTGGTGTGAATATAAGGGGAAAAAACCAACTTTAAAGTTGTTCTTCCACCTTTTCAAGACTCAAATCAGCACCAACCATGTGAATGACTCCGATTTGTATTCTTTTACGCGGATCATTAAATATTTCAATGTTTATTCTGATAGTGTAAAATATTTCGATGACTGTTTTTTCTTGATTACCTCTCTTAGTTAGGAAGCACATGTAAAGATCAGTCAGTTAGAATATAGTCCCCTGTCCGCGCACTCGAATGTCTTTTGCAAGTATTGGACCTAAAGCTATTAATTGTCGGGGGCCATGATAAATTGCAAACAAGAGGAAGACATGTCTCAAGAGAAATTGTATCTAATTAAAGATCAGTCGGTAACCTTCTGCCAAGACCTTGGTTATGTTGGTGGAGTTGTCCTTGGAGTTTAAAAATTAATTTAAAAGATATATTTAGACCTGTTAGATTGTCCTATGTGTCGAATGTCGTCTTTCACTCCTATTAGATTTTCGTGCTTTTTTTTGTATTGTAGACAACCTGAAAACTGTTTTAATTAGATGAGATATTGATATTTTGTTGCTACAAAACTCCAAATAATATAGTGTAGTGAACATAGACATATATATTAAGGAATTTTATTTATGGTATTTTGATCCAATATATGTTTAGTAAGTGTTGTAGAAAGGTCCAAGCAAATGGCACCCCTTTTTGGGCTGTGTCCACCCTGTCTGTTCTTAAAAGTCATTTTCTAGAGTGTAGGTCCCAAAACCATTAAGTCTATTTCTTCTCTCTTTTCCTCATCAATCAAAAGTAAAAGAAACTAAAAATATAAAAACTCAATCAATTTGCATACATACATATATGTAAAATAAAATAGCAATCTCTCTTATCTTTAATTAATCTCCTATATACCAATCTCCTATCTTTAATTAATTTTCCTATAACACTATAAAAGAGGAGAGAGCAAACCAAAAAGTGACTTTCGTTAAGTAGTTAGTTAGAGAGAGTGGATGGCAATAGCAGGAGGAGCAGCAACATCATCACCAACCATAACCATGAGCTTGAGCCACACTAGTCACGAAGATGGAACTTCCAATTCCAACGATAACAATATAATTACTAAAGCTACTCCTACAACAGCTATAGTTGATGATGATCACGAGCATGACATGGTTATGCCAGGTTTTCGTTTCCATCCTACTGAAGAAGAACTTGTTGAATTCTACCTTCGCCGTAAGGTTGAGGGAAAACGTTTCAACGTTGAGCTTATCACTTTTCTCGATCTTTATCGCTATGACCCTTGGGAACTTCCTGGTATATATATATACATATAGTCATCATCATATATCTCTCTCTATATAATAATATAAGAACTTCCCTTTTCTTGAAGCAATTCTTGAAACAATCACTTTTTTGTTTCCATCTTTAATTTCATTTTTTATGTATAATACTACTGTTCTATGCTCACTATATATATTCTTCTTCTTCAATAGTTAACATACACCAATTGCTTTTGTGTGATGAACAGCTTTGGCGGCGATTGGAGAGAAGGAATGGTACTTTTATGTGCCTCGAGATCGAAAGTATAGAAACGGCGATCGTCCTAATCGTGTAACAACTTCTGGTTATTGGAAAGCAACTGGAGCTGATAGGATGATAAGAACGGAAAATTTTCGATCAATCGGACTGAAGAAAACCCTAGTTTTCTATTCTGGTAAAGCTCCTAAAGGTATAAGAACTAGTTGGATTATGAACGAGTATCGCTTACCTCAACACGAAACCGAAAGATATCAAAAGGTATGTGAATTTAAGTCACTTCTTCTTAAAAATTATCAAATAGTCTTTGTTCTTCGTATAAAAATATTCAAACAGTTTCTTAATTTGGTTTTGAAAAATCAATTAACCCTAGTTTTAAAGAGGTATATTATTATAGTAGCTTTTTTCAGAATCGATTAGGTTATTGATTTGGAAGTAATCATAGATTCAAATCTATAAAACACCAAAACAAAACAGTAGAAGCTGTAACCATATATATTTTCAAATCAATCAGTGAGAAGAGACGCAAAATTGGAAGAAGAAGAAGCAATTAATTAATACGTGATTGAAGAAAGAGAGAAAGAGAGTACAAACAAACAGTGCCTACTTACAACAACTATCACCGTTTGTGATTAATTTCTTCTCTCTCCTTTCTAACATACACATGTACGATTTCATGCATGAATTTGAAAACTCTGACCACAAATTAATTAATTCCTTTCATCTCTCGTGATCACTTTCATGGTGCAGGTAGATTCGCACTGTACATTTTTTTTAAATTTCTTTAAACATAATAATGCATATGAAATGTTTGATAAATTGTTGATTCTTATAATAGTATCTAATAAATGTTGATTTTTGTTTGGATTCAAATTTGAAGGGTGAGATATCGTTATGTCGCGTATACAAGAGAGCTGGAGTAGAAGATCATCCTTCTCTCCCTCGTTGTCTTCCAATCACAAGACCTTCCTCGATTCCATCTTCGTCGAGAATCTCGCATTCTGAGAAGAATAAACAGAATGAAACATTGGGATTAGGATTTGTTGTTGGACAATCATCGAAGATAATTGATAATCATATAGTTAACAAAATTAATGGAAACAATAGTAGCAGTGGTGACTGTAATTCAGATCAAGTGACAACAGCTCTTGGTTTATCCAAATACAACCACACTACTCCAACTTACAGTACAGAAGAAGAGGAACAATTGATGATGATGCAGCAGCAACAGCAACAACAAACACCTAGGCAATTAGTACAATATGCAGGAGGAAACTCGTTGTTAGTTTCTGCTTGTGGCGGTGGTGGTGCTATTTTCCCTGTCTCAGCTGCATCGGTGAGTTGTTCTAACATCGGTTCGACAAGTGCAGCAATGATGATGGATGATCTTAACAGGCTTGTGAGTTATCAACAACAGCAATACTGTTACAATGTTCAAAACCATTCCAATCCAAATCCTAATCATTTGTCTACTTTGCTTATGCAACCAATGTCTCTACCAAATCAACTACCAACAACATTCTCTGACAGACTGTGGGACTGGAATCCAATTCCGGAAGATCATAACCATCCCAACAGTGACACCGGCAACTTCAAGTAATCACTAATTACTCAGTTCTATAAGTTTTTATTATATCAATATGCATCAATCAACCTACTATAGTGCAAATATATATTGATACATGAGCTAGCTGATTTCAGTTATCAACTTTATGTAGGTTGTTTTTCTAATTACTCTGATTATTCGGCCTGTATCCTAGATTGAAGTAACATATATATATAATTGTATCATGACTCATTTTCATCACTCAACAATTATATGGATGATTATATGGATGATATCTTCCTATTAGTTTTCCTTTCATTTTTGGTATGTATATATATGCAGTTATGTTTAGGTTAAGTTTGACGTATAATATGATAATGTTATATGATTCAAAACAAGAAAAAATCATATGCTAATAGGAAAGTAAACTACTAACTAAGAGGAAGAAAAGCAATTGATATAGATGTGATTATGAATTATGTGTTCTCCACTCCTCTTCATGTATATAGATGTCATTTTATGATGAACATAATGAAATGAAATGGAGTTTTTACACTTTTTATAGTGGGTAATCCAAAATGAAGTATATTCCTATGTTTGGGTATACAATCTTCTGTGATTGCTGTGTTACAAGTGATTAATATGTTTATACTTTTTCTTTCTTTCTTTTGGATCTATTTTCTTTGACATTTGTACCTTTGTAGTGAATTATAGTATTTCTTCTATTCATCTTTTTATTATTATATATGTCATTAAAAAAAATTAATAGATAAAAATCTATCAAAGTGTGAATTAGCTAGGCAAAGACATTTTATGTCTCTTTTAAAATGTCTGTGCATAATCTCGGATCTTTAAAAGGGATCCTCCAAATTTATTTATTTTTTGGTATAGTAAAATTTTGTTAAAGTTAAAAGTTGAACTCATCATCATTAAAAAGTGAAGCTTTTATTACAATTTAACAGAAACATTTTTGGATGCTCCTAATATTGATTCCAAAAAATGTTCAAATGTTGATTTCTACATTAATTAATAAAACATTGGGTTTTGTTTCTACGTTGGTTTTGGGAGTGTTTGTTTTATTTGTAATTCTTTTAAATCTATTTTCTTTGATTTTGTCATTCTGTAATGAGTTAAAATACTTCTTGTTTTAATATATATATATATATATATATATATATATATATATATATATATATATATATATATATATATATATATATATATATATATATATATATATATATATATATATATATATATATATATATATATATATATATATATATATATATATATATATATATATATATATATATATATATATATATATATATATATATATATATATATATATATATATATATATATAAAATTAAAAAAACGAATTTGATTTATGACATTTTATCTTGGAATTAGGAATAGAATATTGTTTTTTCAATATTTATCATAATTTTGTGGTATTTAATGGGGACTCTTATATAGCTCGATTTCATTAAAAAATGTCTAATATGAACTTCCACCATTTTTAATTAAATAGTTTTTGTTATAAGCATTTTTAATAAAATAGTATTTTTTAGTCAAAAATAAATAAATGTGCTTTATTAAAACTTATAGAGTCCATCGTCTACCTATTCTTGTAGGTCCATATTAGGGACCATCGACATTAATATCTTGTGAATCACCTAGCTAGGGTATAAAAGTTATGACCAATACACTCTCGGCCAATTTCTTAGGTGATTAGATGGACTAAAACCTAGACAAGTGGCTTCTTTGGCACATTGAGCCAGAATCATGTCATAAGTTCTCTTAAACACTTCACAAATAGTTATGCTATACATATAAATCTAAATAAGTTTCTTCATATGCATGCACATACAAAGTAGACACTACAACATTGTGTGATTTACCTGTTTAAAAACATTTTGTGGTATATCAATGGTTAACGCCCATGACAACAACTTAAAACACTTGAATATTAGGTTTTTGCAAAATGGAACATGACAGACCATAATAATACAACTTTTAAGTTTTGATTTCTTAAGGTGGTCATTGAATAAATATGAACCTCCTGCTATTTCCTTTGAGATTTTCTTGTCCTGTGATTTTCCTTTTGAGCAATCTGTTTGGCTGTGAAAGGTAAATCATAAAGGATCGGATTCAAACCATGTTGGTATGCTCTTGTTTGGTGTATGGAATAACATCATTTACTTAAACCAATATCTAGATTATGTACATCTGCACTCTAATCCAAAATATTAAATTTTTTTAGCATCTTAAATGTGTTCTTAAACTTTAGATGCGTTTAGATAACTATTGTTAAATATATTTGGTTTTATTCTTCTAAACATATCCCTAAACAATAGTTACTTTATTTTCATTTCACAAAACTTTATAATTAACAATTTATTAATATTATATTGAAAATTCGCATATATTAATTAAGGGTATTTTAACTAAGTGCTATCTATATAGATATTTATATATAGATAAGTACTTGTAAAAAATACATTAAAATAACTATGTATGTGTTAGGAGTGTGTTGTGATATAATTTAAGTTGTAGCACAAGTTTAAATTAGTTAGGGTTAGGGTTTGCTATATTAGTTATTTAGTATAGTTGTATATATATCCATAATTGTAATTCAGTTTTTACATCTTTCAATAATAACAATTCATAACAATTACTTTGCAAAAGTTGAATCTGATGGAGAAAATTGATGCAGTCATTGTTTGACTTTCACGAAACCCTAGAAGTGGTTACTAATGGGGTTTCTGAACTTGCTCAAAATGAAACAAGGATGCAAAGAAGAAAGATTGCAAGGTTGCGTATTGTATTCAATCTACAGTAGACGCGGCGAACTTTGATCAGATTTCTCATGTTGAATAGGCGAAGGAGACATGAGATTTTCTTGTCAAGTATTAAGAAGGAGGTGAGAAGGTTAAAGTCGTCAAATTGCGACATTATGAAGGTAGTGTGAATTATTGCAGATGGGAGAAGAAGAAAAATTGTTGGCTATGTCTCAAAGGTTCAGAATCTTGTCCATTTTATGAAAGGTTGTGGTGAAACTCTAACTAATAAGATGATAGTTCAAAAGGTAATACGCACGTTGACCTCTCACTTTGATCACATTATCGTAGTCATTCAAGAATCCAACAATCTTGAAACCATGAAACTGGAATATTCAGTTGGTTCGTTGGAAACACATGAGATGAGGATTGTTGAAAGGAAAGGTGTTCAAGATTCAATCAAGCACTACAGGCCCATACGTGAAAAAAACATGGTGGTTCCAACAAGTTCAACGGAAAAGAAGACAAGACTCAGAATTAAAAGTTTTGGTCAAACCCTCAAAAACATAAGGTCAACGATAGCACTTCTGAATCCTCTAAAAAAGGAAAAGAAAACTCCTATCAGAAAGACAAAGAAGAGAAAAAAAAGTGTACAATGTCATAACTATGAAAAGTGGGGTCACTTGGCCAAGAATTATTGGTACAGGAAAGACAAAGGAGCAATAAAAGGAAAGGAGGAAAGAGAAAACCTTGTACGTCAAGATTTAAATGATTCTAAAGATATGGTGGTTATGACTGTAGTTGTAGATGACCATGTCGAGTCCAAAATATGGTTCCTTGAAACAGGTTGCTCGAATGACATAACTGGTAGAAAAGTGTAGTTAGCAGATTTTGACGAGTGGAAGAAGAGCATGGTCAAACTTACAGATAATAGCTCGTTGCAAGCAGAAGGTATTGACAACATAGTTATTCAAAGGAGCAATTGAGAAAAAGTTATGCTCAAAGATGTATTCTATGTACCTGGAATAAAGTGAAACTTGCTAAGTGTGGGACAACTGGTCGAAAAAGGTTTCTTAGTGGTTATGAAAGATAGAGCCTTGAAACTGTTCGACACCCATAATAGTTTGGTCTTCAAATCTTCTCTGTCGAAGAATGAGACATTTAAGACCATAATCAGTTTGACTGAGGTACAATACCTTAAAACAGTTGTCGACGATAAGAATAGTTGTATGTGGCACTTGAGGTTTGGTCACTTCAATTTTAGGTCACTCAATAAACTGAATACTCAAAAAATGGTAACTGGTATACTAAGTCTTAAGATGCCCGACAAACTTTGTGAAGGTTGCTTAGTAGGAAAGAAACCCAGCAAGTCTTTTGTTTCGATTATGCCAATGAGGTCCTCTTGCATACTAGAAGTAGTACATTCAGATGTATGTGCCCCGTTTGAAGATCATGCCATTGGCAGAAATAGGTATTTTGTCTAATTTGTCTATAAGTATAATTGAAATCATTCGATTTATGTGATCAAGTGCAAAGACAAAGTATTTGAAATATTTAAGAGATTCAAGATGCATGTCGAAAACCAAAGTGAAAAAAAGATCAAAATTCTGCGAACAGATGGATATGGTGAATACACTTCTAAGATGTTTAAAGAGTTCTGTACAGAACATGGTATCAATCATGAGGTAACTGCTCCTTACACACCTTAACATAATGGAATAACAGAAAGAAGAAACAGTACCATATTATATATGGTGAGATGCATGCTAAAGTAGAAGAATTTACCGAATCCTTCTGGGGTGAAGTTGTCACCATTGTTGTTTATATTCTAAATAGGTGTCCTATCAAAAAGATGAAGAACAAGGTTCCTGAAGAAGTGTGGAATGGCTAACGACCATCAGTGAGTCATCTGAAGGTGTTTGGCTATATTTTCTACAAGCATGTTCTTGATGGAAGAAGAAGTAACCTTGATGATAAAAGTGAACTTATGATTCTGGTAGAATATAAAAAAAAAACGGGAGTATACAGGTTATTCAATTCAATCTAAGAGAAGATCGTAATGAGTCAAGATATCGTGATTCATAAAAAATTGGTCAGGGATTGAAATTCAGGTGATGCAACTAAAAAGTCATTGATTAGTTATGGCGTTGATGAAGAAAGTAGTGTGTGTGTGTGTGTGTGTGTGTGTATGTGTGTGTGTGTGTGTGTGTGTGAAGAAATTCTAGTTAATGACATTCCAACGACAATCAAAGTCGAAGAAGACACTAGAGAGGGTGCGGCCAGCATAAGCCAAAGATCGTAAAGAACCAGAGTTCTCCTAGCAAGACTTCAAGACTGTGAAGTGGTTGGTGATAATGAAGTCACACCGGATGGAGATTTGGTTCATTTAGCTTTACTTATAGGTGTTGAACCAATCAACAATAGTGATGCTTTTAAGGATAAACATTGGAAGGTATTTATGGTCGAAAAGTTACAAATGATTAAAAGAAACAATACATGGGAGATAGTCAAATTTCCAACATACACCAAAGCTATCGAAGTGAATTGGGTGTTCAAGTTGAAGCACAATCTTGATGGGTCGATTGCAAGACATAAGGAAAGATTAGTAGCTTGAGGATTTCTTCAGACAGCAGGACTCAGCTACTTTGAAGTCCATGCACCTGTAGCAAGATTAGAGACTCTATGATTGGTGGTAGCTGTTGAATGTCAAACATGCTTTAAATTGATCCATTATATTTGGAATTTTTCATCTCATTTGTTATGTTTCAATGGATTTGTTCCATGTTTCCATGCTATTCTTTGTTATGTTGCAAATACCTTTGGTTGCTTTGATTTGTGGGTTATTGTGCAGGATTTAGGCATAATCTATCAAAAGTAAGACACAAGGAAAATTGACAAGGAAGCCAAAAAAAAAGTGAAGATTCAGCATGTTCATTGGGCGAACAACAACGAGGAGTAAGCAAATATTCCCTATGCGAAGTAGCAGCGAACCCTCTCAGATTATAGGCAGAAAGAAAAGAACTCTAAGTTTGTTGGGCGAACTTGTAGCGGGTGTTCATTGTACAAAGATCTAGCGAGGTCCCAACGAGGAGTAAACCTTGGATGGAAGTAAGTAAAGGGCCATTAATTTGATGTGTAAACTTGTAGCGAAGAGCTTGCAGGGCGAAGAATTGTTCGCTAGGCAAGTTCAGATATTTTCCCAGGGACGGTTTAACTGTTTAGAGGCACTTCAGGTGCCATAAAGTAGTCCTCGCTGGACAAAGAAATAATTCGTTGGGCGAACTTGGTAGACTTCAGTTGTACTATTTAAGTACTTTTCACACTTTTTGGGGATCATAACCCCCATTTTCACATAGAAACTCATTTCTTCACCAAAGAGTGACATTTTGCAAATAGAACCTGGATTCGTATCTGAGTTTGATTCTTCAACTTGGATGCTCATTCATCTTCTCTCATCACTTATAAAGCAAGCTACCATGGTTATGGGTAGCTAATTTCCTTTGTATCAAAGGTAGAGGTAGTCTACCTTAGCTTTATGTATTTCTTTTGATTGGCCTTGTATGTGAGCAAGTGATGATTAATATATGATGAATATTTTTGTTCTTATTGATCCATTCTTGTTTTGTAAAACTCTAGAGATAGATTTTATGGAACTTGACCTAAAATATTCATCTATCAATTTATAGATTGGAGATATCGATCTATGGTTGATATTTTCTTTGTATTGGACTTAAAGCTTAATATATTGGTTGTTATATGGAGAGGTCGATGTTGCAACCGTGAAAAAACACCTGGCAGAAAAACAGAAGAGTCTTCACTGAACATTATTTATCCTGACGAAGGGAAAGGAAACGATCGAAGAAAACCTCAAAGAAGGGAGAAGACATTGTCATCGCAACCAAATCCAGGGTTCAAGAGTTGGTTACGCGAAAGAAAGGTATTAGAACCCCTTCGCATCCATTGTACTCAACAGGATCCATGCTTGTTGTCCTAATCAAAGGGTGTGTTTATCTAAAGCCTGCTGCTAAATGGAAAAGAAAATAAAAAGGAAACTCGATAGGACTTTGTCGTCCTAGGCCTATGTATTCCCTTGTGCAATGGGAAAGTCAGAGTCAACATAGTTCGGAAAACTACGAGTGAAAAGGAAGGTTGCTCACCACGACTTTGACGTCTTGTGCCTACGTATCCTCATTCGGACGAGAAAGAGGAAGTCATAGCATTCATAGTTCGACGTACGAGTCAATACGCACTTTTTATGAGCAATGTTAAGTTCCCATTTCAGTAGTTAGGGTCGATGCTTGTTTGCGGTAGAACGGAAAAATAATGTACTCTTTCTGAAAATGATTTGCCACACGATCCCGGAGGATGAAAATTATTTGAATTTATTTATGAGTTTTAGAGAAGTGAATTGACTTTATTTGGAATATGCATCGCACTAAAGTCTATGACATAGGATCGAGTACTTCGCACTAACGATCCAAACATATCGCGTGTAAAGTACCCTAAGATGAGGTTAGAAATGCATTCGTTCATCTTTTCCCATGTGCTTAAGGCTCGTGGCGCACAATGCACATCATATTTAGTAAGTGTTTTAATTTTGTTTTAAGAGAAAAGAAGAGAAAGACGCACGGAAGGTCTAAGGGGAAACTCGGTCCTAACGTTGTCATGCAAAATGGCCCTAAGGTCGGGATGCGAAAGGAATTTTTATCCTAATGTTAGCATGCAAAAGATGGACCTAAGGTCGAGGTTAAAAAGGACTAACCTAATGTTATCATGCATGGATTAACTCCTAATGCATAACCTAATCCAAGCTTAATCAAAAGTTAAGTTGGAATAGGAGGTCTTAAGGGAGCATGCGAGAACAAGACAAAACAAGGAAAACAAATAAAAAATAGCAGCTACGATAGTGCTTCAGCTTCAGAATAGCAATAAAAACCCAGCAAGTAAGCACAACAGCATTTAACAGCTCGTGTTTCAGCACATAACAGGTGTAAAAAGCAGCAGGCAGAAAGTATGCACAATTAACAGCATGTTAAAATCCAGAACAGCAGGCATGAAAAATCAGGCAGCATGCATACATGAACATTGCAACGAAAGTAAAAGACATGGTAAGGATCAATCATAAAAATGCATTACCAATCGAGCACAAAATAAGTTCGACGCACAATTAAACATTCGACGAGAACATCATGCATTCAACATCGATTAATCAATTCACACAATCATACGCTCACTGAAACGGAAACAATCATAAGCATGTGGTGCAAATCCAGCAAGATAGTCATCAAGAATCAACAATCAACATCATGAAAACGAATATGCAACATGATTAACACACCAAGAATATAACACAACAATCATAAACATTCATCAATGGAAAACCAAAAGTCGTGTGTCGAAGAAACTCAAGCATGCTATCAAGAACGATGCAATAGGTCAAAAACAATCCACATATGTGCATCATATCAATCCATGAGGTTTAAGGATGAAAAGGAAACCAAACAAGCTTGAAAATGCAAGAAAAACGCATCATGTTTTAATGGTAATCAATCATCAATATCTGGATAATCGATTACCCGCCTAAAAATGGCAAAAAAAAAACACGTGGAAAAGGCAGGGTAATCGATTACTCTAATCGTGGTAATCGATTACCACTGAGACAGTGGCATATTTTCAACTTCCAAAAAGCACTTTCAGCAGCAAATGACTTACCCAATCATCCAAATGAAAAAGTAATCAATTATGCATGAAAATCATGTCAAATCACAGTAATCAAACAACAAAATCAAAGATCAAAGTAAGCAATAGATCAAAGATCACCAAGAAAAGAAGGATTTACAATGTGAAATGCAAGATTGAGCAAAAACAGAATTAGATTTAGGATTTACCAACCTACAAAGCTGAGATTTGCTTTGGTGAGTGTTGTTAAGCTATAATTAACAGATCCAAGCAAGAAATCCAAGGATCTATGAAGCTCTAGCAAGAAAACTTGAAGATCCTAGCAATAATCCACCAATAAGCAAAAGCTCTGCCAAAAGTGATTCCAATAACTTAATTCAAGATCTAAACGAATTCCAAAATCAGAACTGAACCAAGGATGATGATACAATAGAGGTTTAGCTCAAGAATTCACAAATTGCAATGTACAAGTTATGAAGTTTTTAGCTATGGAGGTTTTGTGAAGGTTTGGGAATGAGAGAAAAGTTGAGAGAATTGAGATGAGAGATGTAGAAAATTCATAAAATGAGTGAGAGTTATGAGAGGTTTGGAGTGAAATCATTTAAGTATGGTTAGCTTTGGAGTTAAATGTGGTTTGGAGTGTGGGTTAGTGTGAAGAATGGAAATTAAGAATGGGATTAGGAATGGAAATGTTTGAATTTTGGAGGGAATGTAATTAATCTGTGAAAATGAATCAAGTTTGAACCAATTCTAGATCCTTCTACTGATGCACATGGAAATCACATGACCAAAATGTCATCCAAATGCTGCAGTGCTAAAAAGTGAAGTATTTGGGAAATTTTCGCCTATGGTAATCAATTACCCAGATTGTGGTAATCGTTTACCACATTCAAAATTTTAAGAATTGACGCCATAAGGAGGGAAACATGGAGAATCGCCTGTAACCACTTATTCTGAGCTTAGTTTACCCTCTGAAACTTGTCTTTTGATATTGTACCTGTATAATATCTGAAATAAACCGTGAATTACTTCTGCGTCAAAATAACCTGCTGAACAATATAATCTGGTACCCGATCACTAAGCAAAATAAATGTCGGAGCTTCTGATGCTTGCTGCTTAAGAACTTGGAATAAAAGAAAACCATGAGCCATAGAAAGAAATTGATCCCATGTCCCAAGAACCAATGCCATGATATGCACAATGATAATGTAAATGAACGAAACATAAGCCAGTTACGGTTAAAAATGGGAGGGAAAATTTTGGGTTGCTACAATCGTGTAGCGATGAATACGATATTTCTCACGATGCCTCTCTAGAGATAGACGGTATTGAGAGAATATATGGTGATATTAATCGGATCCGACTTCACATGTAAGATTGAAATAATACGTATAAGTTAGGGTAGATGAAAACTACTTTTGATATACCTTGTTAATCAAACACTTTATAATTTATAAGTTTTGCTACAAAAAAATCGTGACAATTTATGAAACAAAATTTGAAAACCCTTTTTCTTAGAACGGTAAACTATTGAATGAAAAGCATTAGATATCAGAACAATCCCTATGGAGATGATAACAAAAAACCCCTAATTTAACCTGCAATTCGAACAGTAGCCTTGGCATACAAGCAAGGTTGGTTGACATTTCACTTAGTGTGAAATAAGCATTTTTGGTCCCCCTATATAAAGTCATGTATGTCACACAACCTTTTGGGCTTGTGGTACAGGAGGAAGCGAGAAAAGTGTATAGGTTTCACAAAGCCCTATATGGTCTCAAGCAGGCACCTAGGGCATGGAGCAAGAAGATCGACTCATACTTGGTCGAATTTGGATTCATCAAATACAAGTATGAGTATGGTTTATGTGTTCATGTTGTGGTACAAGATATACCTATCATCTACTTATATGTCGATGACTTGTTAGTAACTAGAAATATCATGGAGAACTTGTCAAAGTTCAAAGAGTTATGAATAGGGAATTCGAAATTTTGGATCTAGGAAAATTGTCTTATCTCTTAGGCATGGAATTTCAAATGTCGAAACAAGGTAAGTGCTTAATAAAAGAAAGTATGCCAAATAAATACTCAAGAGATTCAGAATGAAGGACTTGAATGTTGCATCCCCACCTGTCGAACCAAATCAGAAACTGAAGAAACATGGAGAGGAGGACAAGGTCAACTCTACTTTGTTCAAACAAATGGTAGGATCTTTGAGGTATGTATGTAATAGTATACCTGATATAGGTTTATCAGTCAGATTAGTGAGCAAATACATTGATGAACCAAAGGTATCGCACATGAGGTTGTAAGAAGAATTCTAAGATACTTAAAAGGATCAATGAATTGTGGAATCCTATTTCGACGAGATTCTCAAAGCAAAAAAGATATGATTAATTGTTATTTGAATGCTGATTGGTGTTGAGACAAGAAATATCAAAGATGCACAACCGGTTACTTCTTTCAAGTATTTGGTGCCCCAATCTCATGGTGCTCGAGAAAGCAACTTGTAGTGGCATTATCATCATCTGAGGATCAATATATAACATGATCTTATGTTACTTGCCAAGAAATTTAGATCTGATTTGTGTTGGAAGAGATGGACGTCAAAGTGAAGAAACCTTCGGTGTTCCAGATCGACAACAAGTCATCCATTAATCTTATAAAGAATCTGGTTCTGCATGGAAGGAGTAAGCATATTGAGGTCAGGTTTCATTTCCTAAGGGAGAAGGTAAACCAGGGTGAACTTGAAGTAAAGCATTGCTCGAGTGAATCACATGTGGCTGACATTTTCACCAAAGGAGTGAAGATTGACAGATTCCTAACTTTGAGAAAAAAATAGGAACAGTTCAAATAGACTATGATTAATTTGTGTTCGACAACTTAGATTATAAAGGGGTATGTTGTGATATAATCCAAGTTGTAGCCCAAGCCCAAGTTAATTAGGGTTGGGATTTGTTATGTTAGTTAGTTAGTATACAAGTAACATAGTTATATATATACACATAATTGTTATTGGCTTTTACAACTTATAATAATAACAATTCATAACAATTACTTTTCCTTCTCTCATTCCTTCTCTTACTCAAAGTGCATCATGCACTACCAGAGTGCAAGAGGGATTTTAAACTTATTGAATATTTAAATAGTCAATGATCCCTCTCAACCATAAATGTTGAAATGTTTATAGCTATGATCCATGGGTTGTGGGTGAAAAATTGGTTTCATTCCAACTGCTCGACTGGAGCATGGGAAAACGAATAAAAAGTACATTAAGATGAACTTAGTTCATGTGAGAAGTGCAAGAGGATTTTTAGATTTTTTTTTAATATTTGAATAGTAAATGATCCCTTTCAACTTCAGAGATTGGGATATCTATAGCCTCGGTCCGTGGGCTACGGTTGTGGATGAAAAGTTAATTTCATTTTAATTGCTTGGCTAGGGTGTGGGAATACGAATACTCGTTCTTCCCCATTGATAAGAGAAATGGTTTCTTCCCTTAAGGAATGACAATAATGGTATTTTCTCATAGATATGTGATCTGTCACATACTAAGAGAATTATCACTCAATAACTCTTGTTTGGGCCAAACGCCCTTGCCCAAATAGGTTGGTTCAGGTCAGAAATCTCATGGTCCACCACGTCATGCATGCATGATTTATTCTCTAACCCCTTACATCATTATTAGGATAATTGAATTATGGGTTTATCTCTTCCATAACTCAATTAAAGTTATTTCGGTTTAGTATGTAACTAATTAAAATAAATAATATTTTGGATTTGAGATATAATAAATGTTAACTATTTTTATTTTTTATTTTAATGTATTTATAATATATAAATGAATTTAAAGGTATAAAATATAAACATTATTACAAAAAACATATCATAACGGTTGGAAAAGGGATACCACCATGTTGGTCCAACTATTATGAGGTAAGGTGTGATCATATGTATGATGATTTCTACCATGGTTGTGCAATTGTGATTGTATCCATGTAGCGTGTTATCAACCACAACGGTTACTTTAAACAACCATTGTGATATTATTTAATGCAACATATTTAATCACGGTTGTTCTAAACAACTGTTGTGATATATAGAGCTAAGTTTTTTTTATAAATTATGTGGAATACTTATTTCGCCAATGCTCACTAAACATATAATCTTCTGATTTGCACTAGAATATTATAATATGACAAATCAAGTTATACTAGAAGAATAAGTTCATGTTCAATGCTAGACAAGAGTTATTCAAGTCCTTATCTGTATTTTGTTCTTTGACAGTAACAACTTGGTTTAATGATCCTAGTTCTTCAACAGCCTTTGTCTTCACCCCTAATTGTTTTTGCAAAATAGTATTTACTTTGTGAATAAAATTCGAGGTGGAGAGGGGGATGGTTGAAGATCTACAATCATTAAACCAAGTTATAATCGTCAAAGAGCAACATGTTGTTAACAGTATGAAGAATTCTTGTCAAGCATTGGACGTGTACTTATTTTCTAATACTATTTTATATATCATATCATAATGTTCTAATACAGTTTGCAAAGTTATATATTCGGTAAGAGATTGAAAAAACACTCAAACCACATAATATATAATAAACTCATCTTTTAAATAAACATTCATCAACAACAAACCATAAACAACAAAAAATGATACAACAAACATATCAAGTCATAAAATACTTCAGAAACATACCATACATATCCCATAAAGGCGTGTTGTCAATGAAATAAGGATGAAGATAAATTTATACCTACAAACTTGTGTATTTCTTGAATGGATGTCATTGTCGATCTTTGACACAAGCTTCTAAGGATAAATTTATCTTTGTCCTCTTAATTGAAAGAAACATCCATACTTATAAGTCAAAACAAGAAGGAAGTTCAAACATCATGAAACAAGCTATTGAAACAGATTTTGAAAAACAAACCTAAAGAGAAAACGAATGATAAAGTGAAAATGTATCATGTTTATAGACTCGTAACACATTTTATTTGATGTTATTTTATTATGTTTTGTCGCTTTTACATCATATTTTGTTTTGTATTTCAGGTCTTAATAAGTTATGGAGCGATTGCGTAAAGGAACCGAAAAAAAAGCAGAAGAGTAGAAGAAAGTGCAGAAAAATTACTCTACTGGTGCATGGCGTTCGTCATTACCCTAATGGTATCTGCCATATACCCACTCCGCGTCATTTATAATTTGACCAAATGGCGTTCACCATTAGTCTAATGGCAGTCGCCATTATCATGCAGTAGCAGAAAATATGGATTCTGTTTTGGACTCTCTCCCTCCACCATCCTACATTTCCTCAACCTCCCATACACGATAGAGGAACGGTTTCTTGGCTCAAGACCTCTATATAAGTCAGTTTCTTCACATTTATGAGCATCCAAGACCGTGCGGAAGCTCTGCTGAATTTATTTTCTAATCTTAGGCATAAAATTACATTTAAAATTGACAATCGCTCACATTGAGAGATTGTCACAATTCTGTTTTCATTTTCATTCTTGTACTCTTGGATCAACAAGCATGCCGACATTAATTGAGCACTTTTATTGTTCCTTCAAGTTCCCGCATTTATTTCGATTTTACAGGTTTTTATTCGCATTAATTTAATTTTTGTTATATTGTACTTCTTTACTTTATGATATGTTGTCCCTATATTTAAATATTATGTTTATGTGTTTTTTGTTCGCAATAATGTCTAGCTAAACGTGTCTAAGACCGATGTATGATAATCGTCATTGCCAACGGGAGTCGGTAGAGAAAATAGGTGTGAAACGATAGTAAAATTCTATTTTGGTTTTAGTTTCCAAGTCTAAGTCTTAGTTTTGTGTCATGAGAGTGAAAAGTAAACTAAGGTTCAACCCGATATCGCGAGAGTGTGAGGATTGAACCGGATAGTGGAAACTAGGCATCGATCATAAATACATCGAGGGTGCTTTAGGTATCGATTAGGATCTAATTAGTATTCAAAATATGCTTCTTAATTAAATGGGCGAGCGAGAGAAAAATCTCATGGTTAGGGAGTGTGGCTTTAGTAAATAGCGCGAGAGTGTGAGACGAATTCTGTAAACTGATATTTTCTATGGAACATAGTTTAACTTTAATTTAACGCCTATATCTTACGGAGTCCCTGAGGAACACGGAATCCATATTACGGCCTCTCTTTATTAATATCTTTCCGAATCTTTAGAAATTTACGTTTTATTTTCGTCCAAACATTTTAATTACTAGCCTTATTTTTGCATAACATCAACCGATAACAGTAGATTGATTATTAGTCCTTATGAGTTTGATATCTTTTAAAACTATGTGCTAGACTTTATACTTGCAGTTAGATCATTCGATAGACTCGTAAGGTCGCAATCAAGTTTTTGGCGCCGTTGTCGTGGACTAATTTAGACAATATTTTGATTTCGTTGTTGCGCAGTATAGTCTAAAGCAAATAATTAGGGCAACTGATTGACGATATCGAGTGTTTTATTAATTTAAGACGCTGAATCAACAAATTTCGGATAAAATGCAATCTTCCTGAACCTGAAATTCCTTTTCCAAAACTAAGAATTCCTATGGCTGAAAATCCACCGATCCGTCCTCTTAAGGACTATGTTGTTCCATCGCAAGATGAACCAAACAATATCATTGCTTCCCCTGCCATCGAGCGAAACAATGTCGAGCTAAAACCTTCATTGTTACAAGCCGTTTAGTAGAACCAGTTTTCTGAGAGTCCTATGGACGACCCGAACCTTTATTTATCTATGTCTGTGTTGTACGCTGACACTGTAAAAGCGGATGGTGTAAGTAATGAAACCATAAGACTAAGTCTTTTTCCTTTCTCTTTAAGAGATAGAGCTAGAGCTTGCCTTCAGTATCTGTCGTCCAACTCTATCACTACGTGGAATGAGTTGAAGAAAGTCTTTTTAGCCTGATACTTTCCACCTATGATGACTGCTATGCTAAGAGCCCAAATCAACGGATTTAGGCAAAAAGGCAATGAATCTCTTTTCGATGCTTGGGAAAGATACAAGGATATGTTGAGGCTCTGTTTGCATCGTGGACTTTAACAATGACTAATAATCCATACCTTATACAATGGTCTTCTATACAACACCAAGCTGAACTTGAATGTTGCAGCTGGCGGCGCTATAATGGACAAACAATATGAAGACGCCTATTAACTCATGGAAAACATGGCCCATAACCACTTCCAATGGGGAAGTGAGAGAACTCCTACAGAGAAACCTGCTACGAAGAGCGGAATGTATGAAGTTAATAGCCTATATCGTGTTAGTGCTAAAATGGATGCGCTTACTCAAAAGATTGAGAGTTTGACTGCAACTCCAGCAGCCATCGTGGCTGCTGTAACACCCAACTGCGAATTATGCAGAACCCCTGGGCATAGTAATACTTAATGTCATTTATTGGATGGTATTCCTACTGACCAAGTAAATTAATTCCAAGGAAACCCGTATCCAAACACTTACAACTCTGGTTGAAGGAACCATCCTAATTTTTCCTACAAGGGCAACAATGTTTTGTTCACTCTAAACCCAGCACCAGTTGTTCCTCCAGGATATCAGAAAGGAGCCCCCGCTGCTCCTTAAGCCCCTAGGAAGTCAAACGTTGAGTTATTATTATAGAACTTCATCGTAACCCAAACTCAACAAATCAAACAGTTCACCAACCAAAATGCCCACACGAGTGAGCTAATGAAGTAAATGGCAAACAAGCTTGATACAATGACTACCCATACCAAAATGTTGGAAACCTAAATTTCTCAAGTAACCCAAAAACAAGCATCAATAGCAGCCCCCAACCGGAGTATTTCCTGGCCAACCATAACCTAATCCTAAAGGTCATGCTAATGCTATTACATTGCAAAGTAGGACAAAATTAGATGGACCTATAGATCCTATGATCCAAAACCCATCCATGTATCAAAACTCTGGAAAAGAAACTGAGAAGGTAGTGAATGATGACCAATCAGATAAACCAAATAAGGAAGATGACAAAAACAAAGAGGTCGTGGAGAAAGAAAAACCATATGTGCCTTCACCACCATACAAACCATTGATCCCTTATCCTCAAAGACTTGCTAAGTCTAAAAATAAAGGGTTATTCAAGAAATTCATAAAACTTCTTAAACAACTTAATATTGATATACCTTTCATAAAAGCTATTATGCAAATGCCCTCATATGCTAAGTTCCTTAAAGAGATCCTATATAATAAGAAAAAGCTCGAGGATAATGAGATTGTTACACTTACCGTAAAGTGTAGCGCTATAATTTAAAATAATATCCCTCCAAAATTAAAAGATCTGAGTAGTTTTTCCATACCATGTGTGATTGGAAAATATGTCATAGACAAAGCAATATGTGACTTAGGATCTAGTGTTAGTTTAATGCCCCTCTCTATATGTAAAAAAAATCAAATTAGGAGAAGTAAGACCAACGAGAATGTCCCTCCAGCTGTCGACCGTTCTGTCAAATTTCCTGTAGGTATGCTAGAGAACATTCTCGTTCACATAGGTCAGTTTTATATCCCTGTAGAATTTATAATAATGGATATAAAGGAGGATTCTAACATTCTTATCATACTAGGAAGATCCTTTTTGGCCACTGTTGGCGCCATAGTAGACGCGGAGAAAGGAAAGCTAACCTTCGAGGTTGGTAGAGAAAAAGTCAAATTTATTCTTTCACAATTGCTAAAGGCACCGGCTATCGACGATTCTTGTTGCTCCCTAGATGTCATTGACGAATGCGTAAGAGAAATGGAGATGGAACAATCTAAGTATACTGAAGTACTAAAGATTACAACCTCTCATATAATAGAAGATGATAATTGGTGTGAACCATACGTAGATGATAGTCTAAGGGAATGTTTAGCACTAACTCCAAATCATATGCTTTTCCCAAAGAAACCTTCTATAAAACTTAAAACACTACCTAAAAATATAAGGTATGAATTCCTAGAAACAAAGCTTGAATAACCTGTAATAGTCAATGTTGACTTAGGACAGATAGAAACTAAGAAGCTATTACATGTCTTGAGAAAATACCCTAAAGACCTAGGCTATAACATCTCAGATCTGAAAGGGATAAGTCCCTATGTATGCATGCATTGCATTATTCTAGAGGAAGACTGCAAAACCTCTAGAGAACATCAGAGAAGGATTAACCTCATCCTGAGTGATGTGGTTAAGAAAGAGGTATAAAAGATGTTAGAAGCAAGAATTATATACCCAATATCCGATAGTAATTGGGTCAGCCCAGTACATGTCGTACCAAAGAAATGAGGTGTTACAATTGCCAATAATGAAAAGGGCACAGCTGTAGTAAAATGTGTTACAATTGGATGGAGGATGTGCATTGACTATAGAAAGTTGAATAAAGCCACTCGTAAAGATCACTTGCCTTTACCTTTTATAGATTAGATGCTCGAGCGATTGGCTAAACACTCTCAGTTATGTTATTTAGACGGTTATTCAGGATTCTTCCAAATCCCTATTAATCCTGATGACCAAGAAAAGACTACCTTCACTTGTCCCTATGGTACATTCGTGTATCGACGAATGCCATTTGGACTATGTAACACTCCCGCAAAATTTCAAAGATGCATGACGGTGATTTTTGCAGACTTTCTAGACGACATCATGGAAGTATTTATGGATGAATTTTTCGTTTTTGAGCAGAGTTTTGAAGAATGTTTAATGAACCTAGAAATGGTACTTGAAAGATGCGTAAAAGTTAATCTCGTACTTAATTCGAAAAAATGTCATTTCATGGTTCGACAAGGAATAGTACTTGGACACATAGCGTCTGATAAGGGGATTGAGGTCAATAAAGCTAAGATAGAAGTGATAGAAAACCTTCAACCTCCAAAAAATGTTAGATAAATATGTAGTTTCTTAGGACACGCCGATTTTTACCGAAAATTCGTAAAAGATTTCTCTAAAATAACTAAACCACTAACTAGCATGTTGATGAAAGATGTTGAATTCATTTTCGATGAAAAATGCTTAGAGGCGTTCCAGCTATTGAAAAATGCTTCGATTATTGCACCCATCATGCAACCACCTGATTAGAGTAAACCTTTCGAAATAATGTGTGATGCTAGTGACTATGCCATAGGCACTATCTTAGGACAACGCAAGGACAAAAAGCTTCATGCGATTTATTACACTAGTAGAACTTTAGATGAAGCACAAGTGAATTATGCCACCCATAAAAGGAACTCTTAGTCGTCGTTTTCGCGTTAGATAAGTTTTGTTCCTACCTAGTGGAAGCCAAGATAATTGTCTACACTGATCACGCCACAATTAGGTACCTATTGAGTAAAAAGGACGCCAAGCCAAGACTCTTGAAATAGATTCTGCTACTTCAAGAATTCAATTTATAAATTAAATATAAAAAAGGAACATAAAACATTATAGTCGATCACCTCTCTAGACTTGGTAATATGAAAGTCAAACAAGTACCCATCGATGATGATTCCCTCTATGAAAGGCTAGTAGCCCAGTTAGAAAGAAACATAATTGAATGCTCTCTATTTATAATGATGCATAAACCAATGAAGTTGTGGAAGCAGTATATACTAAAACCATTATGCCATGGTATGCTGACTTTGTCAACTACCTTGTGACCGGAGTACTTCCACCAGATTTAACTTATCAATAAAAGAAGAAATTATTTCATGATTTAAAACATTATTACTGGGACGAGCCCCTTCTTTTCAAAAGAGACACCGATGGTATTTTCCATCGATGTGTCCTTGAAGAGGAGGTAAACAACATCATATCTCACTGCCATGTTGCACCCTATGAAGGGCATGCAAGCACATCCAAGACTTACGCAAAGATCATACAATCCAACCTCTTTTGGCTTAATTTATGGAAAGATATACATATCGCGGTTAGAAATTTTGACCCGATTCCAACACACTAGAAATATCTCTAGACGCGATGAGATGCCACTAAAAGGTATCATAGAAGTGGAAGTCTTTGATGTGTGAGGTATTGATTTTATGGGCCTCTTCCCATCTTCTTTTGGTAATAAATACATACTCGTAGCTATTGATTATGTTTCAAAATGGATTAAGGCCATAGTTTCTCCCACAAATGACACACGAGTAGTTATTAGACTTTTTAAGAATATCATATTTCCCATATTCGATGTGCCGAGGCTCCTCATTAATGATGGTGGCTCCCATTTCATTTCAAATATCTTTGGGAGACTGTTGCTCAAATATGGTGTCCGACATCGAGTAGCGACACCTTACCACTCTCAAACGAGTGGACAAGTTGAGATTTCCAATAGGGGAATTAAGAAAATATTAGAGAAAACAGTCGCAACTTCTAGGAATGACTGGTTTGTGAAACTTCATGAGGCTCGGTGGGCTTATAAAACCCCAATAGGGACCACTCCATTTAAACTAGTTTATGGTAAATCATGTCACTTGCCAGTGGAATTAGAACACAAATCTTATTGGGCCATTAAGAGCCTTAACATGAACTACACAGTCGCAGGAGAAAAAATAATCTTAGACATCCATGAACTAGAAGAACTTAGATTAGGTGCCTATGAAAATGCCTGGATTTATAAGGAAAGAACTAAATAGTGACATGATAAACGAATAGCAAGGAGAGAAATTAATGAGGGAGACATAGTCCTTATTTTCAATTCTCGACTAAATTATTTCCAAGCAAACCTCATTCTAGATGGTCCATCCCTTTTGAGGTTATAAAAGTATTCCAAAGTGGAGTCGTAGAAATACGAGGTAAATCAAATGAGACATTCGTTGTGAACGGGCAGCGAATTAAGCATTACCATAGCGTAGAAAATAAAGACTTATACATAAGTTACAAACTAGAAGAGTTGCCCGCTCTTTCAAAAGAATAGTTCCTTCTGAAATAATGTTGAGCTTCTGACATTAAATGAAGTGCTACGTGGCAGGCAACCCACGATCTTAGGGTCTAGATTTTCATTTTTATTTACTTTTTCCAAATACTTTTATGCAGTAGAATTCATTGTTCTAACCACTACTAACTTGTTATCTATCTACTCTCAGGCTAACGTAGCTTAGGCTAACTTCCATACTAACTATAGAAAATGCAGCTTGTAGACGACATGGAGGTTATCTTCAAGAACGAAGCCCAGAGGCAACATTTCGAAGTACTTGCTCATAGAGATATGGCATTATCCATTTATCCTAACGGACCCACCATGACCACCCTAGGTATTCGAGATAGTGTGATGTACTTACTTAGTCAGGTAGGATGGGAGAACTTTGCTGTGAGGAGGAGGTTTAGCACATATCGCAGGCTAGCCCTTGAGTTCTCGAGTTCCTTTTTCTATGATCCTAATCGAGGTTTGGGATTCAACAAAGGCCTAACTACTTTTAGACTATTTGAGACCAAATACCATTTCACACACCGTGAGATGGGTGACCTATTAGGATTTCCTAGTGGCCCAAATGTATTCACGGTAGCTCAGGAAGATGCCTTCATGGCACTTGAACTTGACTTTTTTTTTGGTGTTATAGCCGGAAACCACCACCCTGAACCAAACTCTATGTTTTCTGAAAAATCGATAACCCATCTATTCTCTACTTCCACAAGATCCTAGCCCATACACTCTTTAGGAAAGAGAAAATATCACCTCAATATCTAGATATGAGTTGTTTATCATGTTTTGTGCCTTCCAATTTAGACCCGTGAATGCTGCAACATTTATGTTAGCAAATTTAGATAGGATTGTCCGAGATACCCATGGTCATATCCTTATAGGAGGATTGGTTACTATGATTGCCTCGGTCGTTGGCCTTAGATACCCCCTAGACCATTTACATGCCTTAGAAGGTATCTGTCCCATGCATATTAACCTCTGCTTTAACCGAGGCATCATAGGAAATTTAGGACCACAAAAGTTTGAGTTGTTGATTGATAATCAAGTGGTGTATAATTTTACACTACCTAACCATAAAAAGACAAGTGTGTACGACATAAACAATTTGTTATATAATTTGGAGGGCCAAAATGAGTCGCCCACTCCATCTGATACCCTTCAAGTTTATGAAAACCGTAATGCCATTTTCTCTGATGCTGCTTCACTTACTTCTAGTATTCACACAGAGCCTCCTATTGATCACATTGCTACAATTGGCACCCTCAGGACGAATACTCTTAGAGAAGATCTGACGACTATGCGCGTGGTCTTCCTTGGCTTTATGGACGTGTCAAATGAGAAATTCAACCACTTGTTTCAGTAAATCTACTCCATGAGACGTCTTTTCAAGCCTAATATCAGACGCCGTAGTGGCTAATGTTACTTTATTATTATCATATTTTGTTTCCCTACCATGCACTTAGACAATGAGGTCACTGCCTTGTTTAAGTGTGGGGGAGAAATATTTCCCAGTTTTCTAGTTAGGAATTTTTAATTTTCTTATCAGGATTTTTGTTATTTTCGTGTTATGTTTACATTATTCGTCGAGTTACCAACGTAAAACTTGCGTTGTGTGGGAGGCAACCCACAAGTTTTTTTTATCATTTTAATGCAATTCCCTTTTCCGTTGTTGTTTTATTTCTTTCTGAGTTTTAGTTGAATTTTTCGTTTTATTTATTTATCATGAATTCTCATTTCGATTAAGGTCACGTGCTTAAACATTATTACCTGACATCACTTTAGCCTTGGCACAACTGAAAAGCACTTTAAAATGATTAATTTTAAGCCTGAATTATTTTTTGTGCAATTTAAGCAAATGCCAGTCGCCAATATGCTAATGGCGTTCACCATTAGCCTGATTTTGAAAAAGTAACGTTTAAAAGCTAATGGTGTTCTCCATTAGCCTAACGGCGGGCGCCATGTCAGTAAGACGTCAGTTTTGATTTTTAATAGTCATTATCTCTTACTCTTCTCTCCACCCACTCATATTTCTATCTTCCAACCTTCAACCTTCATTCCATTGCCTTAAATTCCCTTAACCTACTCTCATTCCTAACAAGATATATCCTACTCACTCCCCATTTGTCCCTATTTCCTACCCATTCCTTCAAATTCTTCAATCTTTCATTCACCATGCCTCCAAGAACATTGAGACCTAGAAGAGAGATAAACTACATAGGTATCGCTTTTGGAGAAGGCATAGAGTGAGATAACCAAATAACAAAGTACATCAAGTTGTTCAAGAGGGATGTTGCACCTATAAGGTATCCCGATTAGGCTTAATTAGTAGTGTTAACTAGATGCTAGAGAACTTAAGAATGACTTTTTTTTACTGACTAGCCATATGTATGTTAGGCTCACTTACGAGTTCCTTAGTTCGTTTAGATATGCCACCCCTGTGGGCAGATCACGCACTACAGGCACGGCTTCATTTAGAATGTTTAACAGAGATTACACTTTTAGTCATGATTAGATTGTTGATTTACTACAAATCCCTCATTGGGATGGTTTTGCTTGTGAAGCTTCTTTAGAGAGCTATTGGAAAACTGATGCACTTAGTTTTTGGCAATAAATCATTGGCGATGCCAGTGCTGACCGGGAAGGCCTAAAGGCCATCGCTATCCATAACCCGACCATTCGGTATTTACACTATATATTAGCTAACACCATTTTCGGCCAGGAAAATAATAGGGAATTGAAATCTAAGGATCTTTTCTTTTTACACTATGCACTAACACGGACACCGGTGAACCCTACACCTTTCTTACTAGCACATTTTTAGTCTGTTAGCGTTAGAGTAGGCGATCACATTTGTGTTGGAGAGCTGATTACATACATAGCTCACGCATTGGACCTAGGCACAGAGTTGGCCACGCTTGAGCCACTTGAGACACCTCTTTTAGATTTGGATGCCTTCCGTAGTATACGTCTAGTTAAGAATAAACCAGACGGCAGGTATTATTTGATGGTTAGTAACAGAGGCATCAGGGGTGTTACTTTGCCTAGTTCCATGTGCATTGATGTGTGAGTAAGGAACAATTGGACATATGATCTGAATGCCCTAGATCCTAGTGATAATTTAAATGTCCAGGCCGGTGTGGGTAATGACATCGATGATGGGGTTGATGGTATGGAGCATGATGCTCTTGAGACTGACACACATCCTTACACTACACATAGTTTTGTTGACTCTTTTGCAGGTACCTCAGCTGGACATCAGTCCTGTGAGGAATACGACTACACGGCTATCAGGACCGCTCTCGAAAATGTCCTATCTAAGTTGAGACACCAGAACAACATCGATGTTGAGTGAGATCTGCTACTAAGGAGCATGCAGAAACAGCAGGAAGAGATGATAGCCATCATTCATCAGATTTAGGAGCAGCAACATGACTATGTTGAGCGGACTGAGCACAACATGGGGAACATCATCGAGAAGATGAAAGGATTGTGTATGGGGATGTCATATATGATGAAGTACATGCAGCATGTAGGTGTACCACACCCTGCGCACAATAGAGGTGGTTTTGGACGTGACAGAGGCCAAGACCGTCACTAAGCTGTTTACTCAGGTTTTTCCACTCCTTTTTTCTCCTTGCACTAAAACATTGAGGACAATGTTTGGTTCAAGTGTGGGGGAGGAGTTTTATCGCTTTATTTTAATATTTCCTGCTTTATTTTTCAATTTGTATCACTTTCTAGTTAGTTTTTATTTTAGACTAAGTTGTTTTGTTTAATTGTTTGTGTGTTTGGTCGAGTCATAACATGTGTTGTCGAGTCTTATTGTATGATTCTTTTTCACTTGTAATTAAAATTCCCTTAGATTTGACCCCCAACGGGAAAAAAATTGTTCTGATTCATGGCATGACACTCCGAGAGTATAGGTTGTTTTGCATCTTTAGGCTATGTTAGAAAGACTCGGGAAAGATTCGATAACATCGATACTGTCCTAACACCCCAGCCTCCCTAATTATGTGATATCGATTTAAATAACCATTATGCTGAAACCTTAAGCTCTTAGTTTTTAAACTAACCTCTAAGTAGTGTATATTATCAGTCAGCACCATCCTTATGCATATACTAAGTGAAAAACCGATGCAAATATGTGCATGATCTCCGAGTTAAATCAAATTAAATTGAAAAAGAAAAATTAATGAAAGGATACGCTCCCTCTAAGTTAGGTGGTCCTCAACCGATCATTTATCCTAACGGAATGGACTCTTTAAGTTTAAATGACCAAGAAAAGAAAAAGAAAGAAATATGAATCTAAATTGAGATTATTAGATACTAACAGGTTCACTTACCTTATGTGTGCATGGATAACAGGCTTAATGTGATTGCACAAGAATGAAAAGAGGTGAAAAATAACAGAGAGTGTAGGTTGAGTTATAATGGCATGATTCAGATTTTTTTTCATAAGGGGGAGTTTTCGATCGCGAAATGCGGATATGTGTCACTACGGTTTCCTTGATATTGACGTCTAGTACCTATCGATCTAGCACTAGCCCAGCAACCACTTACTATTTAGATTTTTTTTTGTGCCTATGTTTCAGAAACTATGCTTGCTTAGTTTAATATGTTGGTTGATTGCTTGAGGACAAACAATGGTCTAAGTGTGGGGGAGTTTGATAACGTGAAAACGTATCGTGTTAATATACTCGTAATGCATGTTTTTTGATGTTATTTTATTATGTTTTTTCACTTTTAGGTCGTATTTTATTTTGCATTTTAGGTTTTAATAAGTTAAGGAGAAATTGCGCAAAGGAACCGAAGAAGAGCAAAAGAAAGTGCAAAAAAATAACTCTAGTGGTGCATGGCATTGGCCATTATCCTAATGGCATCCACCATGTACCCAGTCCATATCATTTATAATTTGACCAAATGGCGGTCGCCATTATCATGCAGTGGTAGAAAACACGGATTCTATTTTGGACTCTCTCCCTCCACTATCCTACATCTCCTCAACCTCCTATACACTATAGAGGAATTGTTTCTTGACTCAAGACCTATATATAAGTCAGTTTCTTCACATTTCTGAGCATCCAAGACCGTGCGGAAGCTCTGCTAAATTTATTTTCTAGTCTTAGGCATAAAATTACATTTAAAAGTGACAATCACTCGAATTGAGAGATTGTCATAATTCTATTTTCATTTTCATTATTGTACTCTTGGATCAACAAGTTTGACGACATTAATTGTTGTTTCTTCAAGTTCCCGCATTTTTTTCGACTTTACAGGGTTTTATTTGCATTAATTTAATTCTTGTTATATTGTACTTCTTTACTTTATGATATGATGTCCCTAAATTTAAATAATATGTTTATGTTGTTTTTGTTTGCAATAATGTCTGGCTAAACGCGTCTGAGACTGGTGTATGAGGATCATCGTTGTCGACAGGACTCGGTAGAGAAAATAGGTGCGAAATGATAGTAAAATTATGTTTTGGTTTTAGTTTCCAAGTCTAAGTCTTAATGTTTTGTCACGAGAGTGAAAAGGAAATTAAGATTCGAGCTGATAGCGCGAGATTGTGAGGATTGAACGAATAATGGAAACTAGGCATCGATCCTAAATACAGCCAGACTGTTTTAGGTATCGATTATGATCTAATTAGTCTTTAAAATACACTTCTTAATTAAAATAGGCGAGCGAGAGCAATATCTTATGATTAGGAAGTGTGGCTTTAATTAATAGCGCGAGAGTGTGAAACGGAGTCTTTAAACTGATATTTTCTATGGAACGTAGTTTAACTTTAATTTAGCGCCTATATCTTACGATGTCCCTGAGGAACACGGAATCCATATTTCGGCCTCTCTATATTAATATCTTTCTAAATCTTTAGAAATTTACGTTTTATTTCCGTCCAAACTCTTTAATTACTAGCCTTAGTTTTGCATAGCATCAATTGATAACAGTAGATTGATTATTAGACCATATGGGTTCGATATCTTTTAAAACTATGTGATAGACTGTATACTTGCAGTTAGATCATCCGATAGACTCGTAAGGTCGTGATCAACGAACTTGTAAATACCCATTGGCTAAGATTTGTTGTTATGGTTTTGTTTAGGGGTTTCCATATGAGAGAGACGGGTGAGAGAGTTGTTGGGGGTTTTTTTAGAGAGATGAGTGATGGAATTGTTAAGGTTTTATTTTGAGAAAGACAGTTGTTATGTATAGAAGCGATAGATAATTTCGCTTATATATAGATAAAGTATCAACTTTCATCACGGATGGTAATAAAAACTGTGGTGATATACAATGTCAATAATAATTTTATCACGATAAATGGCTAATTATAAGTGATGGGATTTGAACCATTTCACTCCGTGTACCTTTTCACCACGGTTGCTACATTTGACCATTGTGACATGTCATCTATTAAATATCACACAAAAAAAAGTGCTCAAAAATAAAACACTATGGCCGTCGTAAAATTGGTGTTACGAAAGGTATATTTTATAGTAGTGAAAAATATTTATTAATGTTATAAATGACATGATTATGGATGCCCATAAATGAGTGGATTCCATATTGATTTTTCATTCATCACATATGTCCTATAAATATGACCCATATTGTATTCGGAAAAAAAGTACTTAGAATGTGAATAATATAATACACTTTATTATTCTCTTTTCTACATTCAACTATTTTGTTTAGTTTCATAACACGTTATTAGCACGAAACTCTACGAAACTTGAAAAAAATGAACCTATAACTATCAAAGATTGGTCTTTTATTATTTATTTTTCTATAATACAAAAGATTTTATTCTTCTAATTTGTTTCAATCTATAGTAAATATTTGGCACGAAGAACATAGCAAACTATATCAAAATAATGAATTTGTTAGATAGTTCCTGAAGAACATAAAAATCTATAGCAAATATGTTATATAGTTTCTAAAGAACTAATAAATCATTCTTAAAGGATTGCGCAATGAATAATTTTTTATCATGAATTATAATTAACATGTATGATATATAGTTCATGAAACAAATTAGAAGAATAAATTCATATGTATTATAGAAAAAAATAAAATAATAAAATACCAATATGGATTATATCAAACGTAATATTGGTCTTTGACATAATTTTATAAAAACTACTACAATATAATTATATGAACAATCATTTTAATGCAATATAAATTTAAATTAATATCCCATAAATTCATTTGAAATTTTGATTCACTTTTTAGTCGCTTAATCTCTCCCCTAATATTTGAAAAATATATTTGATATGAATCTCTTTTTTTTATATAATTTGAGCAAATAATTGGATACTTGATTGCAGTCTGGTTGGTTGATGATTAATTAAGAAATTAATTTTTCTAATATTAGAAGAAGAGATTAAGCGGCTGAAGATTGAACCAAACGTTCAAATGAAGAAATTAAAATAAATTGTTATCTTTATCCTCTTATAAACGTATATGAACCAGAAGTTAAATATATTTATCATTTACAAAGTTTATAAAACTAATTATTAACTGCTAATATTTCAATCAAAGTAGACTCTCTTGTTGGACAATCTAATATTGTAAATAATTTAAAACCGCGCATGAAACATGGAAGTTGGTTCCAATACTAAAGTCCTATACAAGAAAAGGAGATATATTAAAGATATTCAAGTGAGGATATGAAAACTCTAAGAGTACTTTGACATGATTTATTTTTGAATTACAGAAGAACTAACTAGGTACTTGAAATTCATGAAAATAAAGAGATCGTGATAAATTATGTCATGAATGGAATATGATGGAAACAAAATAAATTTAAAATTGACAATGTCTTTGTATACAATATAACACTAAAGATGATGAATGATAACGAGGATTATGAATCAGATTCTATCAAAGATTGTAGTCAAAGTGAGAATTAACCAAAATGAATAGATCTAATTAAAGAAGAATTAAACTCGCTTTACAAACTATTCACTTTTGGAGTTGTAGACCGAGCACCTCAAGGTGTAAAATAAATGGGATATAAATGAAAAAGAAAAATAAGAATGGTGAAATTATGAGATCCAAAATATAGTTGCTGCTCAATGATTTTCGCAGAGACCTAAGATTGATTTTGATGAAACATGACCCGAAGTGGATGCAATTTAATTTTTGATATTTAATTATTCTTATAGCACATGAATGACTTAATTTGAACATGATGAATATTGTAACAACTAATTTGTATGGCTCAATTTATAGTAACATTTACATGAAACTCCCTAAAGGGTTTGATATATCAGAGACACATAATTTTGGATCTCGAGAAAGCTACTCCATCAAATTGAACAAGTATCTCTATGAGATAAAACAATATAGACACATGTGAATTAATCGTCTCAATGAATATTTTCTAAGAGTGAGATATACAAATAACTCTATATGTCCTTGTATTTTTATGAAAATATCTGGAAAAGAATTTTCTATAATTGATATTCATGTGGATAACATAAATATTATTAAAACTCTTTAAGTGTTTCTAAATGCTATAAATTATTTAAAGAAATAGTTTTGAGATGAAGGACTTGGGAAAGACAAATTCGTTATAAGATGAATATTTAGACAATGAAATTTGTGTACACCAAGACGATTATATAAAAAAAATGTGTTAAAACGTTTCTATATGGACATATCTCGTATGTTATATAGAATAAGTTTTAAAAAATTCACATATGGACAAATCTCGTATGTTGTCAACCTCAATAATGTTTGAGCAATGGATGTGCAAAAGATCCTTTAATACCTCAAGAAGAGGTTGAAAAACCAGTTGGTCCAAAAGTACCATATTGATAAGGTTCAAATTGTATTGATTATTTGTACAATTTAGTAGAACTTATTGGCTTAATTATTTATATTTTCAAGTTAATCCCTCAACTTTTGTATAAATATATTGTTATAGTTTCATCATGTAAATATTATGAAGATTAATCATTTTGCAACTTATTTTGTAGTTTTGTTTCAATGGAGGAGCTTTGGAAGTTAAAAGGTAAAAGAATGGCTTCTACATACAATTTCGGATCAAAAGCATGCCTTTAGGTGGGGTTAAGCGCGGTCAAAGCGCCATCCAGTGTTCCAAACTAGTAGCTTTCACACTAATCACGATGTAATGGCGCTAAGCGCCACTTAAGAGGTTTGCTTTGTTTTGTCTTTTAGTCACACTAAGCACGGTCTGATGGGGCTTAGTGGTGTACTTTATGTATTGTATAAAAGCCCTATCCCTTAATTTTGAGAGGGTTAGACACCAACTTTGGACACCAAATACACCAAAAACTCAGAGAAACTCAGAAATTGGAGAATCGAAGTTGGATTCACATCAATCTTCGGGAAATCATTATTCTTGCTCATTTATCTCTTCTCCTTTTTTGTGAAGCAAGCTACCATGATGATGTGTAGCTAAATCATTTATGTCTAGATTATATGTAATTAATCATACTCGTGTGTATTTCTTTTGATCCTTGTTATATGAACTAGTATTGAATCAACATAGATGTATCTTTGTTTTCATGTTTTCTTCTATAGTTTGAACTATTGTTGAGAAATATCTTTCAAGCCTTGACCTAATATCATCATCTATAAAATACCAAAGTCTAGATATAGATTTGGGGTTTTTATATTCACTATTATCAAGTCTTAATGGTATTGTATTGTTTAATAGGTTGAGAGATCATCGATTAAACAATACAGTAAAACTTACAACACTGGTTAGTCATAAGTGGTGTTGAAGAGTGACACATGATTATAGTGATTGATAACGATATTCATATACTAGATTGCTTGAAAACATATGAAAATGGTTAATGAAATCTAATCATGGCATGTTTCTTTATCCGTTAATTTCTGAATCGTTTGTCGTTGTTACATTTTATAACGAATGTTTTTTTACACAATCGAAAACCCTTTTGAACCCTTCCTTAAAATAGTATTAACTGTGGAACGGTAGTGATATCTCACTAATCCCTGTAGAGACGATATAAAATAATTTCCCTAGAAAAAGTGTTTCAACAAAAAGGCGCCATTGTCGGGGATTGGCGTTTAGATATTGCAAACATAACAACAATTTATATTGTTTTAAGTAATTTTGTATTGTTATAAACTATTCTTTTCATCATCCCTCATGTTTGTTAATTTTTGTGGTTAACATTTCAGAACTCTGCTTATGCAGGGAAGTTTACATTAACATCAACTTATTTTTGATCCTGAGATTGAAATAACAGCTCTAAAACTCATTAGTAAAACTAGAAAGAGAAGGCAACTAGCCAAGCAAAAAAAACCAACGTGAAGGAACTTCTAGTGCTACTTCTTCAACAACTTCTATTATTGAAGAATTCATGGTTGAACCTCCAATATTGGTAAGAGGGCCTTGTATTAATAGCCCAAGAAAAACTAGAAGTATTGCCAGACCTGCACAAAATGCTAGAAATCCATAAATGAAGACCAGATTGCTACAAATGTTGTATGCAAATCCTCTTACCGAGCTTGACCATGATGATCAATATATTCACCTTACCAAGCTCTATGAAATTGTTGATACACTTGGAGCTCTTGAAGTAGAAGAAGAACAGGTGTTCATGAGATTGTTTCCTCATTCATTGATTGGAAAAGCAAAAGAATGGTACCTAGATCAACCAACTCAGACTATTACAGATTGGAATGTACTTGAGGAAAAATTTCATGATAGGTTCTTTCCACACAACAAATTTATGAAGGCCAAACCCACAATTATTGTGTTTTCTCAAGGTGCAAGTGAATCCCTTTGTGAAGCATGGTACCGATACAAGTCAATGTTGAGAAGATGTCATAACCATGGTTTTGATGATCTTACTCAAATTCATATCTTCCGCAATGGACTTCAACCGTAACAAAAATTTATTTTGGATGCAACTATATGTGGTTCTTTAATGTCTAAGAGTGCAGAAGATGCAGTATCTATTATTGATCGAATGGCACTTAATGATCACCAAGTTTAACACAATAGAGGGCATTTAGAAAAGAAAGTTGGAATCATGGAATTGGGATCAAATGATGCAATTCTACCACAAAACAAATTGTTGTCTAAACAAGTGGATAAACTTGCAAAGTAAATGTCAAAGCTTCCGTGACAATTCAAGGAGATGCCAGGAGTCTCGGACAAAAATCAACAGGTATTATACTGGGAACTTTGCAACGGATTTCATCCAACTGGTTATTGTCCTCCAGAAAATGAAGATGTGAGTTACATGGGAAATCAAAATCAATGTAAACAGAGGCAAGCATCGTATCAAAATACTTCTGGTTATCAACAAATAAGGAACAATGCACAATATGGTCAAGGGTGGTGACAATAAGAAATACCTTCCAATAGAAAAAATCCCTATCAAAATTATAATCAGAATCCTTATTCACAATATAGAAACTCGAAGATGGAGGATACTATGAACCATTTTATGCAAATGTCCATGGAAAATCAAAAGAGCACTGATGCAGCCATCAAGAATCTTGAATCCCAAGTTGGTCAAATAGCTAAGCAATTAGCGGATTAAGAAAAAGGAACATTTTCTGAAAATACTTACGAATGAACATTGTAAGTCCATACTAACTCGTAGTGGCAAAGATATGGGCAAAGGAATTGGTGATGATGTTGAGGAAGAGGAAGTTGTGATAGAAAGAGAAAAGGAAAAATATGAGGTTGAAGTAGAAAAAAAATAAAAACGGAGAATTAGTGAAAATGAAGAAAAAAAATTGAAAAAGATGAGTTAGGAAAGAAAAAGAGAGAGGAAAAGAAGAAAAAAACTCAAAAATCTCAAGAGGAGAAAGGGAAAATGAAGAGTATTCTATTACAACACCTACCTTATCCACATGCCCCTGCCAAGAAACACAATGCAAGGCATTATGTAAGCTTTCTAGATATATTTAGTCATTTGCAGATAAATATTCCATTCTGTGAAGCTCTTGAACAAATGCCAACTTATGCTAAGTTTATGAAGGACATTCTCAAGAAGAAAAAGAGGTATACGGATCATAAGACCATTAACCTTGATGTTAGTTATAGTGTCATCATTCAAAGAACTCTCCCATATAAAGAACTCGATCATGTGAGATTTACATTACATGTCACCATAGAAAATGTTTACTATTGCAAAGCATTAGTTTATTTAGGTTCAACATAAACCTGATCTCGTTGTCTTTGGTTCTAAGGTTAGGTGACATTGAAGTGAAACCTACAAAGATGAAACTGGAATTGGCTGATGAATCTACCACCAATCCATCAGGAATAGTTGAAGATGTTTTAGTTAAGGTGGACAAATTCTTGTTTCCAATTGATTTTGTTGTAATAGATATGAAAGAGGATGATGATGCCCCTTTGATTTTAGGCCTACCTTTTATGAAAACCGCAATAATAATGATAGATATTGATGATGGCTTGATGAAGGCTCGAGTTCAAGATGAAGAAGTATGTTTCAACCTCTTAGAAGCCATGAAACACTCAAAAGATAAAGGAAATTGTTTCCGGATGGATGCCACCGATGAAGTCATTATGGATGTGAGAAGACAAGTGCATTTATCCATTCCTGTAGACGAAGCCTTAACTGATGCACTTAAAGTTCTTAATTAAGATGAAGAAGATATTGAAGAATGCTTGAGAGAACTTGAGTCATTAGAAGAAATTCCTCCTCTTGAAGCCAAAGTTGAAGAATTGAAATATGAACAAAAGAAAGATGACTCTAAAGTTGAATTGAATAGCTACCCTCAAATTTAAAGTATGTGTTTCTTGAAGAGGTTGGTCACAAACCTGTCATTATCAGCAGTTTATTGTCCAACAAGGAGGAACAGAAATCGATTCATGTTTTAAAGGAAAATCAAAAGGTAATGGGTTGGGAACTTTCTGATTTGAAAGGAATCGGTCCATCCTATTGTTTGCATAAAATCATGATGTAAGAGGATTACAAGTCGGTAGCTCAACCACAATGTCGTTTGAATCCTACTATGAAAGAGGTGGTGAGGAAGGAAGTATTAAAATTATTGGAGGTCGGCATGATTTATCCTATTTTAGATAGTGCTTGGGTGAGTCCAGCGCAAGTGGTACCCTAGAAAGGAGGAATGACTATGATTACTAATGAAAAGAATAAGAGCATAATCTACAATGAGGATAGTAGAGCCCAATCTCCTCGTTATAAGAGTCTTAGTAAGAAGAAGGGGAAGGGGAAGTTTCGAGGAAAACCTAATGTGACTCCTGCTAACAAGGGAAAATAGAAGAAACCAAGTGGGGAAGGATCTCTCATTCCTGTCAAATGCTACAAGTCCAGAGTTCTGATACAGAGTGCTTTAAATGTGGAAAGACAGGTTATAAAGCTACTGATTATAAGGGTAATGGGATAACTTGCTATAACTATGAAGAGCAAGAACATATCACTATTAATTGTCAAAATCCAAAGAATGTCTAGTCTGGAGGGAAAGTCTTTGGATTGTCTAGTTCAGAGACTACCAGTGAAGACAAATTAATTTGAGATACATGTTTTATTAATAGTATACCTTTGATTGTTATTATTGACACAAGTGTGGCACATTTTTTTATTTCTGAGGATTACGCTAAGAGGTTGAACCTCAAGTTTTCTTCTATGAGTGGGAGTATGGTCGTTAACACTATGGATCTTGGTCCGGTAATAACTTCATGGGCTTGCTTGAATTATTTGTTGACTATCTTTGGTAAGAATTTTAGGATGGACTTATTCTGTTTATCGGTAAGAAAAATTGATATTATCCTTAGCATGAACTTGTTAGAGTTCAAGCATGTCCATATTAACTATTTCGACAAGATAGTGTCATTTCCAGAGTTCGTGGAATAGAAAGATTTGTTTGTGTCTGCTAAGCAGGTAGATAAGTTTGTGAAAGATGGGGGGATGGTGTTTATGGTGTTAACTTTGTTGGAGGATAAGAGAAAAGGAGTAATTAGTGAATTACCTATTGTTAGTGAGTTCCCAGAAGTATTTCTTGAAGATATCAATGATTTGCCTCTAGAGCGTGAGGTAGAGTTCACAATAAACTTAGTACCAGGTACCAGTCCAGTGTCAATGGCTCTGTATCGTATGTTTGTTGCAGAACTAATTAAGTTCAAGAAGCAACTAGAAGATTTACTCGAGAAGAAGTTTATTTAACCTAGTTTCTTGTCGTGAGGTGCACCAGTGTTATTGGTGAAGAAGAAGAACGATAGTATGCGTATGTGTATTGACTACCGAAAGCTGAATAAAGTCACTATCAAGAATAAGCATCCATTTCCAAGAATTGACAATTTAATGAATCATTTATTGTATGCTCTCATGTTTAGTAAAATTGATTTAAGGTCAGGGTATCTTCAGATTCATGTGAAGGTTAAAGATATTATGAAGACTGCATTCAGAATGAGGTACGGTCATTATGAGTATTTGATAATGTCGTTTGGTGTATCTAACACTCCTGGTGTGTTCATGGAGTATATGAATAGAGTCTTCATACGTATTTAAATAAGTTTGTGGTGGCGTTTATCGATGACTGATGAATAGCATGTCGAACATCTAAGTGTTATGTTGAAGTTATTGCAAGAGAAGCAAGTGTATCCTAAGTTATCCAAGTGCGAGTTTTGGTTAAGAGAAGTGATTTTTCTCGATCATGTAATTTCTATTGGGGGTATTATTTTTGATCCTTCGAAGGTCGAGGTTGTGTTGCAGTGGGAGACTCCGAAGTCTATCACCGAAATTCAAATTTTCTTAGCTTAGCTGGTTATTATTGGAAATTCATCGAGGGCTTTTCTAAGTTGGCCTTTCCATTAACTTGGCTAACTAGGAAAGGTCATGTATATGTGTGGGATTTGAAATGTGAAGAAAGTTCCAAGAGCTTAAGAAGAGGTTGACGTCGGCTCTAGTGTTGATTCTGCTAAGTCCAACTGAATCTTTTGTCGTGTATTGTAATGCTTCTAAAATGGGTCTGGATGGTGTGTTGATGCAGAATGGACAAGTTATGGCTTATGCTTCGAGACAACTTAGAGTTAATGAGAATAATTATCCTACGCATGATTTAGAATTGGTTGTCGTTGTGTTCGTACTTAAGATTTGGAGACATTATTTGTTTGGCTCTAGACTTGAAGTGTTTAGTGACCATAAGAATTTAAAGTACATGTTCGATCAAAATGAATTGAATATGAGACAAATGAGGTGGCTTGAATTGTTGAAGGAATATGATTTTGGTTTGAATTGCCATCCTGGTAAAGCCAATGTTGTAGCTGAGGCATTGAGTCAGAAGATGTTGCATATGTCGATCTTGATGGCTAGTGGGTTGGAGTTGATTGAGGAATTTAGAGATTTGAGTTTAGTTTGTGAAGTCACGCCGCAAAGTGTGAAGTTGGGTATGTTGAAGCTTACTAATATTGTTCTTGAAGAGATTAAAGAAGGTCAGAGGGATAATTTGAGATTGGTGGATCGATTAGCTTTAATTAATCAAGTTCAGGGTGGTGAATTGAGAATCAACAAAAATGGTTTGATCAGATTTAGAGTATTCTTGAGGAAGTACACCGAAGTGGTCTGAGTATTCACATATGTGCTACAAGAACGTATCAAGACTTGAAAAAGATATGTTGGTGGCCTAGAATGAAAAGGAGGATGTTAAATTTTTGTATGCGTGTTTGATTTTCCAGAAGTCAAAAGTTGAGCACCATAGGCCTTCAAGTTTGATGCAGTCATTGTCTATTCCTGAGTGGAAATAAGACAGCATTTTGATGGACTTTGTATCCGGATTTCCATGGACAGTGAAGGGTTGTGATACTATTTGGGTTATTGTGGATAGGTTAACTAAATTGGATTTTTTTTCATTCTGATTTGACTTAACCATCCATTGGAGAAGTTACTAAAGTTGTACATTGAGAGATTTTTGGTTTGCATGGGATTTTATACATTAGTTTATCTAACGGAGATTGAATGTTTATTTCGATATTCTAGGAGAGTTTACATAAGGCTTCAGGGATGAAGTTACGTTTAAGTTCTACTTATCATCCGTAGACATATGGTCAGACAGAGGAGACTATCCAATCCTTAGAAGACTTGTTGAGAGCTTGTGTTCTAGAATAAGGAGGTTCTTGGGATAGCTTTTTATCGTTGATTGAAGTCACCTACAATAACAGTTTCCATTCGACTATTGGAATGGAGCTGTTTGAGGCATTGTATGGTAGGAGGTGTATGTAACACCCAGTTTTTTATTAGATATTTTATTATATTTTAATTGCTTAAATTATGCATTTTGATTATTTATATTATGGTTGAGTATTGGCGGGGTATGTGTCCTTGAGTTAGGGGTATAGAGAGATGATAGAAGTGAGTAGAATAATTTAGAGTTGTTTTGGTAATTAAAAATAATGTTTTATTTATTTTATTGTATTAATTAGTGAAAATAAAATAAATAGTATGTGTGGAGATTTTCGGGACAATGAGGTAATTACATGAGGGTAAGTTGGGATAAATAGGGGAAATCATATTGTGAAGGATAATTTTATTAGAAAAATGGAAAATTGGGAGAAGGTGGATTATTTTGCATTCTATGTGAAATTGTGGGAAGAAAGCGGAGAAAGAGGCTAGGGCAAGGAAGGAGAAGCATAGGAAGAGCACCATTGCTGGAGAAGGTTGAAGATATCATTGTTAGAGAAATTCCAAGGTAAGGGTGGGTAATGGTTCTCAATTATGATTGATATGGGGGAAAAGTCGATATAGGGTTTTAGTTATCTTTGATTGATAATGAATTTTTGTGAATATTGTAAAATCTTTGATGAATTGGTGAAATCTTTGATGAATTGGTGAAATATTGATGTTGATGTTGGGTGCATATATTGTATTGTGAAATCTTTGATGATGTTGTTGTTGTAAGTGAATTGTTGTTGATGTATTCCATGAATAATATCAGATTTGATAGGAAATTTATGGTTAGGGATGATGAATTTGATGTTATAATTGTAATGTAATGTGAACCATGATCCCACATGGTGATAGATGGAATTAGGATTTTAAAACAATAAAAAATTGGATTATTGTGTTATATTTTCATAGGATAAGTTTCTGCTATGCAAAGTGGTGTTTGGATACTGAAAAACTGTTATTTTTGGCAAAATACATTGTGATAATCGATTGTCCTAGGAAAATAATCGGTTGCATCAGTGTAAAATTGGAGATAGTGGCGAAATCAAGGGTGTTGCAATCGATTGTCACTTTGGTGCAATCGATTGTCGCTGTAACATTTTTGAAAAATAATTATGTTTTTGAACTATGACATGTCTTGACGTTTTACCTCAAAACTTTTGATCAGTATATCCAAATGACGTGTTGTTTCAAGTGTTGGAAAGCTAACGCTCAGGGATGTAACGTGGTAGTGATAGGTTGAATATTTGATTATTATTTTATGTGCCTACTGTATAGATAAGTGTATTGGTTCTTACATTCGATTGATGTATTGTTGCATTGTTGAAATGAATGTTACCGATGATTGTATAGTTATCTGGTGTTGTTATGATGTTGTTGTTGTAATGTTGATATGGTAATGAACATGAATATTAATTTGTATTAACTATGGTTTGTTAATGATTGTGTTTTATTTTAATATGAAGGTTCTTATATGTTGAATGATGAAATAAATGTTGGGTAATAATAATGTTGTTATGCCGTTGTTGCTATGATGATGTTATTGAGATGAATTATGTTGTTGTTGTGTTGATGTTGGCATACACGGTCAAGAATGGACCAATGTGTATCTGTCGTTGATGTTTTTGTTTTTGCATATTGTAAATCATGCATCCATGGTGTTGGAACTTTGGTTCTATTTATGTTGTGGCCTCGATCCTATGGTGGTGGTTTGGGGGAAAGTAGCTAATTCCTATGGTGGGGAATTAGTGAAGCATTACCTATGGTGATGGTAGTGACTTTGTTTTGCTCCGCTTCAAGAGTGAAACAGATTCTTTGGTGGGGATCTTGTATCCTATGGTGATGGAACAAAGAGCGAAATGAACCTATGTGTTCACAACTTGGTACCACATGCATGTTGAGTCAGTTTGTCGAATACATTGCATGAGCATTGCATATTGTTGATAGTTGTTATTAATTATGTAGAATGATGACTTGTGGTATTCGAATTGTTGTTGCATACGATGATAATGTTATGGGAGTGAGAATTGTGAGGTGTTGTTGTTGTAATTGATTGTACATAATTGTTGCAAATATATATAATTTTAAAGTATTTTATAATTGGTTATGATTACTCACTCCTCATGTTTGAATGTTTCTTTTACATGGGTAACGCGCGGATACTCTGGAGAAGATTTTGTGGAAGTAAGTGGAAGCTAGCCATTAGAGACTCTTTTTAGTTTATCATTTTGTGTAGTGGATTCTACTCTGATCATGTAACGCCGATTGGGGTTGACATTTGAGTTCCTAAATTATTATGTTGTTTATTTTTAGAGAAAATGCTAATGAAGTTGTTGAGATATTTTAAGATGTTTTGAGATGAGTGTTGACAACACTTTTATTTATGTTATCAAAGTTGGATTTTAAGACTCAAAGTATGTTTTGCATTTAAATTTCTTGATAATGATTCCACTGCAGTGTTTTCATATGAGTATTGATATCGTGTAAACATCATGTGTATGTACGTTTGAAAAGTTAAATGGTTGTTGAACTTGTGTTACGCAGCACGATAGTTGTGTTTTTATGAAGTGTGAGACCCTTATGTTGTGTCTTTAAATTATTTATTCGTTAATTATACATGGGGTGTATAAGGGTGTTACCGTGTAGGACATATCTATGTTGGTATGAGTCTGTAGAGAGTGTTGTGATTGGGCTTGAGATTATCCAACAAACTACAGAGAAGGTCAAAGTGATTTAAGAGAAAATGAGAGCTTCTCAGAGTAGCCAAAAGAGTTATCATGATAAATAAAAAAAGGAAAGCACTTGAGTTGTAGGAGGGAGATCGTGTACTTTTTTGAGTTACTTCAGTAACTGGTGTGGGTCGAGCTTTGAAGTCTCGAAAGCTAACTCCGCGTTTTACCGGTCTGTACCAGATTATGTAGAAGATAGGAGGATTGGCCTATCGTATTTCTTTGTCACCATCATTTTTTAATATTTATGATGTGTTTCATGTGTCTCAGTTAAGGAGATAAATTCTAGATACGTCTCATGTAATCCAAGTGGATGATGTACAGTTTTGAGATACCCTGACTGTTAAGGCATCACCCATGAAGAGAGAGGGTCGAGAAGTGAGGCAGTTGCGTGGTAAAGAGATTATCTTAGTGAAGGTATCTTGGGGAGGACCAGCTAGTGGAAACGTGAATTAGGAGCTTGAGAGCTAGATGAAGGATTCGTATTTGAATCTGTTCACTTAAGGTAATTTTTTAGGGCGAAAATCCTTTAAGTGGGGAGGGTTATAACACCCCTTTTCATATAGAATATTTTACCATTTTTAATTTGATTTAATAATGTATTTAGTGTGAATTATGTGTTTCATGTGTGTGGGCTGTAGAGGGATGGTTGAGAAGGATAGTGTAGAAGTGGTAGACTAATTAAAATGTTAGTTTTAATTATTAATTGAAAAAAATGTGAGTAAAATAGTTTTTAGCGAATTTATTTATTTTGTTTTATTATTAGAGAGAAAGTAATAAAACTAGAATAACTAAAATAAAATGAAAATAGAAAATAAATTGGGGAATGACAATATTGGGCTTATGTTGAGTTAGTGAGGGCAAGGTAGGCATTATGGAAAAATATTAAGGTTAAGATAGGGATAGTCTAATGAGGGAATTAGGTTTTTAGATTAAAAATGAGAATTATAAGGGGATATAGATTACAATACGTGTTTTGAGAGAAAAGTGAAAAGAGGCTTAGGGCTTGGGAGAGGAAAAGTCAAGGATTGATCAATAATTTTCTGCAATCACAATGTAAGAGGAGAAAATAACCTTCAAAAAAGGGTACATGCATAAGGGGTAGGGTAGAAGAGTCTTTAACCTCCACTAGGGTTTATTGAATCTATGAATCTATGATGAACATGATGATGTAAATCTGTTTTGTATGTTAATTTTATTATATTTACTATGAGTAGTTGTGGATTATCGTAGCAATGTTGTGTTCTTTATGTTTGCTGATGAATTGAATGATTTAGGGACTGATTTTATATGTCTGACACATGAAAATTTTGGTGGATTCATGTTCTTTAAAAGAGGATTAATATGTTGGTATATTTAGAAGTTGAATTAGAGTTATTTAAGGTGTTGAATTTGGGACTGGTATGAGGGTTGAAGAGTTGGAACTAGTTGTTGATACGAAACAGAGAAAATAAGAATTTCTGGGAAAACAGACAGTGACAATCGATTTTCACAGGATGATAATCAATTGCACTAGTGCAATTTTTGAAAGAAAAAGTTGTAACAATCCATTTTCATTATATGACAATAAACTATCACTGGGTGATTTTTGAAAAATAATTAATTTAAATTGTAATTTTGATCCCCGACGATTTTAGCCATAACTTTTGATATGTATATCCAAATGACGTGTCACTTAAAGTGTTAGTAAGCTAATTCTCAAAGTTACATCCCTGTAGTACTTGATGAAATACTTGAATAATATGTACGTGTATACTACAGTGATTTTTGTAATGATTTATATGATTGATTAAGGAATTATTGAGTTGATTTAACAAAGTATTGATGCTATAAATGAATTAACATAATTGTATGACCGCGTATATGTGTATCGTTGAGTAAAAGGTGAGTTACCTATATGTAAATCGATAATTTTATTAAGTTGAATTATTATATGTGTTGGAGTTGTATTGATATTCTAAGTATTGTATGAGTTATTGTAGTAATCCAGAAGAGAGAATTACACAAGTTTGTCAATCCATGTATGTTAGGATCATAAGAGGGGTCTTAACGCATTGAATTTTGTTAACATGTTCATGCATTCATGTTGAGTTATGTCAAAAGGCAGGTTGCTAGTTCAGAGAGGGTACTATTGGCTTGTCCTAAGCTCAAATAGGGGGCTCATGGGTTCAGAGAGGGAACCTTATTCCAGAGTGAACCATTATTGAGTTGGTACCACATGCATAGAGTTGTATCGAGCTGTACAGAGTTGTATCGAGCTGCATAGAGTTGCATCCTTAGTATGATTTGCATAATGAGATTAATGCATATGATGTTAATGTTGTATGTATTTGGTGTGAGATTGGTATGTGAATGAGGTGTGATTGATGAGTAGGTGTGATAGGACATTTACTCTACTGTAATTGAGATTTTTGTAAGAGTATGTTATGTGTTGATTATCCTACCTTGCAGTATATGCCTATTTTTATTGAATGTGATTTATCACCTCTTCTATTTGAATGTTGCCTTTACATGGGCATCGTGTAGATAGTCAAGAGTTGAGACGTTGTTGTGAGTGGAAGCTAACTCCTGGAGCTATTTCTTTTAGTTTCGTTGTTTTAGTTTTGGTCATGCTCTGATATGTAATACTAGGGAGTGATTTCTTTGTTTTATGTTGAGATTTTTCTGAGAGACGATGTATGCTCTCGTATGTTTATGTTTTGGTGCGATAAGCATTTGGATAAGACTTATAAGTCGATGCTTTTAATTATAATATGAAGTTTTACTATGGTATTTAAATTGTGGTGTATGTTAATTATGATTTTGCTGCCATGATATCAGATGAGTTCGATGTCGTGTAAACATCTCAAGTACAGATCATATGAATTGATGTCGTGTAAACATCCTAAGTGTAAATATGTGTATTAAACTATTCTGTTCTAACCTGTGTTATGGAGCAGGTTATGTGTTTGTCGTGTGTGACACCCTGAGTGGTTGTATTATGTTTAATCAAATTCCATGATAATTTTATGTGCGGGGTTTAGGATATTACACACTCGATATGGGTAGAGGTTTGATTTACGTTGATTCAAAATTGATTGAAAGATGACAAACTTTGAAAATGCCACTTTACATTAAATCAAGGGTTTTTCTAATATTGAAATATTTATTTTATTTTATTAAAAAATAATAAAACTAAAAATAAATAAAAATAAAGAATAAAATGATTACATGAGAGGGGTGTATGAAAATACTTCGGGGTTCATGGAAATAGCAAATTAAAAACAAGCTTGGCCCAAAGGCCTAATATCAATTAAAATAAAATAAAAAGCCAAGGCTGAAATAAGAAAGGGGGCTCTAATAGTGAAATGGCCCAAGGAGAGCCCAACGCACTAGCAACCCAAAAGAGGCTTGAGAGAGTCAACTAGGTTGACTCAATCTTAACCTCATGATCAAGCTGCCATCAGATCAAAAGGTGAACAAAGGAAGGCGCGTGGAGAGTTATGGTGGGGGAACCACACAAGAGCCCGGGTCAACATACTAAGTCAATGGATCAAAGGGTCGGGGAGTAGGCCAAATGTTGGCAAATGAAATCAGAGGATGGAGGACCAAAAACGACCACAACCTTCACATGACCCTCATTCTCTCACGCCTACTTTCTCTCTTCCAACATATTCTATCTCTTCTCTCTCACCTGTTGCCACCATGCTAACAATCAAATACACAATCTCTCCTCCTAAATCAGATTTAGAATCGTGGTTCTTAATGAATCTTCAAGAACATCAAGAACACACCCAAACCTCAAACCCATATTTTCAAAAGAACACTCAAATCCAAATGCAATCAACATGAACCCTAACCAAACTCCTTTCCTAAACCTAATTTTATACTTAATTTAATTAAAAAAAAACACACAAAATCATAGATCCAAACAGATTCCCAAGTAAACACTAGATTCTAAATCACAAAAAATAACATTCCAAACACGCAGATATTATAATCAACCATACAATAATCATAAAACAATGAGTAAACATGAAGAAAGTGCAGAAAAAAGGAGAATAAGACATCGTTGGAGCTTTGAAACTTCAGAAAGGTTATGGACAACCTCAGGTAAGCTTCTATGATTCATTCTCGCTACTTTTTACTTCTGTTGTTGGTTCTGAAGTTCCTCCATTTGTCTCCTTCTTTCCTTTTTGCTTCGTGTTCTTCTGTAAGTGGCGAGGCTTTAAGCTCAACTTTATTAAGCTTCTAGGAGACGCTTAAGAAGATTTCACTGAGAGCTTTAGTGAGGGTGGATTGAGTTTCGACATGGCTTCAGTGCAGAATTTTTTGTGTCCTTTGAGAGAAATCATTGAGGATTTAGATAGGAGAGAAATGAGGATAAGTAAAACTTTAAGGGGTAAAAGTGAGTTGGTTAGGATGCTTTTGAGGGGAATTTAGGAATGGTCATATACATGAGTGATTGAGTATCCGTGTAATCAATTTGTGTGTTTGAGGGAGTGAAATAATCGGAAGTGAATTGGAAGATGTATGATGTTGGATAAGTCATGTTAGATGTGTACAGGGTGAGCACGAGTTGCATACATTGATTTCCATTTGTTTCAAATTATTTTCATTTTTCATTTTATTTGATGTGAGTGATGATATGTATGTGGTATATGTTGAATATGGTATGAATGGATATTGTTGGATGATATGATGAATTATTCACACGTTTTTGTTGTTGCTTCCAATTGTTTTTGTTTTCCTCTTTAATTCATTATGATAAATGCATGTTATGATGGTTGTTAGGCAATAGGCTTCGATCTAGAGGGGGTGAATAGATTATAATTTTTTTTAAAAAAAAAATACTTTTGGCAAAAATAGATTTTCAAAAGTTTTATGGCACAGTGGAAACAACCTGAATAGAATCGTCTAACCGAACCTACTATCGAAAACATCGGATATGCGTAACATAAACCTATGGAATGATAATGAACACAAATTGTTTAACAATGGTTAATTCACGGATCAATCAAATGCAAATCTATTCATAAAACTTATTTTCAATGAACATAAAGCAATAAAAATACTCAAAGACAATTTATCGAACACTTTGTGTGCGATCGATAATTTTTGGAAATTTAATTTGTTTTGTTGATGTTAAAAGCCAATTACAATCAAGTGATTAGGATTATATCAACAACAACGCTTTGAAAGATTGTTTAGAAAACAATTTCCAATCAAATTAATCGAAATAACATTGAAATCGATAATTTGCAAGAACAACAATTAAAGAGATAGAGATAGAGAGAGAGAGAGAGAGAGAGAGAGAGAGAGAGAGAGAGAGAGAGAGAGAGAGAGAGAGAGAGAGAGAGAGAGAGAGAGAGAGAGAGAGAGAGAGAGAGAGAGAGAAATATTTGTTTAGGAAGTTCCTTAATCGGCCTCGCTATGGGTATGTTTGCCCTCAATCCGAAATCGAATTGAGATACTTGCAATTAACCTTATCTTTGCAAAAATGTTTATACAAGAGGTGAAGAATTCTAACCCCACAAACCCTATGGTTTGTTATTGATTCAACCACCTCCAAACCCTTTATCAAGGCTTGATTAAGTCACCAACAATGTTGCTACAATCCACCTGTTCTTGAATACTTACTTGCAAGACCTCCTTATCTTCAAGGTTTTTGCTCGGTCAGATTATCCCTAGCACGCACTTGTGGAACCCAAGATTCCCAAACACGATTCACCGTCTCGCGCTACTCCCTTGCAAGGAAGCCATGTTATCCTAAGGCCTTGACTCGGTCGAATCTGTGTTAACGTGATCTTGTCCAAAACCTTCAAATCCCAATGATCTTGAAGGAAAATCCCACCTTGGTTTTCTTATTTGAAACACACAAAGATCCCAACTCAATATTCTTGGTTACACCAACCAAATTGGATGTTATCAACCATAATCTAGATGGTCACCTAATCAAAAAATGACTATATGTAGTTTGATTGTGTGTATGCATAGAAGAAAGGTTGAAGATGATGGGAATGCTTTGCAATTCTGGTTTTGTTTAGGTTTTACACTAGTACCTTGCTAAAAAAAACTGCATGTATGAGTATATATATGTGAGTGTGGAAATGGGCAAAAAGGATGCCAGGAAAAAATAAGATGCAAAAAAAAATTTAAGTTTTTGAAAGCTACAGGTTGGCCTATGAAAGCAATAGGTTGGCCTGTCAAGGTACTCAGGTCGGCCTATGAAGGTTTTGTGTCATCCGGGTGTCGACCTACGAGAGGTGACCTATGGACAGTGGCTACAAGCTTTAATATTTATCCATGGGAGCCAACCAGAAATTATATGTGTCGATCTATACTGAAGCAAAAGCTTCTATAGGTCGGCCTAAATTCGCATGTGTTAGTCTATGCAACAATGTTCACACATAAAACTTAGTTTTTGATGTATGAAGCATGACTAGACATTTCCAACCATTTTCAAAATCATTTATATGCATCCTAAGGCTAAAATGATCAATACACATCTAAACTTTGGTTGATACCGTCCAATATACAAAATGCTAAAATACTCCTAGTTTTGACATCATTCAGAACATAGCTAGATGGAAGAATGCACACACATACTCCCCTTTTTATGATGGCAAAACTTGAATCATATAGACATTGCGTTTTTCTTCAGTATGTTGAATAGCTCCCCATGAATTTATGCATTATCCTCTTCATAATCTTCTCCCCCTTTGAAAACATCAAAAGATACAAGTAATTCGTTAGAAGCATCACATAGATGCACAGTTCACATATATCTTATACTACACATAAGCAATTGCAAAGAATAAGTGGTGCACTCACATACAAAACATATGTAAATAACATAAGCATAATAAAACACACCAACAATGCTCATATTTATTTATTTAATTAATCATAGTAAAAGCATTGAATCAATACATAAACCAAATAGCAGAACAACAAACCAAACCAAAATGAAAAATGCATGGAGACATAAAAGAAAACCGAATGCATGACCAACAAGAAACAAATCCTATGACATATGACAGAACGAACCAACTTTGCACATCACAGTCTTCCACGACCTTCGGGCCTCACTCCATAAAACCAGCCTTGACCATCGGTTCCAAACTGACGGTCCAAGAAGTTACAAATCTCCTAATAGAATTGTGTGTAATGATGATGGTTTTCATTTTGGGCAGCAATCATGTGATTGACCCTTGAAATGGTAGTGTCTGTATTTGCATCCATTTTGTCCTTTAAAGAGACCAGTTTCTCTATTACAAAGGATGCAAAATCCTCAAAGTTCACATCTTGGATCTTCATGTGTTATTGCATAGTGTGGAGTTGTGCCATTTGAACATCTTGTTTGATCATCAAATTTTAAAGAAGTGAAGTGATGGAGGATTGATCTTCATGAACATCATCATTACTTTGCCCAACTTCATGGTCCATATTTTGCATAGGTTCATCATTCCCAACTAGTGGATTCAGCAAATTATGTAGGATCATCAAAATTGTACACCTTTCGTCCAAGTTTTCCCAACCTGAGGTAATATGCTTGATGTTCCTCATCCCAAAAGTACCTCATATTTGTTAAGGTGCATTGGGAAAATTCTTGAATTGGGCCAGGTGAAATGAGCAGTAAGTTTGGCACACCAATGTTGAAGAAGTTGATAATTTTGGAAATCATAGATGTGTAGCAGAAGGATGTACCTTTATTACACTCCTTGATGGTGAACACTTGGTAGAAAAAGTAATGCAGCCAATTTATATGAATTTTGTGCATAAGGATATATGCAAGATAGATTTTTGCACTGTCTACTCTTGAGTACCCTCCTTTCTTTGGGCGCAAAATGTGTGAAACAAACCATAAGAGAATCTTTGGAACCATCTTGAGTTGACTGACAGCTATAGCCTCATGACATTCCTCCGACCTAGGAGCTTTGAGCATCCCATTCAGATGATTACTCCATTCGAAATCCTTATAAATATAGACATATGTTACCAACAGATCAGGCTCATCCTCACCATCAAGATCACAAATAGAAATATCAAACAACTTCTTCCATATATCATCAGTAACCTCATAGACAATATTGCCAATTGTAAATTTGAAGGAAGATTCGTTTTGCTCATGTAGTCCGAAGTAGAACACCCAGACAAGGTCTTTGTTGTATTCTTGTGACATCTACAGAAAGTAGTTTATCTACTACTACTCGACAAGTCGAACCACCTCTTAAATCTCAAGACATCCAACCACTGATGGCTTCCACATGAGTTGCTTCATGACAAGACGGTGCTGATACTTTTCTGTGAATTCTGCAACGCAATTGCCTAAGACCAGAGAGAACACATTTTCTGGAATAGTTGAAGATGCAATAGCCTTTCCCTTACCACCTTTGTTTTTCACAATTTTGGGAGCCATTGAAATTTTCTAAGAGTAATTTGAGAGTGATATATGTTTGGATAATGAAGAGAAATGATGATAATTTATAGAGAATGAGGAATGCAGATAATTAAAGTTTTAGAAAAATGGAATGTTTATTTAATTTATGAAATACTTTGAATAGCAATAATGGAGAGTTAAATACCCTAGAAGGAGTTACAATGGATGACTAGAAGTTGAATGGCAATTCAAACAGATTCATAAATCAACCATGAATGCAAGAAGATGGAGCATTCCGGTCAAATATGCAATAATTCATTCATTTATTGTTATAGGCCGACCTAAAATGCTACGCATCAACACATACTATATTATAATTCAAAATAATTCACATAAATAATTATGTGTTGACATGTACGAGTGTGTGTCAACCTATACTGTAACTTTTATGAAAAATGAAAAAATTAATTTGCATAGGCCGACCTATACTAAAAAGGGTCGACCTCTACTGTACCAGTGTAAACAGAAGCTGAACATGGTTAACATAGGTCGACCTAAGCAAAATAAAATCTTAGGATTAACTTACATTGAACTTGTAGAGACCAATAAAAACTCAAGTTGACTCATGCACACTAACTTGATGAGAGACAGATGCATATGATAGATTTTTATGGTTTGTTTGCTAGAATCATGCAATCGTGTAAAATTCAAGCATGAATTGGTTCAAGATAAAGATGAAAATGCAAAAACATTTGAATATAGTTACTATAAACATGTAGAATGCAACACACAACAATCGCATTGAAATTTTTGGAAGTAAACACACATCACAAATATCACACACATAGTTCATCACATACCTTTAAGAAATAAACAGGTAAAAGAAATACTTACTTACAAAACAAGAAAAGAGATTGAAATGATATTACCTCACCGTACACATGATGAAAGATGAACTTGCATTCCATGAATAACTTTCGAATGAAAGTTGAATTAAATGCAACATGTGCCACAAAAACACAATTGAGACCAAAACGCTCTTACCACTTTTCTTCTTGTACAAGTATTTGAAAGTGTGACTAATAATGTATCCAAAGGTAATTGACTTAATGATTATCCTTGATGTTGGACTCTCAATTTTGTTAAATCATGGCTATTATCTTACTCTTTCTCATGTTTCGTCATCTTAGGTTGATCAATCCTAATTTAATGTACTTGAGTATGTCTTCTTGAAGATAAACCTACATTATTGAACATAATACCTTTCCGAAACTTCTTGGATATAACATTAGCAATCATTCACACACTTTTACCACTTAAAGAAAAAACTAAGAGTTAACTTGATTGGTAACACAATTCGCCTTGTTAGTCACAAAGATCAAAACAATAAGGATGTGTCACCGTGTTATGCCTTGAAGCTCCACAAATGAGATCCCATACTCTCTTGTTAGAGTCAATAAATTGTTCCTGCATGATTAACAAATAGTGCTAGGTACCCAATCTTCATTGGGTCTTTGGGGATTAGTAAAGCTTTGGTTGCATCTACGCATCCATTGAAAGATACCTTTAGGAACAAAAAAAATTATAAATTTGTACTTTGCAATGGTGTGACCCTTTTTGCAATAATAGTGACAATACAAGTTAAGAGAAGATATCTTTTTCTATTTGGTTCCTTTTTAATGTAACTATAGCTTCTTTAAAGACTATAAGATGGTAAGTCATATTTGGAAGTATCTATAGCAAAAGTAATCTTAGGTTGTAAAGCCTTATCTAGTCTAGCTTTAAGAATCCTTGACTCCTTTTTCCAAATATGACAAGTTTCATAACCAAACCATAAAGATTTAGGATCCTCATCTTGATCCTTTAGAATATCTAAAATAGATTTCCTTAGTGCTTCCATATTCTTTTCATTTTCTAAAATCTTAGCTTCTAAATAAGAAATAATTCTTTTATTTGAAGCTAATCTTTTGAAAGAATCTATGGCTTGTCTTTGTAGATTTTTAAAATATTCTTGAAGTTGAGAAAAAGATAAATCATGAGAAGCTTGAAGTATTGAGTGACTTACAACCATTTTATTTCCTTTGTTTTCCATATAGCAAAACTTGGCCGATTTAACATTTGACGTAGAGATATCATCACTTGATGAATCACTTTCTCTCTCCCAAGCGGCATAAGATCTTCTAGATTTTATAGACGATTTTTGACGGCCTCTTTCCTTTTCTTTCTTGATTTTAGGATACTCCAACTTAAAGTGACCGGGTTTACCACAGTTTTAACAAGTACCTCGAGACTTCCCCTTTCTATGCATTTTTGCCCATGGTTCAGTTTTACACTTTTGTAAGGCTTTCCAAGACCTTCCCAACAAGCTTTGAACCACCTCATTTGGATGTGTGGTTAGGAAGTTATGGTCTTGCCCCTTTCAAAACCCTAATTCCCAAAGTTTTCGGTTACTCCTCAATACTTGATCCAATGGTCATGAAACTTCATGGATAGGTGTAATATGTTATTAGGAACATTTTTTCTTCACACTTTGAGGTCAAATTCCTTATGGTTGAAGAGTTGTCTTTTCGGTCAATGAAACGATCGATCGATGACTACCGAGTCGACTGTTAATGTTCTGGGTCTTCTGAGACCTTGAAACTTCTTGAGTGGACTTAAATAATCCATATAAGCTTCATGGACCATAATTCTATCATTGGAATACCTTTTAAATCAAAAGTCAAACTACAGTTGACTTTTCCTGATCGGAAACCCTAATCGGGGGTCCTGAACTGCACTGTCTTTAATCTTTGGGTGACAACCTCAAATTGGATTCATGATTGACCCAATGGAGTATCTTTGATGATGTGGAGACTTGTTTCATGGAGAATCAATCCAATACATTGACTGATTAAACCATCGAAACCTCGATTTTTGACTGTACGGAACCCTAATTCACAGGTATCTTAACAAAGACAAACTTGAAATAGGTTATGGATAGGTAATCAAATGAAAATGATCCTAGAGTGATGATGGAGATCTATGGGGTCAAAATTTGAGGTGAAACAACCATGATCCAAGAAACTGATATGGCTAAGCACTTATCGGCAGAGGCAGTAAATACAGCATGTTATATTCAAAACAGTATTTCTATCAGACCTATTCTGGCTAAGACTCCTTATGAACTGTGGAAGAATATAAAACCCAACATTTCATATTTTCAACCTTTTGGTTGTATTTTTTATGTTGAACACTAAAGAGAATCTTGGCAAGTTTGACTCAAAAGCTTAAAAGTGTTTATTGTTAGGATACTCTGAATGATCTAAAGGCTACATAATCTATAACATAGAAACACAAATTGTTGAGGAATCAATTCATGTCATATTTCATGATAAGCTTGACCCTGAAAAGTCAAAGCTAGTTAAAAAGTTTAAAGATTTGAAGATTACCTTATTATAATCCAAGGAGGAAGATTCTAAAGAAGGAGACAAAGATGTAGAATCTACAGAATCAGATACAATCTTACCAAAAACAGCAAATACTCCATCTCATCAGAAGAAGAATAAGCTAAGGACTTCTCATTCTGAAGAATTGATTATGGGAGACAAAGTTGATCCAGTCAGAACTCATTCATCATTCAAACCTTCTGAAGAAACTCTTCTGGGTTTAGTGTCACTGATAGAGCCAACAACAATTGATGAAGCTCTTCAAGAGAATGAGTGGGTTCTGGCCATGCAAGAAAAACTGAATCAATTCACCAGAAACGATGTTTGGGATCTTGTTCAAAAACCTAAAAGTGTCCACGTCATTGGAACAAAATGGATATTCAGAAACAAGCTTGATGAGAAAGGTGAGATCGTAAGAAACAAAGCACGATTGGTAGCACAAGGTTATAGTCGACAAGAAGGGATAGACTATACTAAAAGCATTGCACCAGTTTCCAGGTTAGAATCTATTCGCTTATTAGTTTCCTTTGTTGTTAATCATGACATCACTTTATATCAGATGGATGTAAAAAGTGCATTTTTAAACGGATATATTTCAGAAGAAGTGTATGTGCACCAACCTCCTGGTTTTGAGAGTTCTGAAAACCCAGATTTTGTTTTCAAACTTAAAAAATCGTTATATGGTCTAAAACAGGCTCCCAGAGCTTGGTATGAAAGGCTAAGTAACTTTCTTTTAGAAAATGAATTTACTAGAGGAAAAGTGGATACAACACTCTTTTGCAAAACCTTTAAAAATGACATTCGAGTTGTGAAAATTTACGTTGATGATATTATATTTGGTTTTGCTAATACTTCCTTGTGCAAGGAATTTTCTAAGTTAATGCAGACAGAATTTGAAATGAGTCTAATGGGAGAACTCAGATTCTTTCTGGGAAGAAGATTGATCAACGTCCAGAAGGAACGTACATTCATCAGAGCAAGTATGCAAGAGAACTTCTGAAGAAGTTTAATATGTCAGATAGTAAACCTGCAAAGACTCATATGCATCCTACATGCATTCTGGAGAAAGAATAAGTAAGTAAAAAGGTTTCTCAGAAGCTCTATCATGGTATGATAGGCTCTCTTCTGTATCTAACTGCTTTTCGTCAGATATTTTGTTCAGTGTATGTCTTTGTGCTCGTTTCCAATCAGATCCAAGGGAAACTCACTTAACAGTTGTTAATAGAATCCTAAGGTATCTAAAAGGAACAACTAATCTAGGCTTGATGTATAAGAAAACATTAGAGTACAAGCTTTCTGGTTATTGTGATGTAGATTATGCTGGAGACAGATTAGAAAGGAAAAGTACTTCTGGAAACTATCAGTTTCTGGGTAACAACCTCGTCTCTTGGGCTAGTAAAAGACAATCAACTATTACACTTTAAACTGCAAAAAAAGAATATATTTCAGCGTCACTATGCAGCACTCAGATACTCTGGATGAAGAATCAACTAGAAGATTTTCATATACATGAGAGTAACATTCCTATCTTCTGTGATAATACTTCTGTTATTTGCTTATCCAAAAATTCTATCTTGCATTCTAGGGCTAAACATATTGAAATAAAACATCACTTTTTACGTGACTATGTTCAGAAGGGTGTTTTTCAATTAAAATTTATGGATACAGATCACTAGTGGGCTGATATTTTCACAAAACCCCTTGCTAAGGATAGATTCGTATTCATTCTGGAAAATCTATTTATAAAACCTTGTCCAGAATGAGTTGATGAAATTTTGATGTGTCAAGTCACCAGAACTTCTGAGACAAGATTCTGATAATTAAACAAATTGTTTCTCTTTTATTTAATGTTCTTCTGATTGACGATACTTCTACAAGTTAAAAGATGTCTTAGTCAGAAATTTGTCTAGTCAGATACCTTTTGGTATTCTTGAGTTAGGGAACATCAAATGTGTTCTTTTAAACAGAATATGATTTTCTTGTGTCACTTGTCCAAAATCAAATCATATCTTATTGTTGAAGAGACACCTCGAGTAGTGTGATTTCGTGAGACTAGGTTTCAAGTAATTAATTTCTATCTCCATATTATTGTCATAATAATGATTTAACGTATTGGGTTTGGTAAAATTCTTGATAACAGATTAAATATTTATGCCTTCCCTTATTACTGTGCATTCATTAAGATGTTTTTAAGACAGAGTTTTCTTATCTAAGCGTTTTTGTCTCAACCATTATTCCTTGTCAGACTCCTTCCCACCAGCAAAATTTGGTTTCAACTTCTGTTAACCAACTTTTGACCCCGAGGAGTGGCTAAAAGTGCTTTGTCTCATGATGATAGACTCTTTATCTACTTTATGATTGATCCGCTGTCGCGCGCGGATCAAAAACGAGTCTTTTGTAAAAATTATAGTACAGCGACAGTAACTCAGAATATCGTTCTCAAGGATTCTTGTAGTGATTGACCAATAAAGTAAAAGTTTATAGGGATTTGAATTTTGATTAAGAGAAAAAATACTTAAAATAAGTGACTATAAAAAAAGTGATTATTAAAATAAGCTAAAACAGCTAATCCTACTGATTCGGGTTCCGACTTATCATCGGATATTATAACATCAATCCTTAAACGGCTCCAATCCTATTCGATTATTATATTAATCAGACAAGCGCTTACCAACATCAAATGAATTATGTTCCTGTTTACCGAATTAAGCAAACGGTTAAAAATATGACGAATTATCGAATTAAGCAAACAATAACACGCAATTAAATTTAGGAACATGCATACAATCGAATTTAATCAATTCTATCCTATGAACAACAATTGAATTAAGCAAACAATTGCAATCAAATTAAGCAAATGACTTCATAGAAAAGGATTGAAAGGAATCAGATTTAAATAGATATTATAATAACCTCAAAGTGTTGAAACCGTACACAGTAGGATTTGCCCGGAGGTATTAGTTTTCCATGAGTTCTTCTCAAACATCTTTCTCCATTTTTTCTGTGAATAGTATATATTATGAACAGTAAAACGAGGTTCTTTTTAAATGAAATTCATAACCCAACTGGGTCGAAAACATAACCCAGGCCCAAAACATGACCCAAAACTAAAACAAATTCCTAATGCTGTAACTTCAACGAATATTCTGGGAAAATGTGCCTTGAATCTGACTTCGACTCCAACACGAAAGTCGTGGCTCTCTCTCTTAGCTTTCCGGCGATTTTTAGAACGCATCAAACGGATTTCCGGAACTCTAGTTATGATCGTTTCCCTGCAGACTGCTAAAGCTGAAAAATAAAGTGTGAAAATCAAATTAAACCAAAAATAAAATAAAATATAAAAACATAATAAAACATAAGAATAATCAAAATAAAGTAAAGAAATGCCTAAGTAAAAATATAGGAGAATGTGCATAAAGATGCACCGATCAAATTCTCCCAGACTTGAACTTTTGCACTCCGAGCAAAATTAAAATAAAACAAAACAAAGAAAGCACAAACACATCAACAGTTACTCATTCCAGGCTAAAAGTCTTCTTCGGTTAAGTTTGCATCGATAGGTACTAATCTTACACACTAAGGATATCGTAGGAACACTAATCCACAATTTTGCAGATATAAGCCTCTTGGATACAGAAATCAACTCAAATCATGTTATTATGTTAAATCCTAACTTACTCATCCTTCTTTTTGCTCTTTTTCATTCAGGCGCAATCACATTAAGCCCGTTATCTCCACACACTCATAGCAAGGCGACCGGTTAGTGACTCTGATCCTTTTTGTTTGGGGTTATGGTACTTACGTGGCATAACCCTTTGCTTACTCGGTTGTAGTTGTGGGGGATCGGACCGTAATCCGCCCTACCAAGTTCAGCACCAGAAATCGCTGAACCAACTAACGAGTAATTTTTTTCAACTTTTCTTTTCTTTTCTTTCTTTTTTTCTTCTTTTCTTTTTTTTCTTCCTTTTTTCAAGCTAAAAATTTGATCACTCACTTATATTCATCGGCTTCCCTGCGTAGAGTGTGTATGAGATGGTGTTGACTGTTGAAATAAACTACTCAAGAGTTGTCAAAGAATGAAAATTTAAGGTTAAACATAATAAGAATTCGAATCAATTTCCATATGCAGGAGACTTACGGTGTTAAGACGATACCGATCTTGTGAATTTTTCCCAAGTCTCCGCAACTAATCTCAAATTAGACTATAGCCCAGAACTTTCAAAAAGATGCAATTTTTTTTTAATTTTTATTATTATAACTGAAAACAAAACAAAACAAAATAGTAAAACAAGCAAATAAAACAAAGGTTTCCCTCCCCTAGACTTAAAATAAGCATTGTCCTCAATGAAAGGACATAAAAATAAAATAAGAGTGAGAGAAAGGAAAGAACACACCCGAGGAGTCAAGGTGGATAAGTGATCACATATGCATCCTTTCCCAAAGAGAGATTTCCTGCAGTCTCCTCTTCCAAAGTGGGGAGTAACTTTGGATAGCATTCATCGCCCTTGAAATGTGTATTAGTGTCTTCACCTTTTATTCCAGGATCAAATAAGAATCTTCGATAAATAAAAGTGTCGAATGGGCACGTAAATGTGATATCCTTTTCCATAACATCAGAGAACAAAGGATTAAAGGGTTGTCTCACTGCTTTTCTTCTCTCTTTAATCGAGGTCCATCCAAGTCTCTTCTTATGTTTCTTCAAAACCTGAAAAAAGCTTATTTTCTTTATAAGAATCAAGGTTACAAGAAATTATAACTGGAAGCTTTTTATCCGTATCTAGATAAGCATAATTCAGATTGTTATGAAGTGGTTTAAGCTCTAAGGGGGGAGGTTGTTCAATGGATGGTGAGGTTGGAGCAGCCGTGATGTTAAGAGTTTTAGCTACATAAACAACTTCATCTGCATGAAAAACATCACCCTGTACGGCAGCATTAATCTCAGCACAAACAGAGCAAATGTTAGTGTCGGTACATGAATCACAAGAGTAAGTATCATCAAAATCTGCTAATGATGGAAAACCAAAACACAATTCAGAATAAGTATCATCAACTAAATTAGAAGGAAACTCTTTTGAATTCACTACTGTTTGGGCAGGTGGTTGGTTTGATTCTTGAACTTGCTGCATGGCATTCACTATAGTGGCGAGTTGTTCAATCTGTGTCTACAAAGCCTGAAGACTTGAATCTGTTTTTTGCTGAAACTGAAGATCATTTATAGCCATTTGCTTGACAAGGTCCTCTAGTGAAGATTCGGAAGGTTTAAAGCACATAATTTGGAATTCCTTCATATGTTTATTCGGATCCTCACCTGCAAGACCATTAAATCTTGACAACAAGTTTATTAAACCAGATTCCAATTCGAAAGGTACATTAACAGCAGGATATTTCATACATAAAGTATTATAATTCATATCAGGAGCAGCTAATTGCCTTAAGGTTCTATTATCAGCCATTTCAAAATCAAGTTCAGTGTACGAAGCAAACAAGTTATGCAGATAGTTAGACTCAGATAGTCAAAAATAAACACAAAGAAGGGAATCGATCAAAAAAAAATCAGAAAAATAAACTGACACCGAAATTAATCTAATGACTTAAAAATAGAATTTTGAGAATTTTTTCGATTTTTTTCGACTCTATGAAAACAGTAAATAAATCATTAAAAATAGAAAAATGATGAATTTGGGAATTCGAGGGGCCAACACCTCTAACTCTTCTAGAGTTAATGAATTTTGTTCGCACAATTTTTCTGCTTCAAGTTCACGAAACTGATCTCAAAAAGAAGACGATTTGCCCAAAACCTGGTTTTTTTACTAGGTCTGACGAAAAACGGGCAAAACAGAACGGCTGGACGCAAAAACGCAAGAAAATACACAAAAATACAAAAAATTAAAACAAACAAAACCTAAAACTAGACTATTGGCTAAATCAACAAGAATCCCCGGCAACGGCGCCAATTTGATCCGCTGTCACGCGCGGATCAAAAACGAGTCTTTTTGTAAAAATTATAGTACATCGACAGTAACTCAGAATATCGTTCTCAAGGATTCTTGTAGTGATTGACCAATAAAGTAAAAGTTTATGGGGATTTGAATTTTTATTAAGAGAAAAAATACTTAAAATAAGTGACTATAAAAAAAGTGATTATTAAAATAAGCTAAAACAGTTAATCCTATTGATTCGGGTTCCGACTTATCATCGGCTATTATAACATTAATCCCTAAACGGCTCCAATCCTATTCGATTATTATATTAATCAGACAAGCGCTTACCAACATCAAATGAATTATGTTCCTGTTTATCGAATTAAGCAAACGGTTAAGAATATGACGAATTAACGAATTAAGCAAACGATAACACGCAATTAAATTTAGGAACATGCATACAATCGAATTTAATCAATTCTATCCTATGAACAACAATTGAATTAAGCAAAAAATTGCAATCAAATTAAGCAAATGACTTCATAGAAAAGGATTGAAAGGAATCAGATTTAAATTGATATTATAATAACCTCAAAGTGTTGAAACCGTACACAGCAGGATTTGCCCGGAGGTATTAGTTTTCCATGAGTTCTTCTCAAACCTCTCTCTCCATTTTTTCTGTGAATAGTATATATTATGAACAGTAAAACGAGGTTCTTTTTAAATGAAATTCATAACTCAACTGGTTCGTAACCCAACTGGGTCGAAAACATAACCCAGGCCCAAAACATGACCCAAAACTAAAACAAATTCCTAATATTGTAACTTCAACGAATATTCTGGGAAAATGTGCTCCGAATCTGACTTCGACTCCAACATGAAGGTCGTGGCTCTCTCTCTTAGCTTTCCGGCGATTTTTAGAACGCCTCAAACGGATTTCCAGAACTCTAGTTATGATCGTTTCCGTGCAGACTGCTAAAGTTGAAAAATAAAGTGCAAAAATCAAATTAAACCAAAAATAAAATAAAATATAAAAACATAATAAAACATAAGAATAATCAAAATAAAGTAAATAAATGCCTAAGTAAAAATATAGGAGAATGTGCATAAAGATGCATTGATCAATGATGTACAATGTCTGGGTCAACCTACCTCAAACTATATTCAATCATCTGAAGTAGTGCGTTGAAATCTCCAGAAATCAGCATAAGCGCTTCATTCCCTATGGTAGAATTATGTCTAAGTTGTTTTTCAGAGCTGAAATCATTGGTTTAGCCAGAATATTTGGACCAGAAAATGCTATGGTTGAAGAAAGATGTGAGAGGATTGATGAGGTTGAAGACTTTTGATGGTTGGTGGGCAAGTGTTTTTGTTGATGTCTTTGTAGTTGTTTGTTTGTTTGTTATTTGGTCTTTTTTTTGAAGTTGTTTTTGTTTTGTGCTCTTGTACTTGGCCCTCTGGTATTTTTTTATTAATTAATGAGAAATTTATCTTTTATTGCTTCTGTTTCATCTTATTTCATTCTTTTATGATTGCTAACAAAAAAGGGAAGAAGTATTGATTTTTAAATTATCTAATTTTCTCTTGAATCAAATCCAATACTCCAACTGTTTGATCTAGCTATCATTTACCTTTTTTATTATGACAAAAAAAGGGGAATACATTAATAGAAAATTATTTTGATAAGAATACCTTGTCTCTGAATCATAGCTCTGACATTATAACACTT